>ML798505.1:230745-282307 GCA_009831015.1 Picea engelmannii | reverse complement strand
CTCCATTTTGTTGTGGAGTTCTTGGGATTGTGTATTCTCTCTTGATCCCATGCTCGTCACAGAATTCCTTGAAGTCTCTTGACATAAAATCTCCTCCCCGGTCTGATCTTACTGCCTTTAACCTCTTCCCTGTTTGAGTCTCAATTGAAGCCTTAAATATTTTAAACTTCTCAAATGCTTCATCTTTTTCTTTGAGAAAGGCAACCCAAGTAAGTCTGGAGTAATCATCGATAATCAACATGAAGTAGTTTTATTTTCCTATGCCTTCCTGTCTTGATGGTCCACATAAATCCATATGAACTAGTTGGAGTGGTTTTTCTGTTGAAGTAAAACTCTTGGACTTAAACTATGTCCTGTTTTGCTTCCCTACTTGGCAGGGTTTACACATTGAATCTTGGGGCTTTGATATCCTCAGAAGATCTTTTACTGCCTCGAGTTTTTTGAGTTTAATTAAGTGGTCAAAGTTTATATGTCCAAGTCTCCTATGCCATAACCAACTTTCATCATGTCTGCTTAGATGACATTCTTCTCTATTTTCTTTCAGCACATATACATTATTTTCTGTCCTTATGCCTTTGGCCACCACTTGTCCTGAGGTTACATATTTTATCTTGCATTCCTTGGACGTGAACACCACTTCACATCCTCTGTCACACATTTGACTTACACTGAGAAGATTATGTTTCAGCTCATCTACAAGTAGAACATCTTGGGCTTTTCCTTTTCCATTACTTAAGCTCACCATCCCTTTGCCCTTTATTTTCTCTGGAGCGTCATTTCCAAAGGTTACGTTTCCTGATTTTCTTTCACTTAGAGATAGAAACTTGCCTTTGTCTCCCATCATGTGTTTGGAGCATCCACTGTCTATATACCAAGGGTTCATTTTTCTTTGAGCGGACAACACTAATCCACACTTGTCACTTTCCTTCTTCTTCCAAAACTTGACATTTTCAGCAGGGGATTTAGAATCTGGTTCATATTCCCTTAAACGACAGTCAATAGATTTGTGTCCATAGTTATGACAGATGTAGCATTCAATCTCATTGTTCAACAGGTCAAACTTATTGGTGCAATGTTGTCTACTCATTGGCTGTTGATTATTTCTTGACGTCTTTAGTTGCATGTCCCTAGACTTAATTTGGCAATTGGCAATCTATGAAGGTTTTTTACTTGGTTGCATCATTCTTTGTTGTGGAAAGTATTTATTCCTTTGAAATCTTAATTGCTCATGTCTAAGTCTTAAGGAACAATTTATAGCTTTGTGACCAAAGTTAGAACAGTAGAAACAATAGCCATAGAAAAATTCTTTGTACCTGGAAAATGGTTGTCTTCTTTGAGAAAATCGATTTCTTCCTTGCTGATGATGTCTTTCAGCAGAGAGTGCATTGTTTCTTCGTTCTACAGATTCAGTCCTGGCACATTTTTCTTTACTCATCCTAGGCGGCTGATTGTCTTCCTTTGTTTTTGCAGGTTTGTTATTGTCATTGGTTGTACTTTTGACAAACTTGATGGGTTCTTCATTTCCTGGCTTACCACTGCTTGATCCCTCTTCATAACCCAAGCTAGTTTTCAGCTTTGGATTCCTTTGCTGATTCAGAATGATGGCTAATTCTTCTGAGGCTTTGATACTTGATATATTATGATTATAAAAGGCTTGAAACTTCTCCATTTCTTTCCTCATTTTCACTACTTCTTGTTCTAATGCTTCACATCTTGCCTTCTTTTCTGATAGCTGCTGTTTCAGAATCTCTTCTATTTTCTTTACCTCTTCCAATTCTACTTTTAGTAGGAAAAGGTCTTCATCAGGTTCTTTACTGTCTTTCTCGAACTGTATCAACAATTTTCTTTGCTTTCTGTTCTTGATTCTTAGTCTGTCAATCTCTTCCAGTGCACTGATCAATTCTCCTTCCATGTCAACCACAACTTCTTCTTCATTAACATCACTCCATGTGCTGTTATTGTCATAGTCCTCTTTGGCCATATGTATGAAGTCATTTAGTTTATCTTCAATAGATGAATCACTGTCTTCATCATCTGAAGGATCATCATCATTGTTTACGCAAAGACTTTTCTTCTTAAAGTTATTCTCTTTAAAGAAATTTCTGTGTTTGTATTTCTCCTCATCATCACAAGTCTGATCCTTTCCTTTGTGGGGACATTTATTTGCAAAATGACCTATCCTACCACAGTTGAAGCATTTGAAAGGCAATTTACCTTTGTATTTTCCTGATCCCTTCTTTAGTCTGTTCACAAATTTTGCTTCAATTTCATCGGGCTCAGAATCCTCATTCTTGTCTGCCTTAAATGATGCTTCTCTAGAGGTGGGTTTATCTTTAACTATTCTCATTTCATATGTAGTCAATGTTCCTAGAAGTTGATCAAAATCCAAGGTTTTTAGATCATTAAGTTATTCTATAGAAGAGAACTTTGGGTTGAACCTATCTGGGAGAGATCTCAAGATTTTCTGAACTAAAGAAGGTTCCTCAATTGTTTCACCAAGTGTCTTCATTGCATTTACCATTTCTTCTACTCTCACAAAATATTTTCCAACAGTTTCATATTCCTTCATCTTCAGCTGTTCAAACTGTGTTATGTAGGTTTGAATCTTGGCATCCTTTACCTTTTCATTACCTTCATAACTGCTAATGAGTTTGTTCCACATTTCTTTGTCAGTTCCTAGGTGCATAACTTTCACAAATTCTTCTTTTGCAAGCCCACTCAAGATAGCATTCATAGCTTAGCATTGAAGCTAAATTCTAGCTTGTCATCCTTATTAGCTAGCACAATTGGCTTTACATAACCAGTGTCTACCACATCCTAGACATATGCACCTAAAGCCATTATGTAGGTTCTCATTCTAACTTTCCAGAAGGAAAAGTTTGTTCCATTGAACAGTGGGGCCTTATTGGTTGAATTTTCTTATGTTTAAGCTCTAGGATCTACCTTTAGATAAAAGGGGCCGGATCTGATACCAATTGTTGGAAAACTGAGAGGGGGGGTGAATCAGTTGTTTATCGAGCTTGAACAATTATACTTATTTTTAATTCTTTACAAAGCACTCAATGACAATCACAATGATGTAAGGCAATAAGCAATAGCATATTCAACATCAGTCACACATATGAGATACACAGAGACGGATTTTCTTGAGGAAACCCATACAGGGTAAAAACCTCTTCTTCTTTATATGATAAGTATTTTTTACATTCTTTACATTATCATACATATAAGCACCTACTCATCGTGAGGCTACAACCTCTATTTTTGCAAGCTGCAACTTGCTGAGAGCACCAACTCTCTGTTTTCTCTAGCACCAACTAGAAGGAAGCACCAACTTTCTGGTTTCTCTAGCACCAACTAGAAGGAAGCACAAACTCCCTGGTTTCTCTAGCACCGACTAGAAGGAAGCACCAAATCCCTATGTTCAAGCACCCACTTGAACCGCTGATGACACTAGTCCTCCCTAGCACCTCCCAACCACCCTGAAATCTAAATTATTTGTTACTAAAACTTATTACAGTGATATAAATTTCTTCAATATCTTACTGACCTTGTCGCTGTTCTGTTACACTGCTATGCTCTGTCTTCATCAGTGTCTTTTGCACACCCCTTGCACTTTCTGTTCTTTTTCATTTTATGCTCTCTGTGCCATGTCCCTTCAATGCACCATTCCTCTTCTGTGCATTTCTGCTGCTGCGCTCTTCCTCCTTTCTCACACTTGAATCGTGCTTGAAAACAACAACACCATATCTTCTTTTATTCTGCATACTTATAGTCTTTGTGCCCCTTGTGCATGCACTATGCGTAATTCTTCTGCATCTCTTCACAGTGAGTGCTCTGTCTGATCATCATTACGACTTCTCAGCTTCTCTGGCAATTGAGACTCTTCATCTTCTCTGTCTTAGATGAGCTTATCCTTTCTATTTTCGTCTACAGACTTCAATCCTCTTCCATCTATCAATCACCTGTATCAATAGTCTTCATTCCACTGGAAGATGCCTTGAGACTCTTCATCTCCTCTGGTGATCACACTGAGTCCTCTTCGAGTCCTCTACCAGAGACCATCATTTGTCTCTAGCTGTTACACTGAGAAGTGCAACAGTAGCTCTGTGATATTATTCAACTTCCCCTGCACCATTGGATTGAATTCATAGAATCTTGTGTTTATTTTGCCATTTCGCACTTCGACATTTCGGGATCCCCGTGGTAAAGATTTCGTTACTCTCCATGTCCCGATCCTCGAAACTCCAAAATGGAGATTGTCTGAACTAGATCCTTCCTTCATCTTCCGCCGATGTGACCAATGGCTGCGACCACAAGTTGAGCCAAAACATGTTTCACATTTTAGCATTTCAGGATTTCAGCATTCCTATGGTAGAGTTTTTTGATGCTCCATGTCCCGATATCTGAAGCTCCAAAATGGAGTCGGATCAACGATCCACACTCTAGATGATTTGACGGTCTAGATCTCTTCGTGATTTCGCATATCGTGATTTCAGGGTTCACGACTTCGGGACTCCTATGGTAGGATTTCTTGACATCTCCATCTCTTGATTTTTGAAACTCTGAAAGGGAGTCAGATCAACAATCCACACTCTAGATGATTCGACGGTCTAGATCTCTTCGCAATTTCGCATATCGCGATTTTGGGGTTTGCAACTTCGGGACTCCTATAGTAGGAGTTCTTGACATATCCATCTCCCTATTTCCAAAACTCCGAAGTGATCGGATGAATCACATAACCCCCTGAGATGAACGGTTGACGAGATTTCAACGTTTCACATTTCACGATTTCAGGATTCCTGTTGTAAAGAACCTTAACATTTCCATCTCCCGATATTTGAAATCCCGATAGCCAAAACTCCGAAATGGAGTTTGACCAATCATATCGGCGTTTCACATTTCACAATTTTGGGACTCCTGTTGTAAAGAACCTTGACATTTCCATCTCTCGATATCCGAAATCCCGATAGCCAAAACTATGAAATGGAGTTTGACCAATCATATTGGCATTTTGCATTTCGCGATTTCGGGACTCCTGTTGTAAAGAACCTTAACATTTCCATCTCCCGATATCCGAAATCCCGATAGCCAAAACTCCGAAATGGAGTTTGACCAATACTTCGATCTTCTCATTCGATCATTGTTGCGCTGCTGGTCTTCTTGAACTTATCGACTTTGTGTGAGTTGTGTTGCTGGTCTTCCTGAAATTACTTCTGTTCCTATTTTTCCATCGATTCCATCAATGACAGGAATAATCTGATATTGCCATAGGAATAATCTGATCTTTCCATCAATGACAAGAATACTCTACTTGTTAAACATGCCAACCATAATACTCTACCTTCTGTCTGAAAACATGCCAATAGTAGCCTCACATTGAGTTGGTGCTCAAAGATAGATGATGTACAAAACTTGAAAGACTGGCTATCATTCGAAGAAGAAGAGGTTTTCTCCCTTTATGGGTTTGCTCGTGAAAATATGTCTCTGTCTATATCTTATGTGTGACTGATGTTCATTATTTATGTTGTCCATATCTTGTATAATATTGATGGTCACTTGAAAGAGATTAAAAAATTATTTGAATACTCATAAATTGTTTAAGAACAAAAATGACTAATTCATCCCCCCTCTCAGTTGTCTTAGTAATTTCAACAGTTGGTATCATATCAGGTTCCTTTTATTTAAAGGTAGATATGTAAGCTTAAACATGACAAGTCATGAAGGGACTTCAAGCAATAATCCTCCTCTATTTGATGGAACAAATTTTTCCTTCTGGAAGGTTAGAATGAGAACATACTTAATGGATTTAGGTGTTGATGTTTTGGATGTAGTAGAGAACAGATACGTAAAGCCTGTTGTGCTAGCTTCCAAGGATGATATGTTAGAATTTAGATTTAATGCTAAGGGAATGAATGCTATCATGAATGGACTTGCACAAGCTGAGTTTGTAAAGGTGATGCATCTTCAAACTGCCAAAAAAATGTGGGATAAACTTATTAACAATTATGAAGGAAATGAGAAAGTAAAAGATGCCAAACTTCAAACATATAGATTGAAGTTTGAGCAACTAGAGATGAATGAATATGAAACAATCAACAAGTATTTTTGAAGAGTTGAAGAGATTGTGAATGCCATGAAGGGTCTTAGTGAGAAAATTGAAGAATCATTTTTAGTTTAGAAGATTTTAAGATCTCTGCTTGATAAATTTAATCCAAAAGTCTTTGCAATAGAAGAACTAAATGATCTTAAAACTTTGACCATTGATCAAATCCTAGGAACTCTAAATGCATATGAAATGAGAATTACCAAAGATAAATCCATTACTAGAGAAGCATATTTTAAAGTAGACAAGAATACTGATTCAGAATTAGACAATATTGAGGCAAAATTTGTGAGAAGGTTAAAAAAAGGATCATGAAAATATCAAGGCAAGCTCCCTTTCAAATGTTTTAACTATGGTAAGATAGGTCATTTTTCATCTAAGTGTCCTCACCAGAAAAAGGATCAGAACTCTGATGATGAAAATAAATACAAATTTAAGAAATACAGTAAAAAGAAAAATTTGTGTGCAAACAATGACAACTCCTCAGAAGACATAGATAGTGATTCATCATGTGAAGACAACGTGAATGATTTTATGCTTATGTCTATGGGAGATCTTGGTGATGAAAATTCAGGAGGTGAAATGGATGATGAAGAAGTTTTGGTGGATATGGAAGGTGAATTAATCAGTTCTTTAAGGTGAATTAATCAGTTCTTTGGAAGAAATTGACAGACTCAGATGTAAGAAGAGAAAACAAAAACGGTTATTGATGCAGTTTAAAATGAATGATAAAAAACCTGATGAAGACTTTGCTATACTAAAAGTGGAGTTAGAAGAGGCAAAGAAAATAGAAGACATTTTGAAACAACAACTATTAGAGAAGAAATCAAGGTGTGAAGACTTAGAAGAAGAGATAGTAAAAACCAGAAAAGAAATGGAGAAGTTTAAGGCATTGTATCACCAAAATCTGTCAAGTATTAAAGCCTCAGAAGAATTAACTTCCATTCTAAATTAGAAAAGGAATCCAAAGTTGAAAGATGGCTTGGGCTATGAAGAAGGATCAAGTAGTGATCATCTAAGCAATACAGAACCCATCAAGTTTGTCAAATCTACAATCATTGACAACAACCACTCTACAGAAACAATGAAAGAAAATCGACCACCAAGAAGGAATGAAAGAAAAACTATCAGAAACGAATCTATAGATCAGAGAAACTATCAACATGAAAGAAATCAACCCACTCAAAGAAGACGGTATTTTACCAAGTTGTTGATGGGTGAAATTGACCGTTCGTCAACTGGAAGAGTGAATCCGGTCCAGGGTTGTCTAATTAACCCAAGCTGTTTGGATTGACTCACTCTGATGGGTTTAATGGCTCTGCTATCCAATCTAAAGTCCTAAAGGAAACGAAAAATAAATAAAAGAAACAAAATAACTCACTAATTACTAATTACTGAAATATATACCTACATCTATATATATATAAAGTTTATTTAAATAATATATTAATATGATAATTCTGTGTATCTAATTCATATATACAATATGTACAAATTACGAGTTTTAATCTGAACTCATAAAAAATCGAATGTAAAATGGTTCTTTTAATGACAGTAATAAAGAAAGCAAAAGTACTACTTGTTTTTGGTTTGTTTTTTAATCTATATGCATTCGTAAGATCAAATGTTAAAACTACTATTTAAACAGAAAAATATCGACAGTAAAAATTATACTATATATAAGAACTTCTATAATAAACAAGAAAATAAAATAAAAGAATAGACTAACCTATTAATCACTTGAGGAGTATGCATCCAACTGTTTGTGTAAATTGTACATCAGTCCATCCACAAGATAAATCTACTGTGCATCTTCACACTGTTTGGTACAAAAGATAAACTGTGCATTGACTGGTGTATTTAATTGATAAAACAATAGGACACAAGATAATTACAGTGATATAATAGACTAAAAACGATAACACATGAGATAAATCCTACAGTTACAACTTGCATTTAATCAACCAACATATTTAAGGTAAACCTCATAACATGAATTGAAATATCATTCAATTGTTTTGATAAAACTGAAGCATAAAATCATGAACCATGAAGGAAAACTATCTTGACAACAAAACGATCTACGAAGATGAAAGCTATCTACAGTCATTCAATTACCAAGATAAACAAATTATAGATCACAACAACATTCACAGATGACTAAAGCATAAAGTAAATATTTGTTATGTCTAAATTTGAGTATAAGCTGTTCACAATAAGATCTAGGCCAAGATGCGTATGATTACAAAAATGATGGGTTTATAAAGGCCTCAAAAAAGATAATTGTTTCTGTTTTTGAGATCAAATATTTATTTCAAAAATAAAGGGGGATGCAACCACCCTGATCCTACTAAATCCTCCAAAACTAACAACAGTTCATTTCTGTTCATACAAAATGCATCAAAGATATGACTGTAACTCAAGGATGCCTCAGATAAATTTGTAATCATGGATTCCTAAATATCCTGAAAGAAAAAGGAAAATAGAAAGATTTTAGATACATTTTCAACCACTACTTTACACAATTCGAATTAACATAACTGGCTACAGAATCTTGCAATTCTGTAGCTAGTTATTAGTAAATGAAATCCAATTTATTGTAAAATAAAACAATCTAATTTTAACAAATAATCCTATTTTAAGATGAAGAATAATACCTCCAACTATGAAATCAAATCGTATCAGGCAACCTTGGAATTCACAATGGCTGTTGCATCCTCCACATTTTTAAATAGTACATTGCCTGTTGTCTTTATACATTTTTCGTTGCCTTGAATAACATATTTGAGTCTATGGTTTTCGTTGGTTAAGACATCGATCTGATCCTTTAAATCCTTAACCCATGATTGTAGGATAGGGATATCAGTATGATATCTACCAATCCATGATATACAGACTTCACAATTTGACTGTGCAACGGTTGCATGGGAACAAACTTGGTTGTGAATCGGGGCACCTTCCATACTGACAGTGGATTCATTAACCAATTTGACACCAGGAAACTCTGGATTGTTTTTCAGACAGGGAGGTAAATTGTCAACAAAATTGTAGGGCCGATCAAGGTGTGGCTCGAATGAATGAAGGTCTTCTACAATGAGGAACCTATCGATTTCAGAGTCCGAACTCTCATGGACTTCAATCATACTGATCAAACTCGAATGAGAGTTCGACTTGTTATGAAGCCTCCTAGAAATTATCCTCCCGACTCTCTTGTTCTTAAAATTTATATCAATATTGCTCTTAGATCTGTTTCCTGTCGGTTTCTTTAATTTTTTAACACATTCGTTTGGATGTATAATCTATTGACAGGCTTGTTCAATAAACTTTGGATCGATCAAGGGTTTGATGTAAGGGGGTGAGACACAGGTCTGGGGAGGTGAGAGAGACGTCGTTGGGTGGACAAGGGTCTCCTCAACCATGAGTTTATCTACCTCCTCCAAATCAGGGTTACCATAGATGTTTCGGGTTATGAATTAATCCCAACTGTCATTCTGTAACTTGAATTGATGCATAAGCAAGATTTTAATTAGGCTGTGATGGAAGAGGATAGAGTCTGACCGTTGTTTTTTGTATCTTTTTCCCATTTTATAAAGACTCCTCAGTAAGTAATATGACATTTTCAAAGGAAAGCCCATAAAAATCATAAGTAGACGCAAATGATAAAAAAACACAAGCCCGAAACGTCCCTCACATGTAACAAATTGCTTTACAATAGCGAGGAAATCGTGCCACCGAGATTTTAGAAAGGAAATGTGCATACCTTTATCACACCCTTTTATTTTCCGAGATGTAAACAACAGGCTCCAAGGAACTTCTTCCACTTTTGCATTTTTAAACCACCTTTGACCGCTTGCAGGTAGCCCTGTAGCTTGACTTAGGAAATCCTCTGTAACCTCCAATTGTACATCACCCACCTTCGCTCTACACCCATCAAAGGAGAAAGTGAATTCTTGGGCAACCTGTAAATTGAAACCCTAAAACTTCCTAATGAAAACGAGCCAGCCACTTCTCTCCAAATCTTCTCTGGCATCGTCATATAAGAGCATAGTTTGAATGCCGTTTGGTTCAACTCTCACAACAAGAGCCATGATGGATGAAAGGGTAATGAATCATACACAACATATAGGGAGGGTTTGTGAGATAGTCTAGAGCCATAACCTGAGCCCGTGAAATTCCAACAGTGAACAGTGTATGAACATAAACTCATAATGATTAGACGGGTGTTTAATTGAAATGCATGCAAAGAGGGTTTGCAAATCCCAAGGCCAGTCTTGGGAATGATGTCTGCCTGCAAATCGTAACACCACCTTTGCATATAGTACGAGTCTAGGAACAAAGCATTAAAATGAAAATAAGTGCGCGCATCGTGGGTTCTATCACAAGGTTTGGGTAAATCAAAAATCAAAGGTTTAGCAAAAGAAACGTATAGCCAAGACTCAAACAAAACCATACCAAAATGAAATCGTGGGGGTCCTTTGTTTATATAACCATCAATCTCTAAGAATTCTTGGTGTTGAAAGGATTGAAACAAAGAGAGTAACTCTTGACACAGCACGCGCTCGCAAGAACGTCCGCTCACAGGATCTTTCCTTCACACGGCCCGAAGAACTCAAATGTTCTTCTATTTCCCTATCGGGAAATCTGCACCCACAGAACTTGCGTGCGATCCCCTCTTTCCACTCGGGAGATCGGACTTCGCAACTTTGCGAGTCTAGTGATTGAGCTTTGGTTTCACGAATCCTCAAAACCCGATATAAGTCAACACTGACCCTTTTCCTCTTCTATCGGGACTTTCCCTATCGTGATTTCGACACTCACGATGTCGAACAACATGTCTCTCCAACTCCTGAACCCCAATACGCCGAAACTCTGATGCACTTGCGAGTTGACTTTTCAACGGTCCTTCCACTCCATCAGCATTTCAAAGTTCATAATATCGCGAATCCTAATGCATATGTTTCGGGCCTTCTCGCCATGAAACCCCGATAAGGCGTGCCACCTATCCACCCATCGATTCCGCTGTGGCCCCACACAAACCTTTGGCTGTCGGGATATCGTGTATCACAATATCGCAATTCCTGTTGCGCTGTTCACGGGACTTCCACCCACGAAACCCCGATACACGATATACGTATAGATCCAATGGCCCTTGTGGCTCGGATCAACAACCTTGTCCCTCTTGAGCTTCAACCTTCAACGAACACTCGTCGTATCTTCCTTGCACCTCCGTAAGATCTAACAACTCACGGGATGTCACAAATTCTCCTCGGAGAATACCGACCGTCCTTCCCTCTTGATGAAATCTATGAAATAATTACGTGTTCCTCCGCGGAACTCGCCCTCCTGCGTGCAAAATTGCGACGTCTCTTATAGCCTTCTCATCACAACTTCCCTACATTGTTCTCCTACGAATCTGAAGGCATTATCCTTCCTGAGCTTTGAACCACGACTCTGCGTCTTCTTAGAAAGACCTCTTTGCTCACACTCCTTGCGGAAACCTTCAGACACTTCCCAGTGCTGAAATCCCTTCGACTCTGCGCACTCCTGTAGCAACATTCATTCAAACTCTTTTCTCAGGTTCACAACCCTGAAACTTTGCTTAGCCTGCGCACTCCTTGCACGAATCCTTTTCTCAACTGCACTCTTGCAGAGGTGAGAACAAAAATTATGTCTATCTGAACCCTCTGTCAATGCACTCCTTGCAGACACTTCAACTGCACTCCTTGCAGGAACTCTAGGTTCAAATAGAGAAACAATTGAAACTCATTCCTTCTTCCTCTCAGACTCTAGACTCAAACATGAAATCATATACACATCATATAAAGAAAATGTATAACAGGAATCAAACATTCATGAGCATACTATTCAGCATCAATACACAGAGAATAACACAAACCCATGAAATTGAATCAACTTCTTTCTATTAATCTAAATATTTGTACATGGGTGTTCTTACACAACTCTCTGCATGCTCTTGCTCAAATGATTCATAATAATGTTACAAAGGCACAATGAGGGTGTCTATATCCCGTTTCCCTCTTGCGCTCTCAAATAATCTAATCTAGAATTAAATTCTATCTACCTACATTAACTACTTTAAATGCCTTCTACCTACTAAGGACGAGAGCTAAAGGCTCAAGGTCCATTTACAATCTACAAGTGCGCTTCATTAAATTTCCACATTAATGTTCACGCAACAAATCCAAGAGAAACTCAAAATTTGTGCTGGCTCGTCCAACTGTCTCTTGCCTTCTGCACTGGCTCGCTTGATGTCGGTGATGCTCCTGCATCATACTCTCTCGCTTGAAAGATTTCATGTGCTCCTGTCCATGAGCTCGTGCACGGTATGTCCATGATTATGTATCTCTGCTTCGGTCTCCCAGCTGGCATCTTCAATTGGATGGTTCTTCCACTTGACCAGATACTCAAAGTATTGCTTTCGCCTGGTCCTCTTGCTTACTCTCCTGTCCAGTATGCGCTCCATCTGTGGCTTCTCTGCAACTGGCATTTTCTTTGTCCACTGGATCACTGGCTGCTCAATTCTAGTCTCTGTTTCCTCAGGTCTATAGGGGTACAAATCCGAGATATTGAATATCGGAGAGATTCCGATCCCATCAGGTAATTCAATCTTGTAAGCGTTTGCCCCAAATTTATTCAAGACCCTACATGGTCTGATTTTCTTCATTTTCAACTTATTATATGTTCCTCTCAGGAACCTTTCTCTCCTCAAATGTGCCAAAACTAGATCACCAACCTCGAACTGAAGTTGTCTCTTTTGCTGATCCACTCTGCGCTTATACTCCTGGCTTGATTCTAGCAGTCGCTCCTTCATCTGGCTGTGAAGTTATTTCATTGCCTCTATGAAATATTCTACACTAGCGCTCCTAGTCACAGTCTATTATGAATCCCTCAGTTCAGAAATTCCCCTGGGCTGCATGCCATAGACAACCTGAAATGGACTCTGCCCTGTGCTCCTGTTAACTGAGTCATTATATGCAAATTCTGCCTATGGTAATATATTGTCCCACTGGGTATGGTGCTCTGTCACCAAGCTTCTTAGCAAGTCTCCCAGAATTTTGTTCACCACTTCTGTCTGCCCATCCGTCTGAGGATGATAAGATGAACTAAACAACAAGTTAGTTCCTAGCTTCTTCCATAAGGTCCTCCAAAAATGCCCTATGAACTTAGTATCTCGATCCGAAACTATGTTCCTCGACAACCCATGAAGTCGAATGACCTCTTTGAAAAACAGATTCGCAATGTGAGTTGCATCACTGGTTTTCTAACAAAGAATGAAGTGTGCCATCTTGGAAAATCTATCCACCACCACAAAGATTGAATCAACACCTCTTTGTGTTCTTGGCAATCCCAATACAAAATCCATACTAATTGCATCCCATGACCTTTCTGGTATGGGTAATGGTTGATAAAATCCTGCATTCTACTTCCCTCCCTTCGAATGCTGGCAAATTCTACACTTGTCCACAAATCTCTTGACATCCACTCGCATTCCTGGCCAAAAATATGATTCATTCAGCTTTGCGAACGTCTTGTCGTGACCAAAATGTCCTGCCAATCCTCCACTGTGTTTCTCCTTCAGTAGATTCTCCCTCATGGAGCATTTCGGAATACACAGTTGATTTCCCCTGAACAACAATCCTTCCTGGATCATGTAGTCCATCCATTGGATCCTATCCCTGAGAATTGGCTTCTCAGCTACTTCATACGCCTCCTTAAAATCTGGATCATATGCGTACATGTTCCTGAGATCATCAAAACCCAATGTTTTGACTTTGAACTCCTGCAACAACAAACACTTCCTGCTCAAAGCATCAGCCACTTTGTTAGCAGTACCAGAAATATTCTTAATCACAAAAGTGAAATTCTACATATACTCAACCCATTTGACATGTTTCTGATTCAACTTTTCCTATTGAGTCACAAACTGCAGTGCATGATTGTCACTGTACAAGACAAACTCTTTCGGGATCAAGTAATGTCTCCATTTCTTCAATGCCTGGATGATAGCATAAAACTCCTTATCATAAGTGGAGTACTTCACTTTTTCCTCATTCAACTTCTCACTGAAGTATGCTATCGACCTGTCTTCTTGACTTAAGACTGCCCCAATTGCAAATCCACTTGCATCGCATTTCACCTGAAATGTTTTCTGGAAATCCAGTAACACTAGAACTGGTTGTTCCGTAATCTTCCTCTTCAACAAGTTAAAACTCTTCTCAGCTTCTTCAGTCCAGTTAAAATACTTGTGTCTTTTCTTCACTATATCCATCATCGCTGCGCTAATCCCACTGAAATTCCTGATGAATTTTCAGTAGAAACTAGCCAATCCATGAAAACTTCTCACCTCAAAAATATTTTTCGGTGATGGCCAATTCTTAATCACTTCCACCTTATCTGGATCCATCCTCAACTCATTTTCCAAAATAAAAAATACCAAGTAAATGAGCTCCGTCTTCATAAATGAGGACTTCTTCATATTTATCAACAACTTCTCCTGCTGTAATTTCTGCATCACTATAGCCAAATGCTTTAGATGCTCTCCCACTATCTTACTGAAAACCAATATGTCATCTAAATACACAATGACAAATTTTCTGATGAAATCCCTCAGGACTTTGTTCATCAACCTCATGAAGGTACTCGACACATTCGTTAAGACAAACGACATAACAAGCCATTCATACAACCCCTCGTTGGTTTTGAATGTAGTCTTCCATTCATCACCCTCTCTCATGTTAATCTGGTGGTAACCGCTTTTCAAATCAATCTTTAAAAAATTCCTTGCTCCACTTAAGCAATCCATTAGATCATCCATCCTCGGCAATGGAAATATGTTCCTAATGGTTATCTTGTTGATCTCCCTTGAGTTAGTACACATCCTCCAACCTCCGTCTTTCTTCGGACTGAGTACTGTTGGAACAACACATAGACTCAAGCTCTCTCTGACCAAGCCCTTGTCCAACAAATCCTGGACTTGCTTCTTGAACTCCTCATTCTCTTGCGGCGTCAACCTGTACGCGGCTTTGTTCAACAAACTGGCTCCTGATATGAGATCAATATGATGGCTCACACTTCGGATCGGTGGTAACAAACAAGGTAATTCATCCACTATGATGTCAACGAACTCTTCCAGCAGTTACTGAACTTTTTCTGGTAAATCATCCACTCTTGTGTTAGTTAGAACAATCTTAGGCTTTCTGACCACAATGAATTGTGGATCCTCCTTCTTCTTAACCTCTGTAAGAAGTTCTTTCCCACTCATGAGAAGTACAGTGTTGCTTACCTCCGGCTTCACCTCTTTATCCTTTATCGGAAGCAACATGTGTGTCCTCCCATTCTTCTCTAGGGTGTATGTGTTCATTCTCCCATCATGAATCACATTCCTGTCATATTGCCATGGTCTACCCAACAATAGATGACAAACATACATAGGAATGACATCACATAATATCTTATCATTATAACCTTCTATCTTGAATTCAACTAAACATTGTTTAGTGACAGTTACTTGGTGTCCTTTCTGTAGCCACGAAACTCTGTATGGGCTTGAATGATCAGTCATCTCCAGCTCCAGCTTCTCTACCATCTCTGTAGATACAAGATTATCTATGCTACCACTATCTACAATGACCTTTCATACCCTGTCCTTGGTTTTGCAAGCAGTCCTAAAAAGTTTGGTCCTTTGGAATGAACTTTCCACCTCTTTTTCGGGTGTCAAAAGGACTTTTCGCATCATCAACAATCTTCCGCCTTCAACGTCTTCTTCTTCAACATCCCACCTCTGTGCTTCGGTGATGTGAGATTATCCAATTTCCTTCTTTTTATCTGGACACTCGTAAGACTTGTGCCCATTCTTTCCACATGTGAAGCAAGTAATTACTCCACCTCTTCCTCTTCCTCTCCCTCTAGTATGAGGAAAAGTGTTGTTGTCAGCATAATCTCCTCTCTGCTCAGTATGCTGCCCTCTCTGTGAGGTTCCACCTCTCTCAGTTCATTTGCATTTAGGCTCAGAACTGAACTTCCAATCCTCCTTGGGCTTCTGGAATTTGTCCTGGGCAACTGATTTTCCTCTAGGCTGACTTTTTCCTCGACCTCTCCTACTCTGCTTTCAGTTCAGCTTCTCTTCACCTTTCAGAGCCATCTGATAAGCATCTTCCACCGTTCGGATGGTTACCATGCTCATCTCATCCTGGATATCATATCTCAAGCCATTCATATATCTGGCAACTTTTTCATCATCGCTCTCCCAATGACCTGCCCTGATGTTCAGTTTGTAGAATTCCTCAGTGTATTCTTTCACTGTCATCAACTTTTGTCTCAGGTTCTGCATCCTCCTGAACAAATAAATTTGATAGTCCCTAGGGATGAATTTCGCCTTCAGCTTTGCGATCATCCTGTCCCATCTTTTGATCTTCTGCTTTCCCTTGCAGTGTCTGTCAGCTTGTAGTTCATCCCACCACAATGCTGCATGTCCTTTCAAGCGTGTGACAGCATGCTCGACCTTTTTGTCTTCTTCGACATCTTCATAGTCGAAGTATGTGTCTAGAGCTCTAATCCAGTCTAGAAGCTCCTCTGCATTCAAGTTTCCCTCGTAAACTGGAATGTCCATCTTTTCTTTTGCACCCATCCTTGAAATAGATTTGATCAAATGCTCATTTGATGCATCTTCAGCTGCAACTTCTTCTTCACATTCAGCCTCAACTTCACTCTCGGAATCACTTAAATCCCCTACACTGACTGTGCATCTTTGCGTTGTTTCCATGTCTTCGAGTCTATCTCGTAGATCATGCATTTGTCTTTCCATAACTGGATCTGTCATCTGCCTGCCTCTTCTTCTCGGCATTTCCCTATCCTCTGGATCAGGTGATTGCATGTCCCTTCTCCTAGGCCACATGGTGAATTCTTCTCTCTCTGCTACAGAAAACAAAGAACCTTTCTATGCTCTGATACCAAACTGACGCAACACGTGCTCACAAGCACGTCTGCTCATAGGATATTTCCTTCACACGGCCCGAAGAACTCAAATGTTCTTCTATTTTCCTATCGGGAAATCTACACCCATAGAACTTGCGCGCGATCCCCTCTTTCCACTTGGGAGATCGGACTTCGCAACTTTGCGAGTCTAGTGATCGAGCTTTGGTTTCACGAATCCCCGAAACCCGATATAAGTCAACGCTGACCCTTTTCATTTTCTATCGGGACTTTCCCTATCGTGATTTCGACACTCGCAATGTCGAACAACTTGTCTCTCCAACTCCCGAACCTCGATATGCCGAAACTCCGATGCACTTGCGAGTTGAATTTTCAACGGTCCTTCCACTCCATCGACATTTCATATTTCGCAATATCGCGAATCCTAATGCATATGTTTCGAGCCTTCTCGCCACGAAACCCCGATAAGGCGTGCCACCTGTCCACCCACCAATTCCTCTGTGGCCCCACACAAACCTTTAGCTGTCGGGATATCACGTATCGCAATATCGCGATTCCTGTTGTGTTGTTTACGGGACTTCCACCCACGAAACCCCGATACACGATATACGTATAGATCCAATGGCCCTTGTGGCTCAGATCAACGACCTTGTCCCTCCTGAGCTTCAACCTTCAACGAACACTTGTCATATCTTCCTTGCACCTCCGTGAGATCTAATGGCTCACGTGATGTAATGAATTCTCCTCGGAGAATACCGACCGTCCTTCCCTCCTGATGAAATCTATGAAATAATTACGTGGTCCTCCGCGGAACTCACCCTCCTGTGTGCAAACTTGCGACGTCTCTTATAGCCTTCTCGTCACAACTTCCCTGCGCTTGTCTCCAACGAATCTGAAGGCCTTTTCCTTCCTGATCTTTGAACCATGACTTTGTGTCTTCTTAGAAAGACCTCTTTTCTCACACTCCTTGCGGCAACCTTCAAACACTTCCCAGTGCTGAAATCCCTTCGACTCTGCGCACTCCTGCAATAATAGTCCTTCAAACTCTTTTCTCAGGTTCGCAACCCTAAAACTTTCCTTAGCCTGCGCACTCCTTGCACGGATCCTTTTCTCAACTGCACTCTTGCAGAGGTGAGAACAAAAATTATCTCTATCTGAACCCTCTGTCAACGCACTCCTTGCAGACACTTCAATTGCACTCCTTGCAGGAACTCTAGGTTCAAATAGAGAAATAATTGAAACTCATTCCTTCTTCCTCTCAGACTCCAGACTCAAACATGAAATTATATACACAGCATATAAAGAAAATGTATAACAGGAATCAAACATTCTTGAGCATACTATTCAACATCAATACACAGAGAATAACACAAACCCATGAAATTGAATCAACTTCTTTCTATTAATCCAAATATCTATACATGGGTGTTCTTACACAACTCTCTGCATGCTCTTACTCAAATGCTTCATAATAATGTTACAAAGGAACAATGAGGGTGTCTATATCCCATTTCCCTCTTGCACTCTCAAACAGTCTAATCTAGAATTAAATTCTATCTACCCGCATTAACTACTTTAAATGCCTTCTACCTACTAAGGACGAGAGCTAAAGGCTCAAGGTCCGTTTACAATATACAAGTGCGCTTCATTAAATTTCCACATTAATGTTCGTGCAACAAATCCAAGAGAAACTCAAAATTTGTGCTGGCTCGTCCAACTGTCTCTTGCCTTCCGCGCTGGCTCACTTGATGTCGATGATGCTCCTACATCAACTCTTCATGGCAAGGAACCAAACTTCATTAATAAACTGTATGAACAATTTTCCTATGACAACTTTTTAGAACAGAAAGGTAACACAGTTGCAAATTTTCATGCTTTGTATTCATCCTTTTAGTCATGAACGAAGCATGAAAGAAAATAATAGGAAACAACGACAACTTTTAACTGTTGTTTCAAAAATTGCGTCATGAAGAGTAATAAAAATAAATGACTCTAGTTAGGAAACTATGTAGATCAATTAATTGGTATAAAAAGTTAACAAACATGTTGAGCTGCCAACAATGGAAACATGCTGGGAGAAGCAATTATCTCTACAATACGAACTAGTTTGGGTTAGAGAATTCTAAAAACTTCAAATCGAAGAACAACTGCAAGGTTATTTGAACATCTTTAAAAAAAAAAAAAAAACAAGACACAACCCAGTTTCAGATATTTTTCGTTTAAAAGAATGAAATCTGGTGACAATATTAACAAAAGAAAGCTACGATGTTTAAGTTAAAATATTCAATACTATTGACATGGCCGCTGCTGCCAGTAGGCATTTATAGCCTTGACAGGGATGTCAATTAACCTACTCTGACATCTGTATCATGCCCAAGAAATTTCAAATCAGAATGAAGGATGCTTATGGCCAACACAAGGTTTATACCTGAGAATTTTCTTTTACTTGACATCGCCTCGCTGCCAGCGGGCCTGTTTAGTACCCCGACGAAGTTATCTTGGTGTCATGCATGCATTTACCCACTGCCAGCAGACCTGTTCAGTGTCCTGACGGGTTTACAAACACTTCCCACAGCTCTCTGAGAGTTTATTCACATTCTAATATAGTTTTAAAGATATTCAATAGAGTGGGGTGACGCTGAAAATTATAGTTTTTTAACACAACTTAATATTTCCACAGGCCTTTAAATTTTTCTAGCAAACCTTCATCAAGATCTAAAAAATAGTTCTTTGATAGAACTAATTTTCATGGACAGGGAGACATCATTGAGTTGCTTTCTTAAAGAGCAGGGACAACGTAAAGAGACCTTTTAAAAATATTCGTGAATACTTTCAAGTGCAGATTAAAACCGAGGAATCGACTTTCAGACAAAAGGACACCTTTAACCAGCCTACAATTCCAGAGAAGGACAACAATATATGTTCCGACAGCCTTCGACAACTATTTTCGAGATGAAGCATTTTGTTTCTCTTTGTCTGAGCGAGACTGTAATACAGGGATGTTTGACTCAAAAGGACCGATGAACAAAAATGAAAACAAAACAAAAAATAAAAGAAAAATTGGAAAGAAAAGAAATCCAAACAGAAAAATATGTACAGAAGGTGTATCAGAGAGTCGTCAGGTAAAATACCTTTTGAGAGCTTGTACATTCACCATAAAGGTGTCTGGCTATCCCTCTAAATTTTGGAGGTAGAAAGAACTGGGACCTAGTTTTTCAACAATTAAAAATGGTCCCAACCACAGGTTTTGAAACTTGGTATGCTCTTCTTTCCCCTCATGAGGTTTGTCCCATTTAAGGACAAGATCACCTACCTCAAAATTTCTGTTCGAGGCAGAATTGGAATCAAACCATTTTTTGACAATGAGTTGATGTTGATCCAATTTTCGTTTTTCTTGAGCCCTTACTTCTTCTAACTTCAACAAAGCGTTAATCCAACTTTCCAATGGAGGACAATCTTCTTCTTGCACCTTATGCAATAACTGCAAAGATGGGAGAAGGACATGCGGTGGAAGAATCACTTCCCTACCGTAAATGAGGAAAAATGGGGAATTATCAACAAAAGTTTTAGGAGTTACCCTATCATCCCATATTGCATTATATAGTGCATTATGCCAGTTTTTGTGGTTTTCAGAGACCGTTCTCTTGATGATCTTGATCAGGTTTTTATTAGTTGATTCCGCCAAACCATTGCCTTGGGGGTAATAGCTGGAAAAGTATTTTTAATTTTATTCCTTTTTCTAAGGCGAAATCACTCATTTCAAGAGATGAAAAATAGGAAGCATTATCAAATACTAGGCATTCAGGAATACCGAAATGAGTGATAATATTTGAATTCAGGAAGGATATTACCTGGATGGTGTTTACAACTTTTAATGGCACATCCTCAGACCATCTGGTGAAATAATCTATGGATGTTATGATGTATTTATGTTGCTGCAAGGATGTAGGGTTGATTGGGCCTATAATATTGAGGCCCCATTGCTGAAAAGAGGAGTCTACCGAAATTGGTTGCAGTGGGAATGCTGACTTTTGTACTCGTCCATATGCCTTTTGATAGATTACACACTTGTAGCATAAGGCATGGGCGTATTTGAAATGAGTAGGCCAGTAATACCCTACTCTTAGTACTTTGTGGGCAGTGGTGTCTCCACTGAAATTCCCACTAGCTTCCCTTGCATGTAATTCCAATAAGACTTTATCTGCTTCATCTTTTTCTAGACAACGCATAAGTATTCCATCGAAATTTTGGCAAAACAAAATACTGTTTACCAGCTGAAAAGAAGCAGATTTTAATCTTAGTGTTGTCCTCTTTTTTGGATCAAGGTGTCGAGGAGCTGATCCGTGTATTAGATAAAACTTGATGTCATCATACCAAGGACTAGTAAGGTTTTGTGCACGACAGATTTGATTTTGATTGTGCTAGTCCCGAAGTGACATATCAGTTTCATTCTGCTATCCTATGGCTGAATCAATAACCAATTTACACAAACCTTGGCCTCTAAAAATTTCTGCTGGGGTAATTTCTATGTCATATTCTTGTAAGGATGTGACCCAGTTTGCCCTTTTTTCACCCAGTTCTTTCTGTACTAACAAATTTCTGACAGCAGGGTAAGGGACAATGTTTTTCTTCCTATATTTCAGTAGATAAGATCGAAAGTGTTTTACTGCATTAAAAACAACATAAGCCTGCTGATCTACTGCTGGGTAATTAAGTTCTTCTCCCTTAAAGGCTAAGCTCATAAAGGAAATTGGGACTTAGTTGTTTTCAAAATTCTTTTGGGTTAGCACAGCGGCATAAGATCGATCATAGGAGAATGTGTAAAGAGTGAAATCTCGCAAAAAATCAGGGCTCATTAGGGAAGGAGCATCTACTATAGCCTTTTTTATTGAGTCAAAAGCTTGACTTTCTATAGGTCCCCAATGGTACTGTACATCCTTTTTTATTAAATTTTGTAATGGTCTGACCATTTCTGAAAAGCTGGGGATGAACCTTCTAACAAAGTTTATCTGACCTAAGAAAGATTGCATGGAATTTTTGGAAGAGGGAGGGGGCAGTTTTGAAATGACTTGGGTCCTTTCAGGGTCAATAATCATCCCTTCATTTGATACAATGAATCCGAGGAGCTTACCTTGTTCTAATGAAAAGATAGATTTTTTAGGATTTAAAGAAATACCGTACTTACGACATCACTGTAGAACAGATCTTAGATGAGCTAGATGATCTCCTTTATTCTTTGAGAAGACAATGACATCATCTAGATAAACTACTACATATTGATTGATTAAGCTGTGGAAAGCGATATACATCGCTCTCTGAAAGGTGGCACCGACATTTATGATCCCAAAGGGCATTTTCCTATAAGCATAGGTATCCCATGGAGTACAGAAAGTGGTTTTGAGCTGGTCTGGGGGAGACATAAGGACTTGGTTATACCCTGAAAAACCCTCCAGCAACGATAGCATTTCAGAACTAGATACTTGTTGGAGGATCTGTTCCATGGAAGGAACATGGTAGTTGTCTTTATGAGATGCTCGGTTTAAATTTCAGAAATCAACACATAGTCGGATTTCACCACTCTTCTTCCTTACAGGGACAAGATTAGAGACCCACTGTGTATGTCTTACCGGGAAGATTATTTTAGCATTCAAGAGTTTGTTTAATTCTTTCTTGATTGTTGGTTCAAGTTTTGGGTGCATCTTTCTTAACTTCTGTTGAAAAGGTTGGGTCTGGGGTTTCATGGGAATAATGTGTTGTATGATGTTAGGATCAAAGGTCTTTAGATCGTCGTATGTCCAAGCAAAGCCATCTTTAAATTCCTTAAACAACTTAATAAATGTTGTCTTTTCTTGCTTAGAACATCCCATTCCCAAATTGATTCACTGTGGGTTATCTTTAGTTCCTAAATTTACTTTTTCATGTGTCAAGGAAGAACTGTTCATTTTACAATTCACTGATTTTCTGAATTTATCATGAAGATCATAAAATTTTTCTAATATAACCACAGATTTTGGGATAGAGTTTACCATATCTAATGTGGACTCCAAAGATCTTGGATCTGGTATTACCATAAAGTTGTGAAGGTCTTCGTCGTGGGTACCTTCGTCGATAAATGTGCCTTGGAAAGTTTCTTCCATGTGTAGAAAACTGATGATCTATTGATCGTCATCGAAGACTCTCCAATTTGTGATGTTGTCTGGGATGGATGGTCTGAACAACAACTCGGCGGAAAATGCATTTGGAGAAAGGCCTTCTGCAGGAAAATTTTTAGAGGCGACATTAGCTAATGAATCAGCCTTAGAATTATTCGATCTCGGAATATAATTAATGTTAAACGTAGAAAATTTGTTCATTAAATTCCATACCTCAGTTTGATAGCCTTTCAGGTGTGGAGATAAATAGTGAATAGAGTTTTTTACTTGTCTAACCACAATTTCTGAATCACCAAAGATTGTCAAATTATGAATCCTCAAATCTAGTGCTTTTCTGAGACCTTGCAGGAGTGCCTCGTATTCGACCATATTGTTTGTGCATTCAAATTCTAAACGACAAGCAATCAAAGTTTTGTTACCTGCTAGATCAATGAGCACACATCCTGCACCAGCTCCTTCTTTAGATTTAGATCCATCGAAGTAAAGAGACCAGATTTGATTTTCGTCAGGTGCATGTGACCACTGAGAGAGGGTTGTTGTCTGTGTGCATGTCATAATTTCAGATTGTTGTTCCGGGTCAGTAATGGTAGAAGTTTCAGCCATGAAATTGCCAAAAAAAGTGTCCATCCTCTGTATTTCAGGTGAATTGGCGGAAGTAGTGAATGGTTCATTAGGATCATTTAAATCAGTTACCGTGAACTTAAGATAACACTCACGATTGACCTTGATTTTGTTAAGCTTTCCATTCTCGGGTAGCCACAAGTGAGACCAATCTGTCGCAAAATAACCATGTAGCTGTTCAGACCAATCTCTACTTAAAAACAATCCCTATACTTCGGGGATATCAATGACAATAATATCAATAACTTGATGGACTTTAGGATTAAATGATAATCTGATAAGCACATTTTTTAATTCACTTATTACTTTAACACTAGTTCGATCAAGATGAATAATTTTCAGGCTGGAAGGTTGAACTTCGGCATTAATTTTTTGGCAGACAGACCAAGGCATTACATTTGACGATGCACCTGAATCTACCATACAGTTATGTACATTCCTATTGAAAATTTCATAAGTCAACAAAAAGGGTGGGACATTTCTGCGAGTATTAACAACAAAAGTTTGTTGTTTTTTAGTCGCAACCCCTGAAACTAGTTTATCTACATTTCTTATACTTTTTACAACAAGGTATCTTTTATCAGAAGACTTTAGCGTCGTTTTAACGGAGACCTTTTGAGGTGTTTTGGGGCTGTTTTCAACAACTTTGTTGTTGTTCAGATTGTTGTTTTTGCTGTTTTCTGCAATATTCTGAAGCATCTTTTGCAGAAGAAAAGGGAATTTCAATAATTCATAAACAGAGATATTAGCTCTAAGTTTTTTGAGATCCTCAATCAAATAATACTCTAAACTTGGAGTTGCTGAATTATGTTTAGTTTCAATTGGTTTAGACTATTTTTGAGGTGCATTAGTTTCGATTTCAGAAGAAGATTTATTTGTTATCTTTCTTTTGGTATGGTAAGGATGCACTATTTTGAAATTAGCTTGAAAAATGCTATCCAAGAAATTCCCAAAAATGTTGGGAGAGGATTCATCCTCTTCCACTATCTCTTGTTCAGCCACATCTTCAGGAATATCAGGAGGAATCAAGTTATCATGTGCCTCTAGAATCATCTGAATAACAAACTGTAAGCTTTCTAGATTCAGGCATTTAGAATTTGAGTTAGACCGGTTTGTGGGAAAAGGCTTTCTAAAAGGGGGTTTGTAAGGCCCTTTGCTTGAAGAAGCTTCTTTATCCGATCTTCTCAAATCTATAACCTGATTAGACAACTTCTGAATGACCTTCTGTAAACTTTCTAGATCTGAACCATCTGATTGCGTTTTGTTTTGGGGAGGTCTAGGAAGAATTTTGATTTTCTTCTTGGAGGATGAAGTAGTCTCTGCCTCATTACATATATTATCTTTTAGGATGAGAATATCTTTCTTGATTTGACTCGCCTCTTCGAAGGCTTCTAACAATGTGGATTTCTTAGACCTTTTTACCCAAATTGCTATGTTTTGGTGTAGGGATTTCGTGTAGTATGCGATGATAAAATTTTCAGCAGACATTGAGTCCGTGGGGATTCAATTCTTTAATGTTAGGAACCTTTGATTAAAGTCTTTTATCTTTTCTTTAGGGTTCATCTTTAAACTAGAGAGTTCCATGACTAGAACTTCAGGGGATTTGTTGTCTCCGAATTTCTCAAGGAAACAGGATTCAAATCTATCCCAAGACACAATGGTGTGGGGTTGTTGGGAAAAGTACCAGGTAGAAGCATTGCCTTCAAAGGTGTTGGGGAAAATTATACATACTATGTATTCGTGTTCAACACTACAGAGCCTAATGGCTAGCATGAATTTTTTAATATGATCCTCAACAATATGCTTGGAATCTGGGTCAAATTTAGGGAGCCATTTCTATGGATGTTTAGGCAAAGGATGTTGGGGCCCAGGTATGGCCACTGCATCTTGATCGAGCCAAGGTCTGGCAGGATTGTTCGAATTTGCCATAGGTGTGGGTGGTTTTGAAGGCTGAGGTGAAGAACTGCCTTCGTCTGATGATTCTTCTCCAGAAGATGAAGGAAATGAAGGAGGTGGTGATGGTAGAATACCAGATCCTCCTGCTGCGGGAGTAAGGATGTGATCTGGATCCACAGGGTTTAGGGTAAGATCAGTACCTTCAAGTTTCTCCCTAATATCAGAGAAGTCTAATGGTTGGTTCAAAGGCCGAATTGGTTTTCTGATGCGGGCCAAAGCACCATGCGTCCTTAGGAGGGATTGACGAAAAATTTCTTATACGTTGATGTTACACATTATTTTCATCATCCCTATGACCGTTAATGATGTAAACCTATTTTTTGCCTTCAGAGGGGTCAATGGCCTGAGTTCCTGAAGAGAGAAGGGAGAAGAAATTTTCCTGAGAAAAGAAGTTGCATTTTCCTATGTAAAAACCCTATAAAAAGGGAAGTTCGCAGGTTGCCTTATAGGCAGGGTGTGAGAATGCCTGATTCTCGCAGGTTGCACCATAGCTGGGTTGCGAGAGGTTCGCAGGTTGCACATAGGCAGGGTGCGAGAATGATTACATGTGGGAAAACAAGCATTTTCTTGAATCTTCTAGAAGGAGAAACTTCCATGGTGAGGTGGCATCCGAATGGTTTGGATCTTACTCACTTTCATGATTTAGTGGGATCATCCTAACCTCCTCACCTTATCCTCTTCAACTTATAAGAGGAGAGGATTTCTCATGGAGAAAGTTAGCTTTGGTTGGCTTTGGAGCTTTTGAGCTTTTTAGTTTGGCTAAGTGGTTTTTGGCTTGGGATTGTTAGCTTGGTTAGAGTGGCTTTGAGATTTGCTATGTCAAGATAGATTGTGAGTAGCTATCAAATCCATGGTCTCATAATCCTTGGAGCAAGGTGTGGGGAACGAAGGATGGTTGGAAGGAACCTTACGACATCAAGGCCATGGTTGTAATCTCTCTTTCACATTTAATATGATACATTAATATGATTCTTTCCTATAAAGCTTGTTGTGTTTTATTGTATGATTCCTTGATCACATACATAAGTTTATATTGAGTTTATGCTATTACTATCACTTTGGTTGGTTGTGTTCTTTTGCAGGTTCATCATTGTATGAGCATTGGAACGGAGCTAGGATGGCGATGGCGAGAGGAAGCGACATTTAAACAGTATGTCACCCATCCCTCTTTGGTTAGTAAATTCAATATCTAAAACTTAAGGAAAGAATCATGTTCTGGTGTGTTTTGTTCTAGATTTAGGTGGATCTAGGGAGATCAGTTAGTGTCCGCACCTATCGATTAGTCCGATAACAAAATTGACGACTCCATTGGGGAATGTATTGTTTCCTAGTTAGTCTTTTTTCCCTTCCTTTGATTGCTTGTTTTCTAGTTTTTGAGTTTGTGGGACATCCATCCAGATTATTTGGATCTAGAAGTTCACTTTGATTCCCTGTCCTTTTTCAAAATTTTCTTTGATTACAGACATTCTCGCACTGTACCTCTCTATGGTCTGCGAGAACCATTGATGTTCACACCCTTCTGTTAGAACCAGTGCGAACTTCTCACACCCTACCAGTGTCTAGCCTGCAAGAATACCTACTTCTCACACCCTACCAGTGTCTAGCCCGCGAGAATACCTAATTCTCGCACTGTACTCTATTGCTAGGCTGCGAACTTGTTTGTAAACTTTTTTGGATTGGGTCTTGTCATCTTTTGATGACCCAATTTTGATTTGATCAGCTGGATTGAGCTTTTGGAGCTTATATTGATCTGCTTACAGTCTGCTTGACATCCTTTGCGTTGCTTTTAGCCACTTTTGCTTTGTTTGGTTTTGAAGGATTAGTCTCTTGCTTTGAGTGTCTTTCAATTACAAAGAGTTTGTTTTCTTTAGAATTGTTTAAGGAAAGATGAGATTTCTTCTGAATAGTTCAATTTAAAAGAAAATTTTCAGTTTGGGTTTCTTTGTTTTAAGAAAGTTCATTATTGCTTTTAGTAAAAATTTTGAAACAAAAAGATTTAATTTCTTTCTTTATATTAGATTGGGGGCATCCTTGCATTTGAAATAGCGAAATTGCATGATTCTTGGCATTTGTTCAGTACATTTTTCTCATTTCTTGAGAATCTTGATATTGATGAGTTTAATATATTTTGGGACATCGTGCATATGGGAATGATAAATGTTTTCTCCTTCTTGTAGCATATCTTTCATCGAAATGAAAAGATTGCATCTTCATCTCTTTGCATAACTTTCGAGTCGGTCGAAACACCATATTGTCCACGCCATTTTCCTTTTGAGTAACAAAAGCCATAAAATAAAGCGCTTATAAAAATTGATTAGACATTTTTATCTTTTCAGGTAGCAAACCTACATTAGATTAGTTGTAGGGCTTTGGAATAGGTGTGAAAGATAACTTTCCAAAGTTGCAAACAAACATAGAATCTTGAGTTAGGGAGTGGTTAAATCCACTTATTACATTTTGTCTTGGGAAGCCCTTCTAACACAAGGGTCAATCACGAGGTCACATTAAGACTAGCAGAGTTACTCACTCTGCTTTGTTGGTCTTGGTGTAGAGGTTGCGCATATTATGGGGGTCGCTTGAGAGGTATACCCACAATGATGAGTGGAATCCTTTCAAGTTGATTTCGGGCTAGATACCTTGCCCTTGCACGTGGATCAGACTGTTGACTGTTTCCCCAGGCATCACTATAGTGATTGGTAACCTCAGTGGCCTATCTTTTTAGGGTCTTTACACAAGGTGACTGTGGATGGGAAAGTCTTCACGGTACCTAGAATCGACGTTGGCCAAACTCACTCGGGCTCCTTGGAGGGTATACCCATGATTATGTGTGGGAGCTTGCACCGGGGTGTAAGTCCATTAAGCAGGTTGTCAACGTAACTTTTCCACCTGCTCTAACTCAACCCCTTCTTACTTTGTTCTCGCGACGTTGGATTTCATCACCAACTAGTGTGCTCATTGTGAGAAGGTTTTGTTTTCTTGCTTGCTTACTAGATTTTTTGCATGTGCTGTTTGTTTTCCCTAGCAGACTCTAGGTTGGTTTTGTTTTATATGGTGTCAGTTCCCAAAATGACCAATGAAGGAACCCCTACTCCAGGGGAACCTTTTTTTTTTCCTTCTTACAGAAACATTGGTCCTCCTCACATCGCTACTTTGAGCCTTCCAGGTCTCACAATTGGATTACCGGTATGGTTGTTTTCCACTCAGGTAATCCCAAATGCAGTAAGTTCTTTGGTCATAAGAACTTCCCCCCAAGAGCATCAACCTCATGTTGATCGTTCACCTTCTTCACTAGTAAGGTCTTCTTCACCTTCTTCGCTTACAAGGTCGCCTTTTGTTTCATCTTCTTTGTCGAGTGAAAGTTTTGAAGCTAGTAACCCAGTGAATAAGAAGAAGAAGAAAAGAAATATTAAGAAGAAGAAAGATAAACAAGGGTCAAAACCTCCAACCACTGTCAAACATGTTGGAAAGAAACCAATTATTGTTAATCGTGCTGGGAGTGTTGATGATGTCAAGATCACCCAAACAACCCGTAAGACCAAGTACCCTTGCAGGCTTTGTAAGGGTAGCCATCTTCTTAAGGATTGCCCTGGTCTATCCAAGGTTATATAAGTATGGTCTACACACCCTGACAAACCCATGTCATTAGCCTTTGAACAACATACTGATGACCTCCCATCAACTAGTCACGATACCATTGGGAAGAAGAAAAGTAGAGTCAAGTTCCTGTGCATGTTATGCAAAGGGAGTCGTCTCACTCACCTTTGCCCTTGTATGGATGAAGCCTCTAAATTACTGGAAGACATGAATATTTCACAACCTCAACTTCCAGCTGCTTACCATAAGCTTTCTCTCAACCCTCCAATAGTTGATGGAATGATCACTCCAATCCCTTCACCGGTCAATCCAGTTGATCATGTTGTCAATCTGGTCACATCCTTAGTTGAACTAATTGACAAAGTGGTTGATCCGATACCTTCCTCAGTCAATCCCACTCTCCCCTCAACGAGTGAAACTAAAACGGTCGATCCAATCCCATCCTCGGTCGATCCCACTCTCCCGTTAGAGAGTGTCACCCAAGTGGTCGATCCATTTCCATCTGTTGACCCCATTCTCTCCTTGGAGAATGAAACTCAAGTGGTCGATCTGATCTCTCCATCGATCGATCCTACTCTCCCGCTAGAGAGTAAACCCGATAATGCCCATGTTTTTCTCATTGATACAGAATCTACCATGCCGAGGGCTATTCCTCCTTCTTCCATGGAACCTCCTCCAAGTAATGAGGCCATCCATTTTGATTGGGGTGTGCTAACTGGACCTCGTCTTCCCTCTTACATTCCTTTCTAGATTACAGTGCAAGTTTGTGGTTGGGACATTCCTCAAACGTTGATAGATGAAGGTTCGTCTGTTAGTATTTTGTCCTCTATTGCTTGGAAAGCTTTGGGTTGTCCTTCACTTGTGCCGGTTACATGGAATCTGTTATCTTTTAATAGAAGAACTGGTCAACCTTTAGGGACCCTTCCCCAGTTTCCTGTAACTTTGAGAGGGAAAACTGTCTTTATTGACGTTATGGTAGTCCAAGATCCCTTGGATTTCTCTTTACTTCTTGGGCAGGATTATGTCTATGCCATGAAAGCTATGGTGTCCACTCTTTTTCATGTGATATCTTTTCCTCATGATGGAAGAATGGTGACTGTTGATCAACTTTCATTCATTGAACCCGCCTATATTTCCTCCCTTAATGGTTCTTATATGCAGATGGTATCGCCCCCACCACAAGTCAATTATGTGGCGTTGTCGCCCATGGATTCAACTTCTGATGACTTAGATCCAGTAGTTGATATGGTGATCTCTTCGATAGGGTTGTTAGAGTCTAATCTCTTTACTCATGTCGCGACCCTCGACATGGTGTCCTTCCAGAGTGTGTTTCTTCCTTCCAGCGAAGATCTCTTGGAAGCCATGATCAAGTTTTGTCCCTTGACATGGTCTCCTTCTAGAGAATTGTCCTCTTGGTATCCATGATCAAGAAGACTCTGAGGATAGTTTTTGCATCTCTGAGGCAACCTCATTAAAAAATGAAATAGAGTTCTTTGAGAATGGTTTCTTGATTTCAAGCTCGTTAAAAAATGAAACCACTTATGAGGATAGTTTTTTCATCTCTGTGGAAACCTCGTTAAAAAATGAAATAGAGGTTACGAGCATAGTTCTTGTTTCTGTGTCGAGCTCATTAAAAAATGAAATAGTTTTCCCCTTCTCTGTTTGAGTCAAGTCCTTCATCTAGTATTTGAAGCTTCATTTCCTCTGCCTTTGTCGTTGGATGAAACGAAGCTTGGGGGGCAATGCTTATAGCCTCTAAACTTCATGCTGAAGTTAGAGCCACTAGCTTCTTAAGTCGGGGGCTAAGTACCAACCATGCATTGGGAAGTCGCAAGCATAGTTTTCTATGGTTCAAGCTTGTGTAAAAATGAAACCACTTACCTCAAGCATAGTTTCCTCTAGTTCAAGCTTGTGTAAAAATGAAACCAAGTCCAAGCATAGTTTTGTTTTGTTTTAAAGCTTGCGTAAAAATGAAAACAATCCCGAGCTTAGTATTTGTTCTTTCTCATGCTCGTAAATACATGAGAATAAGTTACAGAGCTTAGTCTTTGTTCTTTCTCATGCTCGTAAATACGTGATAATGCAACCGAGTATACTTTTATGAATTTTTCGAACTCGTAAAGGTTATACGAAAAAGGAACCCCCTGGAGTTCCCTTTAAGTTCTTTTCAGACTCTCTAAACATGAAAATATTGTCGAGCGACCTTGTTCTTTTCACACTCGTTAAGGTATTTGAAGAAAATGTTTGATGAGCGATAGTTTATCACTTTTTCGGTCTCGTCGAACTAATTTACGAAAAAGGAACTGAGAGTGTTCTCTTTAAGTGTTTTTCAAACTCTCTAAACATGAAAAACCCCTGAGTTTTCTTTCTTTGGACTCGTTAAACAAACATTGAAAGGCCCATATGGGACCGAACCACTCCTTCTTAGGGTTTGTTAAACATACTCCGAGGGACTCATCTAAAGGATGAGCTTAAATTGACAAGCATATGTTATCCTCCTCAAGCTTGTGTAAAAATAAAGAGGTACTCACCAGAAATGGTGGGGGAAAAAATTGGGAAAGAGATGTATCTAAACCTATATTATGTGGGAGAGTCACTTTTGCACATGACACCCTTTCACTCGCCTTGTGTCTAGGTTGTGAAATCCACTTGTCTCCTGATCATACTCCTTTATAAGATTACAAATTGGTATGTGATCCCTGTTGTTGAGTCAGTGTTTCCAAGACAATTGTCATGTCGTCAATATGTTCAAAATGAAGCTCAACCCGAAAAGCCTTCTGTTGCGTCGGCCATTGCTGCAGTGCTTAAGCATTATATTGTATCGGCCATCCCTGAGTCAATCCTGAATCACTTGTTACTCTGATCTACTTCAAATCTTGTTACCTGTTTCGTGTCATTGATGTGGGATACATTAAGGCCCTCCTGTGACGAGTCTTTTCTTGTCGACTTCAACTCATTATCCAAGAATTAGAATTAGAAACTAATTGGTACCTTGGAACTTGCATCCCTCAATGACAGGTTTCCTCTCTTTCGACAATGGGTTTTCATTATTGACCCCTGATCGGGAGATTCCGCCGAGTGGTCGACTTCAACTCATTAATTCACATCCGTTGGATTGTACTAGTGTACCTTGGGATTCATTGACATTAATGGTGATTTTCCTCGTACTTGTTAATGGTATACACTAATGACCGGTAATCAAGTGGTTTCTACCATGTTCGACTTCGATACATGTATTCACATGGTTAGATTCGTACTATAGAGTGGTGGACATGAAGACCCTGGATATTTTTTGACAGATCTAGGTTGCGTTGGAGCATATTCAGTGTACTATTACATAGATACACATTGTATGTCTGGTGGCTATGTTCAAATTTGAGTCTTTAACACATAGATCCACAATGTATTTTTGGTGGCTATGTTCAGATTTGAGTCATATCAGCATGGATCCACAGTGTATGTTTGGTGGCCATGACCTGTCATACTTGACATGGATCTTTGCATGTTGACATTTATGCTTTGAGTCATTTGTATTCTGAGTATGGGAATTCCTACCTCAGTGATGATATATTATTGTACTGTATTTCCTTGTTTGTTGGCAGGTTTCCGACCGATTGTTCCTTGTTCCCTACACACACTCGACAAAGTATTTCAGCTATCACTCTGTTCTAACTTCATACTTTAGGGGGATCTCTATTATACATTATTTTCTTCATCCCTATGACCGTTAATGTTGTAAACCTATCTATTGCCTTCAAAGGGGTCAGTGGCCTGAGTTCCTAAAGAGAGAAGGGAGAAGAACTTTTCCTGAGAAAAGAAGTTGCATTTTCCTGTGTAAAAACCCTATAAAAAGGGAAGTTCGCAGGTTGCTATATAGGTACGGTGCGAAAATGGCTGATTCTCGCAGGTTGCACCATAGTTGGGTTGCGAGAGGTTCATAGGTTTCACTATAGGTAGGGTGTGAGAATGCTTACGCGTGGGAAAAACGAGCGTTTTCTCGAATCTTCTAGAAGGAGAAACTTCCATGGTGAGGTGGCATCCGAATGGTTTGGATCTTACTTGCTTTCATGATTTAGTGGGATCATCCTAACCTTCTCACCTTATCCTCTTCAACTTATAAAAGGAGAGGAGTTCTCATGGAGAAAGTTAGCTTTGGTTGGCTTTGGAGCTTTTGAGCTTTTTAGTTTGGCTAAGTGGTTTTTGGCTTGGGATTGTTAGCTTGGTTAGAGTGGCTTTGAGATTTGCTATGTCAAGATAGATTGTGAGTAGCTATCAGATCCATAGTCTCAGAATCCTTGGAGAAAGAAGTTTGTGGGGAACGAAGGATAGTTGGAAGGGACCTTACGACATCAAGGCCATGGTTGTAATCTCTCTTTCACCTTTAATATGATACCGTAATACGATTCTTTCCTATAAAGCTTGTTGTGTTTTATTGTATGATTCCTTGATCACATACATAAGCTTATATTGAGTTTATGCTATTACTATCACTTTGGTTGGTTGTTTTCTTTTGCAGGTTCATCATTGTATGAGCGTTGGAACGGAGCTAGGATGGTGATGGCGAGAGGAAACGACATTTAAACAGTATGTCACCCATCCCTCTTTGGTTAGTAAATTCAATATCTAAAACTTAAGGAAAGCGTCATGTTCTGGTGTGTTTTGTTCTAGATCTAGGTGGATCTAGGGAGATCAATTAGTGTCCACACCTACCGATTAGTCCGATAACAGTTGGCCCCTGGGGGGTTTGGAGTTACTGGTTCAACGGTAATCCGTGGATTGTCGTTTGATGTGGTTGTTGTTTGAGGGACAATGTTGTCTTCAGAGAGACTTCTTGTTACTATAGGTGAGTGGGTAGGTGGGGGAGGAGTCTTGCGACCTCCACGTGCCATCAATAGTATTCAGGCCCTCCTTCTAGCGCCATTTGTTGACGGGAGAAATTGACCGTTCGTCAACTGGAAGAGTGAATCCGGTCTGGGGTTGTCTAATTAACCCAAGCCGTTTGGATTGAATCACTCTGACGGGTTTAATGGCTTCGTTAGCCAATCTAAAGTCCTAAAAGAAATGAAAAATAAATAAAAGAAACAAAATAACTCACTAATTACTAATTACTGAAATATATACCTACATCTAAATATATATACAGTTTATTTAAATAATATATTAATATGATAATTCTGTGTATCTAATTCATATATACAATATGTACAAATTACGAGTTTTAATATGAACTCATAAAAAATTGAATGTAAAATGGTTCTTTTAATGAAAGTAATAAAGAAAGCAAAAGTACTACTTGTTTTTGGTTTGTTTTTTAATCTATATGCATTCGTAAGATCAAATGTTAAAACTACTATTTAAACAGAAAAATATAGACAATAAAAATTATACTATATATAAGAACTTCTATAATAAGCAAGCAAATGAAATAAAAGAATAGACTAACGTATTAATCACTTGAGGAGTATGCATCCAACTATTTGTGTAAATCATACATCAGTCCGTCCACGAGATAAAAATGTTGTGCATCTTCACACTCTTTGGTACAAAAGCTAAACGGTGCATTGATTGGTGTATTTAATTGATAAAACAACAGGACACAAGATAATTACAGTGATATAATAGACTACAAGCGATAACACATGAGATAAATCCTATAGTTACAGCTTGCATTTAATCAATCAACATATTTAAGGTAAACCTCATAACATGAATTGAAATATCATTCAATTGTTTTGATAAAACTGAAGCATAAAATCATGAACCATGAAGGAAAACTATCTTGACAACAAAACAATCTGCAAAGACGAAAACTATCTGCAGTCATTCAATTACCAAGATAAACAAATTATAGATCACAACAACATTCACAGATGACTAAAGCATAAAGTAAATATGTGTTATGTCTAAATTTGAGTATAGGTTGTTCACAGTAAGCTCCAGGCCAAGATGCATTTGATTACAAAAATGATGGTTTATAAAGGCCTCAGAAAAGATAACTGTTTATGTTTCTGAGATCAAATATTTATTTCAAAAATAAAGGGGGATGCAAGCACTCTGATCCTACTAAATCCTCCCAAACTAACAACAATTCATTTCTTTTCATACAAAATACATCAAAGATATGACCGTAAGGTCTCAAGGATGCCTCAGAGCAATTTGTAATCATGGATTCCTGAATATTCTGAAAGAAAAAGGAAAATAGAAAGATTTTAGATACATTTTCAACCACTACTTTACACAATTCGAATTAACATAACTGGCTACATAATCTTGTGATTCTGTAGCTAGTTATTAGTAAATGAAATCCAATTTATTGTCAAATAAAGCATTCTAATTTTAACAAATAATCTTATTTTAAGATGAAGAATCATACCTCCAACTATGAAATCAAATCGTATCAGGCAACCTTGGAATTCACAATGGCTGTTGCATCCTCCACGTTTTTAAATATTACATTGCCTGTTGTCTTTATACATTTTTATTTTCCTTGAATAACAGATTCGAGTCTATGGTTTTCGCTAGTTAAGACATCGATCTGATCCTTTAAAGACTTAACCCGTGACTGTAGGATAGGGATATCAGTATAATATCTACCAATCCATGATATACAGACTTCACAATTTGACTGTGCAACGGTTGCTTGGGAACAAACTTGGTTGTGAACCGGAGCACCTTCCATACTGACAGTGTATTCATTAACCAATTTGATACCAGGAAACTCTGGATTGTTTTTCAAACAGGTAGGTAAATAGTCAACAAAATTGTAGGGCCGATCAAGGTGTGTCTCGAATGAATGAAGGTCTTCTACAACGAGGAACCTATCGATTTCAAAGTCTTAACTCTCATGGACTTTGATCATACTAATCGAACTCGAATGAGACTTCAACTTGTTACGAAGCCTCCTAGAAATTAGCCCCCCGACTCTCTTGTTCTTAAAATTTAAATCAATATTTCTCTTAGATCTCTTTCCTGTAGGTTTCTTAAAATTTTTAACATAGTCGTTTGGATGTATAATCTACTGACATGCCTGTTCAATAACCTTTGGATCAATCAAGGGTTTTCTGTAAGGGGGTGAGACACAGGTTTGGGGAGGTGAGAGAGACACCATTGGATGGACAAGGGTCTCCTCAACCACGAGTTTATCTACCTCCTCCAGATCAGGGTTACCATTGTCGTTTCAGGTTATGAATGAATCCCAGTTGTCATTCTGTAACTCTAATTGATGCATAAGCAAGATTTTAATTAGGCCGTGATGGAAGAGGCAAGAGTCTGACCATTGTTTTTTGTATCTTTTGCCCATTTTATAAAGACTCCTCAGTAAGTAATATGGCATGTTCAAAGGAAATCCCATAAAAATCATAAGCAAACGCAAATGGTACAAAAACGCAAGCCCTAAACGTCCCTCATAGGTAACAAATTTCTTTACCACAGTGGGCAAGATTTTCCACTAAGCTTTTAGGAAGGAAATGGGCATACCTTTATCACACCCTTTTATTTTCCTAGATGTAAACAACAGGCTCCAAGGAACTTCTTCTACTTTTTCATTTTTAAACCACCTTTGACCGCTTGCAGGTGGCCCTGTAGCTTGACTTAGGAAATCCTTTGTAGCCTCCAATTGTACATCACCCACCTTCGCTCTACACCCATCAAAGGAGAAAGCGAATTCCTGGGAAACTTGTAAATTGAAACCCTGAAACTTCCTAATGAAAATGAGGCAACCACTTCTCTCCAAATCTTCTCTAGCATTGTCATATAAGAGCAGAGTTTGAATGTCGTTTGGTTCAAATCTCACAACAGGATCCATGATGGATGAAAGGGTAGTGAATTAGACACAACATACAAGGAGGGTTTGTGAGACAGTCCAGAGCCATAACCCGAGCCTGTGAAATTCCAACAGTGAACAATTTATGAACATAAACTCATAACGATTAGACAGGTGTTTAATTGAAATGCATAAGAAGAGGTTTTGAAAATCCCAAGGCCAGTCTTGGGAATGATGTCTGCCTGCAAATCGTAATGCCATATTTGCATCTAGTATGAGTCTAGGACCAAAACATTAAAATGAAAATAAGTGCATGCATTGTGGGTTCTATCACAAGGTTTGGGTAAATCAAAAATCAAAGGTTTAGCAAAAGAAACGTATAGCCAAGACTCAAACAAAACCATACCAAAATGAAATCGTGGGGGTCCTTTGTTTATATAACCATCAATCTCTAAGCATGCTTGGTGTTGAAAGGCCAAAAAAAAAGAGAGTAACTCTTCATGGCAAGGAACCAAACTTCATTAATAAACTGTATGAACAATTTTCCTTCGATGAATTTTTAGAACAGAAAGGTAACACAGTCGCAAATTTTCATGCTTCGTATTCATGCTTCCAGTCATGAATGAAGCATGAAAGAAAATAATAGAAAACAATGACAACTTTCAACTGTCATTTCAAAAATTGCATCATGAAGAGTAATAAAAATAAATGACTCTAGTTAGGCAGCTATGTAGATCAATTAATTGGTATAAAAAGTTAACAAACATGTTGAGCTGCCAACATAGGTACAAAGTATTTTTCAATGGATATTATATTTTCTGTTCTAACTTTGGTCACAAAGCTATAAATTGTTATTTAAGATTTAGATATGAACAATCACGTTTTGCAAAGAATAATTATCTGCCACCACAAAGATTGAGACAACCAAACAACAAACACTCACAGATTATAAGTCATGTGATGTCTGGGAGAAAGACACAGGTGAAACATAACAACAATTATGAGCATACAAATCGTTATGATCTCTTATTCAATGAACCAAAATGTTACAACTACCATAATTATGGACATAAATATGTAGACTGTCGCTTAAGAAACTATAAGCCAGATTTGAATCTTGCTGCTGAACATTTCAAGGTTTGGAAGAAGAAAGAAGATGACAAGTGTGGACTAGTGTTATCAGCCCAAATAAAAAATAATCCCTGGCATATTGATAGTGGATGTTCTAAACATACGACTGGAGACAAAAGTAAGTTTCTAACTATAAGTGAAAACAAATCAGGAAATGCAACTTTTGGAAACGATGCACCAGGAAAAATAAAAGGTAAAGGAATGGTAAGTCTGAGTAATGGAAAAGGAAAAACTCAAGATGTGTTATTTGTAGATGTTCTGAAACACAATATGCTTAGTGTCAGTCAAGCCTGTGACCAAGGATGTGAAATGGTTTTTACTTCTAAATATTTTAAAATAAAGTCTGTGAATTCGGGACAGTTGGTTGCAAATGGGATAAGAACAAAAAACAATGCCTATGTGTTAAAAGAAGAAAAATAAGAATGCCACTTAAGAAAGTATGATGAAAGATGGATATGGCATAGGAGACTTGGACATCTAAATTTTGATCATATAATCAAACTTAGAAACAATGGGGCAGTAAAGGATCTTCCAAAGATATCAAATCCATATGATTCTGTTTGTAAACCATGCCAGATAGGAAATCTTACTCAGACACATTTCAAATATAAAAACTTCCCTTCAATAGAAAAACCTCTCCGGTTAGTACATATGGATTTATGTGGACCATCAAGGAAAGAAGGTACAGGAAAATAAAACTATTTTATGTTGATTATTGATGATTATTCTAGACTAACATGGGTTGCCTTTTTGAAGCAAAAATCTGAAGCATTTGAAAAATTAAAAGTGTTTAAAGATCTAACTGAGAATCAAACAGGAAAAAGGTTGAAAGAAGTAAGGTATGATAGAGGAGGAGAGTTTAGCTCATGGAACTTCAAAGAGTTCTGTTATAAACATGGGATCAAAAGATAGTACACGATCCCAAGGAATCCATAACAAAATGGAGTTGTTGAGAGGCAGAATAGATTAGTACAACAAATGGAAAGATCAATGATGAATGAAAGGAATATACCTTAGACATATTGGGTGGAATAAATCCATACAGTTGTTCACATTCTTAACAAATCTCATCTCAGGCCACATAGTGACAAGACTCCTTATGAACTATGGTTTGGAAGACCTGCTTCAATCAATCATTTTAAAGTCTTTGGGAGTAGATGTTATATCAAGAATACTGATGAAAATATTGGCAAATATGATGATAGGGATGATGAAGGTATATTATTAGGTTATGCTACAAATAGTAAAGGATACAGATGCTACAATAAGAGGATGCATAAATTGGTTGATTGTATCGACATAAAAGTTGATGAAGAAGTCTCAGTTAGAAATGTAAGCATTGTTGAACCAATCACATAAGATATAGTTGAAGATGAAGATGAACATGTCCAAGGATCAGAAAGGGAAGAATCTAAATCAGATGAAGATACAAATACTCAGGCTGACACAAATCAACAGAAAGAAACAAATCCACCTCTCAGAATTGTTAGAAAGAATCATCCCAAAATTCAGATAATTGGAGATATAAATAAAGGAGTTCAGACAAGAAAGAAATTGATTAAAGACTTAGAAAAATATCATGTTTCCTTTTTATCTATGATTGAACCTAAATTTTTTGATGAAGCCAACCAACATGATGATTGGATTAGAGCTATGAATGAAGAACTTGATCAGATTGAGAGGAACAATACTTGGCAGCTTGTTCCTAGACCTGAAGATAAGAATGTAATAGGCTCCAAATGGGTGTTCAAGAATAAAATGAATGAAAAAGGACAAGTTGTTAGGAATAAAGCCAGATTGTTTTGTAAAGGGTATGCACAAGTTGAAGGTCAGGATTTTGATGAAACTTTTTCATCAGTGGCAAGATTGGAAGCCATCAGAATGTTTCTTGCATATTCATGTCATAAGAACTTTAAAGTGTATCAGATGGATGCTAAGTCAACATTTATTAATGGAGATCTAGAGAAAGAAGTATATATGGAGAAACTTGAAGGATGCTCATTGACAAACAATCTTGTTTATGTTTGCAAGATGAACATGACCTTATATGGACTGAAATAAGCACCACGAGCTTGGTATTATAGACTGGACAATTTTTTACAAGACAAAGGGTTCAGGAAAGGTACTATTGACAACAATCTCTACATTGAGTCTTAAGGTGATAATTTACTAGTTGTTTTGGTTTATGTAGATGATATTGTTTTTGGCTGTACTTATGAATCCTCTATCCAATGGTTTGTTAACTCTATGCAAACAGAGTTTGAGATTTCCATGATAGGAGAACTGTCATACTTTATTGGTTTACAAGTAAATCAAAGTTTTGCAAGAATATTTACCTCACAAGAAAAATATTTGAAAGAGATGTTGAAGAAATTTCAGATGGAAGATTCTTCTCTTGTTAGTACACCTATTTTGTTTGGTTGCAATATCAGTAAAGATGATATTTCACCCGATGTTGATCAAAGGACATATCGCTCAATGATAGGTAGTCTTCTGTACATGACAATATCCCATCCTGATATAATGCAAGCTGTTGGAATGGTAGGTCATTATCAGTCTGCTCATAAACAAAGTCATTTGGTAGCTATAACAAGGATATTCAAATACTTGAAGGGAACAATGACTTATGGTTTGTGGTATCCCATAAATCAGAATTTTCAGTTAACTGCTTATTCAGATGCAAATTGGGCAAATTGTGTGGATGAGAGAAAGAGCACCAATGGAGGTGCATTCTTCCTGGGTGACTCGTTGGTAGCATGGATTAGTAAGAAGCATGGATCTATTTCCTTATCAACTACAAAGACAGATTACATTGCTACTGCCACTTTCTGCACTCAGATTTTATGGATGATCCAAACTCTTGCAGATTTGAAGGTAAATTTTACTGATCTGATTACAATTCACTGTGATAACACCAGTGCCATTAGTGTCTCCAAGAATCCTATTCTTCATTCCAAGACTAAGAAGATCCCAATAAAATACCATTTTCTTAGAGAATAAGTTACAAACAAAGTTGTTCAGCTAAATTATATCCCTTCCACATAACATATAACTAATATCTTTACTAAACCATTAGCAGTGACCCCTTTTGGATATCTTTGTCAGAAGTTGGGGGTTATAAATTATTTCATCTAATATGTTCATCTGGTTAGGGAGAGTACTTATTGAATATATGTTGTATTTCTAAGTTGTTCATAGTTGACAGGGGGAGTATGTACTGCAACAACTCAGGGGGAACATGTTTCTTCTTTGACATTGATTTCAAAAGGGGTGAAAGTGTGGTAATGGTAAGGATGATACAATGGTATGGTTGGATGTCCAAGAAAAGTAGTGTTCAGGTTCTTCAAAGTTGCCAGCAATTCCAAAGGGGGAGATTGTTGGCATATTTATTACAGACATAAGGAAAATTATTTGTTTGTCATTGATGGCAAGCTCAACCCAATGATGACGAACAAAAGAAAGCGGCAAGACCATCATCATAGCGATGATGGCATGGCAAGATCATAAGCGTAATCTCAGGAGGAGGAGAAACAGTGATTGATGGATCACCCATCCCGAATTCCCGATGGCCATCAGATCTGAATTAAGATAGGAGGAGCACGTAGAAGAGGAGAATAGATCTTAGGCGTCAGATCTGAATGCGAAGACCGACCATGATCGGATCCATAAGAAGGAGAACGATCTTTAAGTACAATATGAAGTGGGATTACAAAGTCCCAAAAGAAGGAGGACTGTTGATCCAAGAAGGAAACGTGGCGAAAGATCAAGGCACGAAAAAAACTTTGTTTCAGAGTTTCGTAGATTGGGAAATCCAAAAGGAGGAGGTTCTCTAACTCCTCAAACTTGCGATATGTGAAATCACGATAAACATTCCTGACCATTGGATGCAAACTACACGTGGAGAGAGGTCAGATTTTCGTTGACTGGAAAGTCAAAGGAAGGAGGATCTCTATCCTTTGAAATCGCAAAACGAAAAACTACGGTTCAATCTGAGTGATTGATCAAGGGAGAGCATGGACCATTGATCTAGCTCCATTTCGGAGTTTCGGATACCGAGAGTTGGAGGAGTCAAGAAAGCAACTCATGGCAGCAACGCCAATATGCGAAAACACGAAACACTCTCGTGCTTGGCCCCTGGTCATAAATTATAGTCACATCGACAAAGGCTTAAGGAAAGGAGCTAATTTCTAAGCTCCATTTCGGGGATCACAACTTGGAGTGTTGAGACCCTTCATCACAGGAATGTCGAAATGAAAAATTGTGAAATGCCTTTTGGCATAGGATGTGGTCACCTCTGGTGGTCATGAGAGGGGAAGGAGCTAGCGTAGCTAGGCTCCATTTCAGGTACCGGGAGTCAAGGAGACTCATGACAGAATCCTTGAATCGCGAATCATGAAATCGCTTTATGGATAAGTGCTTGGTCATCGCCGTGGGCACGTGAAGGAAGGAGCTTGCAAGTTGCAAGGCCCCATTTCGTGATCGAGAGTTGGAAGAGTCAATGTGACTCGCAAAAAAATTTGCGAAACATGAAACCGAAGTGCCTCTTGATTAGGCCCGTGGTCAAAACTAGTGGGCATATGGGATAAACACAATATCCTGTAGATTTAATCCAATGGTGCTGGTTAATTGGAATTTGATCAAAGGGATACTGTCTCACCTCATGGTTAATTATCAGTCAACAGAACTGAATCATAGTTCTTGGAAGTTTGGAGATTCAGTTGCTGAGGCATTTTTCTTGGAGATTCGAGGTGTAACTAATTTTGGAGGAGAGCATAAGAGTGATATGCAATGATTGTGTAAGGTTGGCTATTCTGACTGAAAAATGAGTTGAACTGTAGAAAGGTAAAATTACAGTATGTGCAGTGTGAAGAAAACTCAGAGATGAGGAACAGAAGCTAAACAAAATAGAAAAGGTGAAGAGAGAATAATGTGCACATATCAAAGAGCATGAGAAGGACAGATAAAGAACATATAGAAAGCAACAACAAGTCAAACTAAGTATGAACATAGCAGAAGAATAGTGTAGAAGAGAAGAATTGCAGAACAGTGAAGAAGTGGTAAGAATTGATATATCTGTATTGTTGGTTATTCAATCATTTATATAAAATCAGGGAGGTAGGGTGGTTCTAGGGAAGACTGTGGTCCTTTGATATTCAAGTTGGTGCTTGAATATTGGAAGTCGTATCTTCCATCTAGTTGTGGCTAGAAAAACAGGGTGGTAGGGTGGTGCTCGGGGAAAACACAGAGTTTTCTGTATGCAAGTTGGTGCTTGTATAAGTCCAGTTGGTGCTGGAACATTTAGGGAGTTGATGCTTCCTTCTAGTAGGTGCTAGAGAAACCAGAGAGTTGGTGTTGTCAACGAGTTGGTGCTTGTATAAGTGGAAGTAGGTGCTTCCATCCAATTGGTGCTGGAACACTTAGGGAGTTGATGCTTCCTTCTAGTGGGTGGTAGAGAAACCAAAGAGTTGGTGCTCTCAACAAGTTGGAGCTTGTAAAACAGAGGTAGTAGCCTCACATTGAGTTGGTGCTCAAAGATAGATGATGTATAGAACTTAAAAGACTTCCTATCATTCGAAGAAGAAGAGGTTTTCTCCCTTTATGGGTTTCCTCGTGAAAAAATGTCTCTGTGTATATATTATGTGTGACTAATGTGCATTATTTATGTTGTTCATATCTTGTATAATATTGATGGTCACTTGAAAGAGATTAAAAAATTATTTGAATAGTTATAAATTGTTTAAGCACATAAACAACTGATTCACCCCCCCTCTCAATTGTCTTAGTAATTTCAACAATTATCCTCCTCTAACTATGTGCCACATGTCCTCTAATGTGTCTAATTGTACTCTCATGTGTGTCAATGTGGTCACAAATCTCCAATGTTCCTTCGCAACAAATATGTGTTTGGGTCCATCACCAATCTCTATGAAGTATGATTCTCAACCCAATTGTCCAACATCCAAGGTGTATATCATATGTTCCAAATATATTGGGGATAAGTTCCCCTATCTAAGTGCCTGATGCTCCTCCTCCTAGGTAGATACCTCCCTCATTAGAGAAACTAAATCCTTCGTTAGAGGAAGCCAATGGGTTATTCATAATGTCGATTAGGGTTAGAACCTCCTAGGTAAGAGAACCATCCCAATGATCCAACCAAGGTAAAGCATCCACCAAACTAAGACATCCATATGTCCATGAAGCATCACCAAGGGGATATGAAACATATTACTCTCCTAACAAGATAAAAACACTTTTGGAGTAACCGTGAAAGCTAACAGTCATGGGGAATTTCTTATATGTAACTACCCCTACATCCTTGAGATATCAAATCTTCATTACTCATTTGCGAATATCCACAAGACCATTCTCTGTTGTCCCTACGATCACTCACATGAGATATTACTTTACTCTACATCTAATTTGATTTTTTTCTCATCTAAATGTAAATACTAACTCAAATAGAAATAATACAACCCTAACAATTACTAAAATAATCATTCCATCTAATAAATGATAACCCATAAATTATCCCACTATGAGGATTTAAAAACTTTCCATGCAAAGGGGATTTTATAGAAATTTGCTATGCAAATGGCACACATGTGAAAAAAACCTCAAAATGTGTAATCCATATTTATTGCACCTCATCCATGACTTTTTCTAGATATTTCTATCATTTTATGGTTTATTAATCCTTCATTTCTCTCATAGCCTTACATTAGGTATTTGGAAAATCCCAGGAATTACACACAAGTCAAGAGTGTTAAGGTTTAAGATATTATTAGGTTTCTTTTCAATTTACTAGATAACCATAGCATAGATAGGATCACTAAGAGAAACAAAATCACAAGATACACAACATTTATCTCAGGAAACCCTCATGGGGAAGAAAACCCAACAAAAACTTCCTTAATATAGATACCCAATACAATGCCAAGACAATAAACCAAACACTAGAGAATATCCTCTACTAAGCAATGTGCTTCTTTCTCTTCCTTCTCCCGACAACTGGTAACTACATCTTCCTTCAATACTTGCACACTAGATGAGTGAGCTGAGTGAGTGAACAAATGAGGTGTTGACTTCATTTATTTATACAAACTGCCAGGTGTTGAAAAGGTGTCTCTTCACTGGGTAGGGACGACTTGTCTTTCTGAGTGGTTAAAACCACTTTAATTGGGCCTGGGGCCAACTTATTAATTTAAAAGATATAATTAGGGTTTGACCAATCCACAAAATGGGATTTGGTCAATTACAACGCCCGACGTGATCAATCCACAAAAGGGGTTTTGATCAATTAATGAATGACTCAAATAATAATAATAAGTAGAATACTCTTTGCAGCTACAATATTTCAACACTCCCCCTTATCAAAAAGGGTATTCTACAAGATCATCAGGAGACAGAGAGAGGGCATCAACATCAACAACATCTGGAACACTGACTGGCATATCTATAAATCATCAGAATTTTTTCTCATCATCAATATCATCATTCACAACAGGGAGCTAGAATGGCATCATCATCATCTGCATCAACATGGATTAGTATAACACTAATACATCATCATCAATAACAACACAAGGTTGATACAACGTCAACACCAACAATATCACAACACAAAAGCTGGAGCATCATCAACAACAACATCACATCACGAAGGCTGGAGTATCATCAACATCAACACTAGGATGGAAATCTTCAACACAAAGCTGACATCTCAACAACATCAACACTAGGATGGAAATCTTCAACACGAGGTTGACATCTCAACAACATCAACACGAAGCTAGAAATATTCATCACGAGGTTGACATCACAACAACATCATCATGAAGCTGGAAATATTCAGCACGAGGTTGGAATCACAACAACATCATAATGAAGATGGAAATATTCAACACGAGGATGAAATCATAACAACATCAACACAAATATGGAAATCTTTAGCATGAGGCTGACATCACAACGACATCAACACAAATCTGGAAATCTTCAGCACTAGGCTAGCATCACAACACTACTCCCCCTTTCGAGGGAGGTCCTTTCGAACTACACCAAGATTATCTCAAAAGTGCTCAAACATTACAGGAGATAGAGGCTTGGTCAACACATCAACAATCTGTTCATCCGTGCTAACATACTGAAGCTTTATGGATCCTCTCTACACCATATCATGGATGTAATGATATCAATTCTCTATGTGTTTTTACTTGTCATGGAACATTGGGTTCTCTGTCATCTTTATGCAACTCTGGTTATCACATAGGATCACAGTTGCTTCCATCTCCAGATTGAATAGACCTGTCAACAACTTCTGAAACCATATGGCTTCACAACTGGCAGAACATGCAACAATGTATTCTTCTTCTGCCGCGCTGAGAGCAATTCTTGATTGCTTCCTACTTTGCCATGAGATCATTGATGACCCCAGACTAAAACAACATCCTTGTTGGTCACTGTAATTGCTTATTAACTAAACAATCAAGTGTTACATAAATTGTCAACCCAGGGAAGTCTGTTTATTTCAAAGGCAATCACACACTATATATGCTCAATCTCAAAAGCAATCTAGAGTTGTAGTAAAAGTACATTAATCACACCTTGCCTTGAACAAACCGAAGTTCTACTTTGGATTACAGAAAAGCAACCTACCTATTGCAGAGTTCAAAGTTTAAAGAAATAATTATCCGAAGAATCCTAGATTACATTAAGAAACAACAACCTAGGAAAGAAATCCTTCAAGATACTACAAAATAAAAGACCAACTATTCTGTAACAGAGAAGAGGACCCTATTCCCCAAGCAGGAATCTTCAACACCTGTTTTCGATTATCACACTTTCATGAACTCATTACTAATCAAAATGATTGACACGTACTGAAGGCTAATTATCTCATAACAGAGAACACGACCTTATTCCCCAAGCAAGAATCTTCAACACCTGTCTCTGATTATCACACTTTCATAAATTCATCAAACAAAATTACCGATCAGAATGATTAACAGTTACCTAAGCATGAATTATATGAAAACAATGTAACAATCAGTAAAGCAGAGTTTTAGCAAAGCAGAGTTCAGTAAAGTAGAGTTTCAGCAAAACATAATTTAATCAAGGCATGAACAAAAATAATGCTAACACACTACAGAACTAATGGGTGAATCTTGTGAAGAAGGTGGGCCCTCCCTTCTCACAAGATTCCCCAGAAATGAAAGGAACTAGGAAGGAATGCTCAGAATAATCTTTTATTCATCTGTTAATTGTATCATGTTACAATGTCTAAATTGAACACATCCTTCTCTGTAATTTCTTTCTAGCCAAAAAGGATCCCTTCTAATGATGATTTCCCCTTATTTAAAGAGGAGAATCCCCTCAATACAATTGATCATCAAATTACATGTGCACATACGAATCCTATTCTTAGTCGGATCTTCTATACTGGAATAGGATATCTTGATCTCCCATAGCAGAATGCTATTACAATAGTTGGAATGGTGTTGGGTGAGGTGTAGCTGTTGCGGCCGGTGTAACAACTTCTTTATTTATCTTCTTGTTACTACTGTTATACTGTTTCAACATCGCAAATCACAGATTATTTCAGCAACGGGATTTGTGTTCTGACTGTTTCAACAACGTGGTCAAGCAACAACGATGGTTAATGCTGGCTTACGGTGCGACTGTTGTGGCCAGTGTAACAACTCCTTCTTACTGTTGTGTGAATTGTTGTTTCAGCATCGCAGACCATAGACTGTTTCAACAATGGGGTTTGCGTGCTTTTGACTGTTTCAGCAACGAGCCTTCAAGCAACAACAATAATCTGCAGTTTGAACTGTTTCAACACTATATATTTATGACCGATGGTTAAGTATGAGAGTAATGTAAAATTACATGTAAAACAAATTAAACATATAGCAAAGAGAAGAGACGTTATATACATTTGGAAAGATAGCGTAAGGTGATAATGTAAGCTTAAATGTGAGTGGAAAAAGGATGTAATGGTAGCAAAAAGTGTGAAAAAAAAGGTACATTATAGGGTCCTAACAATCCTGAAGTGCTCTTTCTATTAGAGACACTTCCAACCCAATTTGAATCAGTATAACCACTCAGTCTGAAGTCATGATCTCCATTATAACTGAGACCACAATCTAATGTACCCTTAAGGTACCTCATCACATGTTTTACAACAACTAGGTGAACACATATGGGATCTACCATAAATTGACTGAAGGTGTTCATAGAAAAACATATATCTAGCCTGGTGTTCATCAGATACATCAACGATCCAATGATCTGTCTGTACAGTGTAGCATCAATCAATTCCGACGAAGTGTCAACCAGGAGCTTCAACATTGTTTCCATGGGCATATTCATGGACTTGCACTCCAACATATCAAATATCTTTAGTATTTCAACTGCATACTTCCCTTGGTTAAGGAAGATCTTCTTTGGGATCTGCTAGACCTCAAGACCTAAGAAGTAGTGCATTAGGCCAAGGTTTTTCATCTCAAATTCTGCAGTGAGCTTCTTCTTACAATCAATGATGAGATTTTCTTATCTAGTTAAGAATAAGTCATCCACATACATCAACAATATAACATGCTCATCATTCATGACCTTGAAGTAAAGGTTAGAATCATCTTTACTCTTGGTAAAGCCCAAGCTCGTCGGGAAGCTGTCAATCCTTCCATAACAATCTGTAGGAGCTTGCTTCAATCCGTACAGATCCTTCTTCAACTTTCATACATGAGTCTTCCTGTATTCAACTTCAAATACTTGAGGTTGTTCTATATACACTTCTTCTTCAATGACACCATTTAAGAAAGTTGTTTTCATGTCCATTTGGTGTAACTTCCACTTCATCTTAGCTGCAAGAGATATGATGGTTCTGATTGAAGTGTATATGGCTATAGGAGAAAACATCTCTTCATAATCAATTCCTTCCTTTTGATAAAATCCACGAGCAACAAAGCTTTATTTATATTTCTCAATACTTCCATCAGCAACATATTTTATTTTGAAAATCCATTTGGAAGATACCACATCCTTTATCTTCGGTCCGGGAACTATTTCCCATACATCATTCTTTATAATGGATCTGTTTTCTTCTATCATGACATCTGCCCATTATTTATTTTGAATAGCTTCTTCAAAGCAAGTTGGATCCTTCTCTAAGAGATCACACATCAAATCCATATAACTGGAGAATGGATTGGGTTTCTTCACTTGCTCATGGTTCCTTCGGGTGCACCATACTTCTCTCCATCTTGAATAAGTTCCCTTGCCTAGGCTGGCTTTCTCTTGTGGGAAATCATCATCTGGGGAGGTTATTGAGATTCTATTATGTCATGATCTTCTAAAATATCCTCATCAGGGGATGTTATGACTTCCCTCACTGGTTCTACAACTCTAGGAGCCACAGGTTCTTCTTCATATACTTCTTCAAGATGGCATCTTCTTGATTTCTTGAGTGTTGCATCTTCATCAAAGATTACATACCTGTTGATCTCAATATGATGGTAACCTGGTATATAAACTCTGAAGGCATTGGATACCTCACAGTATCCAACAAATATTCCCTTCTTTCCTCAAGGGTCCATATTGGTTCTCTTCTCTTTTGGAATGTGTACAAATACTAGGTAGCCAAATATTTTGAGATGGCTTACTTTTGGATTCTTTCTGGAGAACATATCTTCAGGGGTCTTGAACCCAAGTGCACTATGGGACAATCTGTTTTGTACATATATTGTTGTTTTTGCTACTTCTGCCCATAAGTGCATTGGAATATCTTGATCATGGATCATGGTCTTCATTGCTTCCATTATAGTTATGTTCTTTCTTTCTACTACACCATTTGTTTAGTATTGTAGGGAGTGGTGAGCTCCCTCTCGATCCAAAAATAATTGCAAAAGTTTGCAAACTCTTTTGAGGTATATTCTCCTCCATTATCCAACCTGAGTATCTTGATCTTTCTTTCAGAAAGATTCTCTATCAAGGCTTTGAATTCCTTGAATTTACTTAACACTTCATCTTTTGATTTCAAAAAGTAAGCCCATGTTTTATGATCAATAAAAGATACATAATATACATACCCAGTTATGGAGGTTGATGGCATTGGGCCACACACATCTGAGTGAATGAGCTCTAGGACTCCTTCTTCTTTACTGTCTCTCTTCGGGAAAGGGTTCTTGATGTTCTTTCCTTGTGCACATCCATTGCACACACCTTCATGGTCAACCTTGAATTATAGTAGACCCGTGACTGCCTTGCTTACATATGGTAATGCCTTGTAGTTGATGTGGGATAATATTCTATTCCAAAGTTCACATGGATTCTCAATGGAATGGGTCATGGCTGCTTCTGAGTCACCCTTTAGCTTATACAAGCCACCTTCTTCTTTTCCAATAACAATTGCTTCTTCCATGGTTTTTCCTTTGGACCACATAAGAACTTCTCCATCTATGAAGGAAACTCTGAAGCCTTTCTCCTCCAAATATGAGATAGAAAGTAAGTTCTTTGTCAAACCTAGTACATATAGTACATCCTCCATATTCATTGGGGTCCCTGAATCAAGTTTGTAATTTGATTGTCCTACTCCTTTGATAGGGTATTGATAATCATCTCCAAGTGTAACTTTCTGGGGAAAATTCTTTTCTGAAAGTCAAGAGAGAATGTCTCTTTGACCAGTCATGTCCTTGGAAGCACCACTGTCTATGATCCAAGTGTCCTCACTAGGTGACACTGATCCTGAGAGGGCAGAGATTAAGTGTAATGACCCTTTTCTTATTCCTGTAAATAATCTCATAAATAATCTGAAACACTAGCTAAATTATAATTAATTATGATATAACCTTAAATTGATTACAAGATATTAATTAATTATTTTGGATTATACTTAAGCGGAAATATGATTTAATTCCTTGAGTAAGGGTTAAATGAATGAGTGATTATTAAATAAGATATTAAATGATTAATTATTAAATTAAGGATTAGTGATGTAACAACCTTAATTTCATTTTGGCTACCATAAATTTCAACAGAGCGGAATTTTAACAGAACTAAAAATTTGCTTATTCGAGCATGTTCATTCCCAGAATTTTATGAAGAAAATAAAACATTTTTACATAACATACTATGCATAACAATTTAAATCTACCTGATACTTTGCATACAAGTTAAAATTGAGTATATACTTCACAATTTTGAAAATAAAATACCTGTCACTGATGCTAACCTTGAATCTTCAGCTTGAACCTCCGAATCTTCAACTTGAACCTCTGCTTGCAGCAG
>ML798505.1:210869-225593 GCA_009831015.1 Picea engelmannii | reverse complement strand
TGTCCAAATATTCTATACTTTTAAATTTGATTTTCATCTTATGTTGGCATCTTGATTGAGTAGATTTCATCCCTTGTTGCTTATGATGATTTGAAATAACCTATAGTTGAATTGGTTAAGTGATTTAACACATATATGGAAGATAAAGGAGAAAATTTGTTTTTTTTATAATTTGTTGTAATAAGACATTTTAGATTCACTATATTCCTTGAAAAACGTACCTTATTGGATGTAGCATTATGGTATTGAAGTACACTCATATGGTATTTATTCTCTTGGGTTGCTAGGTAAGATCAGGTTGAAGGGAAGTGAAATATTACTGTTGTAATTTAATATTTCAAATAAGCCATAAGGTTGGAATTCCATGGTGAGTAGATCTAGGAAACCTCAAGTAATTGAGATTAAATTCCAGAATTGCATTAACTTCCCTATATTTGAAATTTCTACATGATAATGATACATTATACAAACCTTTCAATATATTGACAATTAGCTAGTTGGTATTGACACCGATGAATATTAATAACGAATCCAATTTTGGTATTTGAGGTGTACATTGGTAGGAATTTCATCTATATCATTGGTGAGGCAAGTTGTTGGATTAATAAACTTGTTGCACACAAAATTGCTAAAGGTGGAAAGGAAGTGACAATCAAGCTATGTTGGTGAGACAAGTTGCACATGTTGTATGTGGCCCTTTAAACAACATGGAATTGAGGTGATAATTAATGTTGGTTGGTGAGAAAAGTTACCATTGTATTTCCTAACTTGATACACTGTGTGTATGTGACCCAACTTCCAAAATTCACAACATATTTTGACAAGTAGACTAGTCCACCAACATGATTATTCTAAAAGGTAAATAATTCTAAAGAGCCAAGCTATCAAACAAAGGACCCGATCTCAATAAACACATTTCTCTATCACTAAGATATATGCCCATTCACTATATCCATTCTTAATGGTTTGATCTAGAGAAGTGGATTTTTATATTCAACACTATAAGGATTTCATTTCTCTTAAGATAATATTGGACATGCTAACCAAATTTGAAATGGAGAGAGCACAACACTATACCATTGACTCAAACTACATGGAAGATGCTATACAAAATAAGAGTAGAGAATTGCCAACACAAAACCATAGTTCCATGAGTGGTGAGAGGCATGGAAGGTGGCTAGTGTAGAAGCTAGCTTTGTCCAAATTGTGATCCTTAAGATGTATAATTTTTGTAATTTTGATATTTGGACTCTTAGAAGAGGATTCAATTTTCTTATGTTAGTATATTGAGTGCTTTCTTATATTCCAAGACCTTAATAGACTTGGTAGTTTGAGACTCTATTGGAATTCCATTTTTAGATTTTGTATTCTTTTTATGTAGTCTTATTATAGATGAAATTTCATCAAAATTTATAACCTAGGAGATTATAGTTCATTATTGTTTTCTAAAGAATTAGCCAATAAGTTCTTAAAATCTTGTATTGTTTTTTATTATATTGTTGGAGATAATAGACTTATTGCAATTGAAGAACTAGCAAATAAGTATTCTTAATTATTTCTATCATTTTTTTTTTATTATATTGCAAGAATTAAAATCTTGTATTGTTTTTTATTATATTGTTGGAGATAATAAACTTGTTGCAATTGAAGAACTAGTGAATACGTATTCTTAATTATTTCTATCATTTTTTTATATTATATTGCAAGAATTAATAGACTTGTTGCAACTAAAGAAAATGACCAAATGCAATGGGATTTCTTATGCAATTTGAGAAAATGCCATGATTCTCATGAGGAAAATGAAAATGAACTTTTTATTCTTAACTTGATAGACATACCATCCTCCCATAAATTTGAGGATGGTAAGCAATGTTTGGAATCCTAAATGAAGCTTCAATGTGCATCTTCTCTAGATCTAGATCTAGAGTTGGAGGCAATGCATGATCTTCTCTTATTTTTGCAAACTAGAAAACCCTATGCAATTTACTAATGCAATCATATAGACATTAAAAGTTAAAGCTAAAATTTAGACTATTGATGAAAAAAAACCTATCTAATTATGATGTGCTCCAAATGGCAAAATAAAAAAGAGATTATAAGAAAATATAACCATAATATGGAATTATACATATAGTATGTTATGCTAGGGGCACACAACCATAATGATTATATTCATGGAATCATATGGACTTATTTGATCATAATATTAACATAGAACCTATAAATTATGATTTTTTGAGTTTGATATCTAATATAGTGTCCACTTACTTTTAGTCCTTCCAAGTGACATGTTTATGCTTATGGAGACATGTGTGAATATTGGGAAACTTTAGCAGAACATGTACCATACACTTGCAATTTCTTAATAGAAGAGAAACCACATTGAATGATGCTAATAGTTCCCTAGTTTTAATTATGCCAATGGTTCCCCATCATGATAAATTTGTGTGTTGGCCTCATCATGATAAGTGGAAGATAACTTAAAAAAAAAACACTAGCATAGATCCAAGGTGTCAAGATTTGATTATAATACTAACATAAATCCAAGGTGTGATTAGGACTTAAAACAACTACTTGCCAAATGTCTTGGATTCTTATAGAAATTGCAGGTTTTGCCTCATTTCCTAGATTGCTAAACTTATTATTTTCAATATCATGTACACACTCTCTCTATATTCTTTTTCTATCTTACAATATATATTGTGATTTTTTTATTATTATACAAATTCTTCTCATTGCATGTGGATGTTCATAGTTGGGATGTAACTAGTATATCAATCAAAGTTGTATGTTCTCAAAATTACTCACATAATGTTTAAGGAAACAATATATATTGTTAATATATATATTTTTTTAATTATACAAATTCTCCTCATTGCATCCAAATGTCCATAGTTTGTATATAACCACTAGATCAATCAAAGTTGTATGCTCTCAAAATTACTCACGTAATGTTTAGGGAAACAATATATGCTGTTAATTTTTTTTTTCTACTTATACAAATTATTCTCATTGCATACAAATGTTCATAGTTTGCATATAACCACTATATCAATCAAAGTTGTACATTCTCGAAATTATTCTATGAATCAATTAATTTCAATGTTTCAAGACGAGAGACTTGTGGAAGTACCCCCAAATTTTAAGGATTTTAGGGATATGGGTGAGGGAGGTCACATATATAATATAAACAAATTAAAAATATAAGATATAAAATTTTAAACTCAACAATAACAATGCAATGTTCATCCCATGCAAATTCATCATTAAATACTAAAATACTAAATTAATAAATTAAAATTTCAAATTTGTAATACATGATTTAAAATTCAAATTCAAATAATGAAATACATTTGATTCATAAATCATAAATGAAAATTGAAACATAAATAGTAAAATAATAAATATTGATAAATGATTTAAAAAATAAATTCATCAGTCATCATAATTAATTAGTACCAAGCAAAATACTAAATAATAGATACTAAATTCTTAAACTGGAATTATTCAAACTCAAAAATTTAAAATAGTAAGTGATTTGTATTTAGAGTCAATATTCAAAAGTTAAAACTAAAAAAAAAAAACATAAAAAATAAATTTAAAAATGACCATTATAAAGTCAATTTTTAAAATTTAGTTATATTTTAATTATTTAAATTTTAAATTTTAATAAATTAATTATGTTTTAATTTTTATCTTTTTTATATACATATTTGTTTTTTATTTTTTGTTTTTTTAAGGAAAAAAATTCAAACTTGAAAAAATGTGTCCCATAAATCCTCATTATGGGAATATATGAACTCATAAATACTAAATGCTTTTAACATTTTTGAAAACCATTGAAATCAAAGATAATTAAAATGAAACCAACCTCAAACTTAAAAAAAAATGTTGTGCTAAGTCCAAAGACTCCTCCAATGTCTACTTGGAGAGTATAATCCCAACCCTGCTCAGCTCTCCAAGAGTCCAATGTGTTCTCTAGCCTTCCACTTAGTAGCTTTATATAGGGGTTTTAAGGTTAGGAATTTAGTTATTTACATTGAAGTGTTTTTTTTGGTTTTTTTACCATATTTCGAAGAAAATAATTTATATATAAGTTTCTTTATAATGGTAGATATTTTTCAAGAAATTATTATAATTATTAAAAAAATTGGTTAAGAATTTATTTATTGAATAAAATTGATTTTGTTGAAATTTTTAAAATTTGTAAGAATTTTGCTTAAACTTATACGAATTTTGCTTAAACTTAATTTTGTCTTTTCTTGATAAATTTTTGAATTTTTTTAACAATTTTATTAAAAAATTTAATTTTATTGATTAATTACAAAACTTTGTTTATAACATAATTTTTGAATTTTTTAACAATTTTATTAGAAATTTTAATTTTATTGATTAATTGTAAAACTTTGTTTATAACATTTTGGTGAATTTTAAAATGATTTAAATTATTCAAATTAAAAAAAATAAATATATAAAAAAACGTTTTCTTTAATAAAAAAAATCATTCATCTATTTATTAACTGACCCAGTTTCATACAAAATCAAAACTTTTGACAGTCAAAACAGTGCTTTAAAGTCAGATTTGTGATAACTAAATTTTGGACTGTGATATTGGTGACCTAAGTTCAAACCTCCATGGAAATAGAGTCCTCGGACAAGTTTGATCAGAATGATATGAAACTTGAAAAAAATTCAAGCGAGTTATAAAATTTAAACATAATTTGTTATTTTGTTTCTTGTCTTATTATGAGGTCCATCATAGGTGGATAATAGGTGAAATGACTCATCATGCCATATGTTGTTGATCGGTCACAGTCACAGCATCTGGTCAAAATATGGATCCAAAGAGGAGGATCATGCAAGGATCCGAGGATTTCATGGTGTATTTACAAGGATCTTGCATTGCATAGCTTAGATGTATTTGCATTACATGTACATCATTGAAAAGTTTTTAATTATAATCTAATGCTGTGAAGTCAGTGCTTCATCAGTTAGATTATTCTATATGCTGAGAAAATATAGCTCCAGAGAGAAAACCTTATGTTCCTTTGATTACAGAAATTAACTTTTAAACATTGAACAGCCATAGAACCCGAGCTGAGAACGGGATTAGCTCGCACATGTGTAAAATTGAAGTACTACAAATGCAAGGATGTGTACAAAATTCTTGTTTTTCATATAATTGGCAAGGTCCAAGCCTTGAGCATCTGTATAACCAGCCAAAATAACAAAGAAAATGCAGTCCAACAAAAGCCAGTGCTAATAACAGTGACCCTATTGTTCTCACAGGTACAAATTAATCGCGCAAATCAATCCGTAAGACAAAATCAAGGAGCATGAGTCTGGCAAACCAGTAAGATGAATGTGCACAATGCAACTTAAAGAGGAGAAAACAATATGAAGCACATAGGAAATAGATCCATCGACGGGGAAGCTTTTATATGAACAGATTCCAAATTCCAGGTAGAAATTGGTTGGATCAACAGTTAAATTTATATTACATCAAAATCAAGAACAAAAATGGCAGAAACAATGGTTGGCAGGAAGATGGAATTGCTGGAAAGTAATAGTAAATATAATAATAAACACCTACTGCAACATGGTCACCAGGAGCAGTATGTGATCCCCCAACTTTTTGCTTCAATGATGATGCAAGGAAACAAGATCTGTGATCTCCCTGGACCTTGAGATGGGTACTGCCACTCAAGTAGCCTTTCTCTTTTTTGAGCATTTTTGAGCTGCAAATAAATCACCCTTATTTTCAGCTACCAAGAGATATAGAAGTGCTCGAATGTGAAACGCCAAACACAACATAGTAACCCTCGAAATTGCTTTATAATAATAGAAAAATATGCATATCAGAAAGACTGGAAATTTGGCTTAAGCATACCAAAGTCATTTGTGCCTGAGTTTTTCATGATCCTTAGTCGTTTGACCGTATGAAGAAACATTCTGCAAGTCATAGTTTTATTACTATACTTAGGAATCTTTAAAATTGTTATAAGTCAAAATCAACAGTCCTTTTGGAAGTGTTTTTTTTACTAGAATACATATCAGAAAAAAAAAGTACCAGGCACCTAGAGATCAGATCTTACTTCCATGGAACATCTGTGGCAAGCATGCAGTCTCCTTCACTATCTTCATAGGTTAGTACAAAATCAGCAGCAGGGTCTAAAAGCCCCAAAGGCTTCACAACGTGCTGATGTCCCAAGGGAGTCCAAGCTCCGAGGTGATCTGAAAATCATTTCGGGTGAGCTTATATTGTTACCTGAACTAAAAATATAAACACAGAAAATCAAATCAGAAGATACTCACTCTCAGTGGTTCGTTGAAACATATTTTCCAAATCTTCAGCAAGAGACTCATAGGATCCATAGGCATTGATGTCCACTTTTCTACCAATGGGCACACCATCCATGGTCACCTTGACATACAATGAATTGCCCTGGCCCTGCACAAATCTTCCTGCCATGGCACCTCCTTGTCGATTTTCTCCGGAAGGTTTAGGAAGAGAACCAAGAGAGTTCCTCCTGTACAACCGAATTGGAGGCCAACCAATCACTTCACCCCTGTCAAGGTTATCCAGAAAAGCAGATCAGCTAAAAAATAGTCTTACAGCAAAAATGTGATTGACCATAAAAGCAAAGAATATTCACACCACTACAAAATCCTTACAAACAGAATGCTAATACCAAAATAAAATAAGTGTAAACAAGATTAATATTGCAATTTAAGTTCAAAAATTCCATAAGCATAAGATCTGAACCACTGACTGAGAGAAGGAAAGAAAGATCACAAAAGCAAACAAGGCATAACAACAGGGAAGTAACCTCGCACAACGGTTTAGAATTTTGAAAGGAAAACTAGAAATATGATCAGAATAGGAACAAGGGAGTAACCGAATGCAATATAAATGCAAAACAAGACATGGGGTTATTATAAATCTTGAAATGCAAATGATTACAAAAATATTGAAAGCAAAATTGAAAATTAATCAGAATGGAAAGGAAGGATTCACCCAACTACAATATACAAAACAATATATAGAAGAGTGTAAAACTTGAAATGCAATGTTGATTTTGAGTTGGCCAGTCTCAGCTTAAGGCTCAAATGCAACTGTGCTTGTTAGGCAACCAAGTTCTCACCGTGGTTTGTGAGGTTCCCACGATTGATTGGGAATTTTCAATTATCACAGTCTATATGCTTAGGATTTTGCTCAGAGTCACAATCTCCAAAACACTGTTATCCAAAGGGGATGGACATTAAAGACCCATTAGTCCATTTAGTCCTTCTGTGTGCGTCAAATAGAGGGCAGACTCTACCCAGTCCTGGCCAGCCTATTGCTAGATAAAAGTAGTACAAGCACCAGCAATTGCTAGATAAACTTACAAATGTTGATACAGAAATTGTTTCCCAAATAGTAGAAAAGGACCGTGACCTTACTGTGTAATAGAAGAGTCACCAGGAGCTGTCAAGTGATTATCTGTCAGATTGTGATCAAAGCTAGACAGTTGGCATGCTTCGTCATGGCTCAAGTTGCAAAGGTCATCTATTCCAGAATGGTTTGTTGCCAATGACCGAAACTGTTTGGTTGTATTCCAAGAAAAAGCCAAATGCTTACCTTCATTCGAGCTACTCACAGGAGTTTCCTGCTGATTCTCTTTTAATATGCCCAAAGCACTGCACTGAACCGGTCCTGGCTGGGTTACAATTACTTCTTGGTAGCTCCCTTTAAACCCTTCCACTACATCCACCACGTTCCTACGATCAGAGTACATGTTTTTGTCTTGTCTGCTTAGATCTGGGGCTCGAAAATCTCTTATTTTCAAAATTCTTGCCTGCTCCATTCCTCCTAAAATAGCTGATTGCACTCTCGAGATTGGGGGATTTGGTTGGGGCGCAGCATGTTTGCTCTCTACATGATTGATCCACAGTGTTAAATCCAAACCCAAGTCGAGATCGATGTCTCCGTGACTTCCATTTTTATCAGAGCATTCGCAAGAAGATATCTCAGTAAACCCAACATAATCCTCATTTTCTTTGATACACTGGCCAATCTTGGGTTCTGAAGTGGAGGAGTTTCTGGCATACGTACAGCTCAACTCCGATCCCAGAGGACTATCCATGCAAGAATGGTTCTGGCTTAGACTGCTACTGTTACAGGGATATAAACTCTTTGGTTTTCTTGATTTGGCATTGACAGGGAACACAGAGCTCACAGTGGAGACTGGTTCTGCCATTGTTAGAGTTCTACCTGTTTTTTGATGTAGAATACTCGTTTTGTTTTTTGATGTTCTATTGAAATAATACGAGGAAGCCACAAACAGAACCCTATAAATACCAGATCCCCTAACACAGAAGTAATAGAAATAGGCAATCCGACAGACACAGAAGAAGTTGGTATTAATACAATACAAGGCAGAACACAGAAGAAGTTGGTTTTAATACAATACAAGGCAGAACACAAGGATGATGATGGATGGAGTGAACAGACAGGAAGATTAGTGAAGGAGACATTCCGACAAGTAAATCTCACCACCCACAAGAGGGGCGGCTTCAATTTTTCCTTTACAAAAACTCATTCCATGCGGTGCTATCTACTCTTGAGTATCTACTCCTCAATTTAGCGTGGATTCCAAGGTTTTTGGGTGTCTCAATGTCTCCACCATCGTGTCTCGCATTCTATTAATTTTTTATTTTTTTATTTCTCCTTGTATGCCAACAATTGAACAACTTGCACGGTTTTTCAAGTTTATCAACTTTGGCAGGCAAGTAAGGAGCCGTCTAATTTTAAAGTAGATTTTCTTTAGATTGTCAGAATTTTTTTTATAAGCAGTCAATTTTTATTAATTTTAAAGGAAATATAGATCATGAAAAAGTTTAATTATTAGATTTGTAATGGATTCATTAAATCATTTTGTATTTGATTGTTTTGTTAAATTGATCTTATTTTTGTAATTATTTTTGTAATGGAGTAATTACATCACGTTGTATTTTATTGTTTTTGGTTGGAATCTAGTTATAATTTATTTATTTATTATTTATTTATTTATTTATTTTTGTCAATTTATTAATTTGTCTCAATTTATTAATTTGTTATGTAATTGTAATAGTAAAAAATATTATCCCCGGATGGGGTGACACATTGTATCCATGTGTCACGTTTCACGGGGCCTGGCTAAGTCATAAATAAGGGTGATTGTTTTCCATCTCCTCGACATTCCCTCGACATTAAGAAAGGGAGCCAACCATAATTGCAAGCCCGCATTCATTAGACCTTTCACTCGCGCGAACAACCAGGGAACCATCAAATTCAATGTTTGGGAGGCGGTCATGGAAGTTGTCCCGTCGTACCCTCCGGTTTTTATTTACCTCTGCATCCGCCTTCCTCATTCTATTTTTGGCTCGCACCAGGCTAGCAATCTGGAGCTTGGGAGCGGCCATTGCTGCATCCACCGGGAATTCGCCATTATCTTCATCCTTACGATGCCCAGGGATCGGGGAAAGCTGCGTCGCGGCCCAACCTGGTACACCCTGGCTGCAAGGCAGAAATGATTGCAAAAACTGGAGCGGGCGCTCTCAATTGCTTGCACCCAAAAATTTTGGCTTGCTCGCAACGATGATAGAGAAAGAATGGCATGGTCGCCTCTAGCAGTTTTTGTGGAGGAGGTCATCCCGGAAGAGGTCATCCTGGCTGCCTCCGAAGAATTTTCTCTTCATGGGACCAGAGCCTCCTATTATCCGTCTCGGGGACAAAATTTGGGTGGATATAGGGGTAAACAACATGGCTTCACCAGTGGAGGATTTCCCCGTTTAATACATTGAGGAGGAAATCCAAGATGAGTACCTCCAAATGGCCCAGAATGACTTACTCTTGGAGGAGCTCGCTCCACTCACAGTCTCATAATGCGAAACAGGGAACACAGGGACGAGAGCAAAAGGTGGGGTTGAGGAGCGAAGCACGAGAACGAGACACCCGAAGGATGTGATGGATGGAACATGGGTTGCAACAGAGGATGGACACCAGGAGGACACAAAGGATGGGCGCACGTCGAAGGACGGTAGCGAGGTCCTTGCGCCACCTCTTATTCCAACACCCTCAGATCAATGGTGTGTCCCTCCGCCCTTCTTCCACCCGGACCAGTTTGATTTGGTGCTCAATTTGAGGTGCTAGATGGCAGACCAGGCCTACCGTGGCACACTCATGAGCCAACCCATGAACATGCTCTATGAGGCTCTCTTCGGCCTGCCAACAAAGAAAAGGTGTCCGACGTGCGCGAGACTCTATGCCCTGCCAACTCGGTACGAGATGCCCAATGGCAACCCCGACAATGAAGACCTCAATGGGTACCAACGTGGCTAGATTTGCCTTCTGGTTTTGATTAGTTGCCCATCTCCGGTTGGGGTTATGTCTGTTAAAAATCCTCTTTTATGTTCAGTTGTCATGGACAATTCTGCAGATTATGGACCGCCACTTGTCTTGATTTCTTTCGAGCAGGGCAGATGTCGGTCTGCCTATTTTGACATAGTCATCCAGGGTTGCCAACTATTCCGGTTTCGCTTTTTGGCGAAACAAGTGGCAACCCAAGGACGACTTTATATTTTGTTATGATATAATATAAATGATCCATTCTCTCTTTTTTACTAAAAAAAACAAAGTAAAAAATATTATTAGAGATAAATTTTAGGAGATTATGTGTTACTATAAAAAATAATTAAAAGATAAAAAAAAATTAAGATATTATAAGAAAGTGGTCAACCCTAATTTAGAAGAAGAAAAATATCTTTCTCTTTTGAGGATGATAATCTCATCAATGGCATAGTGAAAATAAGAACAAACTCTCCTGAAACTAATTAGACAACTCCCAAAACAGGGTGGAACTAAATAATCTCTCAATTTTTGTGATACTAAGAAGATTGAAGATGAAAAACACTTTCTTTTAGATTGCCTTGCTTATATCCAAATTAAATCACAATTTCAAAATATTTGTCACATACCAACCTTCTTAACCTTTTAAGTCATCAAAATTACCTTCCAAATCATCAAAATTATAGTGATCTTGGAGATAAAATTATGCACAAAAATAAAATTATAAAAAAATCCAAAACTCCAAATAATCTCTTATCTTTCTTAAAATTGAACATTAATTATCATCATCATATAATAATTTAGGTTAAATTTAAAATTTTTAAAAACATTTAAATTATAATAAATAAATAAATAATAATTTTGAAATTATTATCATTTCAATTAAAGTAAATTTTACCTTGATAACAACCAAAAAAATAAGAAGCAATTTAATTAATAATAAACCCATAGCCAAAAATTAACTTACTCCAAAATTATTTTTTTATTTAAAAATTAACTTACTCCAGTGAGGAGTCATGTGCCTCAACATCCATTGAGGCACTTTTCCAGGCCTGTTATTTATATTCCCACTACTTTGGGATTTTAAACTGGAAGGCACGATTGCAATGCTGTTTTATTGCAGGCCCGAATCCCTTATCTCACTGAACATATTCTCTAATTCACTGCCCCTATCTTACTGGCTCCTGTATTATTAATATTTGCAGAATTGATTGATGCCTTCTTTCAAAAAACAAATCACATTATCTTCTGGTGAATCTCCACCGATTAGCCGACATTCAATGTTGGGACCTTGCTATCTCAAGCGGGGCCATATAATTCTAAACAATAAAATAAACAACATCCGCTTTGTATGGAAAAGAGATTAAAATCTCAGTGCAGATATTTTTGCATCGATTGCTGTTCATTTTTAAGTCCACAAGTACTTATTAGACAGTTGACTACAAAGAAAGTTGATGATCTCAATTCGTTGAGCTGTACATTGACGACAGAAACTACAAAACAAAATAGATGCCTGTGACTGTCATTTTTAAAGCCTGTACCCAGCTACATGTCTTGCATGCACTTAAGTTTTTATTGAAACAGAAAGATGCATATTTTAAGTTTGAATGACCTTGATGTGTTGTTTGTTACCGATGCATGCCCGTCTTATAATGTTTTTAGAGGTGGTTTGGCTATAAGTAGTGTTTGCCGGTTTTTTTATCTGGGTTTAAATCTTTGATGAAGCTTGGTTTGTTGTGATAAAGTTGAAAGGATAGACACTTCTTTAATGGATCTTTCGATATTTGTTAAATTATAAGTTTCTTACTAGGACCTGATTTGAACCTCAGTCCATTAATCTTTGTTAATTATTAATTCCCTTAAATTTAAAGAAAACACAATATATATAAATATATATATGAAAACAATTACTTTCCAGAAACAGACTAAAAACTCTTAAGCAGTGATCATAAAAAAAATTCACTCACTAAACTGTGTAGTAATATTTGAACCATGAAAACAAAAACTCAAAACTCAAAAATAATATTTTATATTATAAATGATTTTTTGTTTTGATTTATTGTTGAGGTTCAGATGTATTTTTCAATATTAAAGAAATTTTGAGATTTTTTGGTTCACATATTTAGTATCAGTGGTATTCACACCTAATTGTATTCAAATTCATGTTCACATTTAATTCTGGTTATTATTTTAGAAAGTATGCAAATTGGATTCTTTCACAATATATATACATAATATGTGCAAAAATTGTTGCACTTTTATTAAAAGGTTTTGAGCATTGAATTTTATAAAAATTTTACAAAAATTATCATTTCAAAAGAGTTTGTAATAATTACCAAGATAGAAAGAAAGCACATTATAATAAGTAATATATACTTTGAAGAATTGAGGATATGCTTAATCATCCCCATCCTTGTTATCATGTTTCAACTCATCTTTTTCTTCACTTGAAGAAGAGTCATATTTATCAGTTTCATCAAGAAACAAATATTTAGAAGATCAAGTATTGAGAAATTTAGATTTATTATCTTCAGTGATTGTATTATAGCTTTGTTTTTCCTTTTCTTGTTTATTTATTTGTTTATCCTCCTCTTTGGAGGAGTGTTTTTTATTTCAAATAGTTATGTAATTATTAGTAACAATAAAACATATTAGTTTATCAAAAAAATATTTCTTTTTACAAAAAAAAGTATATGAAAAAGAAATTAAACAAAATGTTTTAAAAACCTTGAAATGATCAACTAGAAACAAAATGAAAGTTTTCCACTAAAAATTTAAAGTGATGGTTATCCCAAAATATAAACACAAAGAAATGCTTAGCTAATAAGTTTATCCCAATAAGCACTACTACAATGAATGTTTTTCAAAGTCACTTTTAATAAAAGTTCCAAACTTATAGTGGACAAAGTTTTCTACTATATCAAATCAAACATATTTTGCTAATCTCTATACAATTCCTAAATGCTATAATGTTTAGCTTGTAAACATATTTAATGGATTGGATACACGTATAAACACTCACATTTAAATAATATCATCACATACATGTTTGTTATTATTCAAGTCCTTTCTTTTAACCTTTCAACCATAATAAATAAATCAAACCTTATTTCGTTATATTATGATGAGAGTTTATAAAGTATATTGACATACAATTTATCTATACTAAGAATTTATCTATCATTTCCAGTTGCATACAAAAGTGATGGCATTATTTGATTTGCATACAAAAGTGATGACATTATCTGATTAACAAATTTGTTTGGAACCTATCATGGAATACTTTTTTGCAACTTTCTATCATGTACAAACTAAATATCAATGCGATTTTCCATGTTTGACAAGTTTAACTTCAACACATGAATTATGTGAGGGATGGTTTTAGAAAATAGTACTAGTAAAAGAGAGAATAACAATTAATGTGAAATGTACTCATAACACTGCAAAAGGTTACAACTTGTCCAAAAAGACATTTTCAAAAGCACATTCTCACTTCAATTTCATTGAGTGAAATTTCACAATGGGAATGATTTTTTTTTAATTTTCTGCCAAATTAGTGATCATGCATGTATGGATGCTTGATCAATTTCATTCCTTGACATAGATCTAATGCCAAATAATTAATTAGACATTAAAAATAAATTCCATTGTAGATTTCACAAGGATGTTCCAAACATGAATTTTAGAATGTCAAGATAATTAACCTATGTTTAATCCATTATTAAGATGCTTGGGTTAGAATTTTCAGTTGGATAACTCATGTTTAACCTTTCAGTTGGATAACTCATGTTTACCTTGATTTGGTTAAAAAATGAAACGATTTAATTATAAATATCATAAATAAATTATTTTTCATTAGTTTACCCACCCATCTTTTTTATAATAAAAAATAATATTTCCAAAAGTATGTGACCAATTCTATCAAATAAGAAAAAAACATATTTTTACCTAAAAAAAACTTTTATCATCCTTTGATTAATATTCTTAATGAAATAAGCTACATAATAAACTTGGTAAAATATTTATATCTCTAAAAAAAACTCTCCTTTATTTTGAGAAAGATTAGGAAATTCAACCCTATTCCTATCTTAAATATATGCAACTCTATCCTAGTACTAGAGGAAGGCCCTATGCGAATAATTTTCCTCAATACCAATCATTAAGCGATCGAGCCTTGCTGGTTAACTATGAAGAGTATTTTCTATATCAAGAGCATGATTTGTAGGTTCAATGACATATGGCCTTTTATAAATAATACCGAAGCAAGGATAACAATGAATTGGGATATTTTTGAAGGATATCCTTGTTATATCCATGTGAAAAAGTCCTTTTCACTTGAGTTTGTTTTTTAGTTG
>ML798505.1:172602-187115 GCA_009831015.1 Picea engelmannii | reverse complement strand
CAACTAAAAAACAAACTCAAGTGAAAAGGACTTTTTCACATGGATATAACAAGGATATCCTTCAAAAATATCCCAATTCATTGTTATCCTTGCTTCGGTATTATTTATAAAAGGCCATATGTCATTGAACCTACAAATCATGCTCTTGATATAGAAAATACTCTTCATAGTTAACCAGCAAGGCTCGATCGCTTAATGATTGGTATTGAGGAAAATTATTCGCATAGGGCCTTCCTCTAGTACTAGGATAGAGTTGCATATATTTAAGATAGGAATAGGGTTGAATTTCCTAATCTTTCTCAAAATAAAGGAGAGTTTTTTTTAGAGATATAAATATTTTACCAAGTTTATTATGTAGCTTATTTCATTAAGAATATTAATCAAAGGATGATAAAAGTTTTTTTTAGGTAAAAATATGTTTTTTTCTTATTTGATAGAATTGGTCACATACTTTTGGAAATATTATTTTTTATTATAAAAAAGATGGGTGGGTAAACTAATGAAAAATAATTTATTTATGATATTTATAATTAAATCGTTTCATTTTTTAACCAAATCAAGGTAAACATGAGTTATCCAACTGAAAGGTTAAACATGAGTTATCCAACTGAAAATTCTAACCCAAGCATCTTAATAATGGATTAAACATAGGTTAATTATCTTGACATTCTAAAATTCATGTTTGGAACATCCTTGTGAAATCTACAATGGAATTTATTTTTAATGTCTAATTAATTATTTGGCATTAGATCTATGTCAAGGAATGAAATTGATCAAGCATCCATACATGCATGATCACTAATTTGGCAGAAAATTAAAAAAAAATCATTCCCATTGTGAAATTTCACTCAATGAAATTGAAGTGAGAATGTGCTTTTGAAAATGTCTTTTTGGACAAGTTGTAACCTTTTGCAGTGTTATGAGTACATTTCACATTAATTGTTATTCTCTCTTTTACTAGTACTATTTTCTAAAACCATCCCTCACATAATTCATGTGTTGAAGTTAAACTTGTCAAACATGGAAAATCGCATTGATATTTAGTTTGTACATGATAGAAAGTTGCAAAAAAGTATTCCATGATAGGTTCCAAACAAATTTGTTAATCAGATAATGTCATCACTTTTGTATGCAAATCAAATAATGCCATCACTTTTGTATGCAACTGGAAATGATAGATAAATTCTTAGTATAGATAAATTGTATGTCAATATACTTTATAAACTCTCATCATAATATAACGAAATAAGGTTTGATTTATTTATTATGGTTGAAAGGTTAAAAGAAAGGACTTGAATAATAACAAACATGTATGTGATGATATTATTTAAATGTGAGTGTTTATACGTGTATCCAATCCATTAAATATGTTTACAAGCTAAACATTATAGCATTTAGGAATTGTATAGAGATTAGCAAAATATGTTTGATTTGATATAGTAGAAAACTTTGTCCACTATAAGTTTGGAACTTTTATTAAAAGTGACTTTGAAAAACATTCATTGTAGTAGTGCTTATTGGGATAAACTTATTAGCTAAGCATTTCTTTGTGTTTATATTTTGGGATAACCATCACTTTAAATTTTTAGTGGAAAACTTTCATTTTGTTTCTAGTTGATCATTTCAAGGTTTTTAAAACATTTTGTTTAATTTCTTTTTCATATACTTTTTTTTGTAAAAAGAAATATTTTTTTGATAAACTAATATGTTTTATTGTTACTAATAATTACATAACTATTTGAAATAAAAAACACTCCTCCAAAGAGGAGGATAAACAAATAAATAAACAAGAAAAGGAAAAACAAAGCTATAATACAATCACTGAAGATAATAAATCTAAATTTCTCAATACTTGATCTTCTAAATATTTGTTTCTTGATGAAACTGATAAATATGACTCTTCTTCAAGTGAAGAAAAAGATGAGTTGAAACATGATAACAAGGATGGGGATGATTAAGCATATCCTCAATTCTTCAAAGTATATATTACTTATTATAATGTGCTTTCTTTCTATCTTGGTAATTATTACAAACTCTTTTGAAATGATAATTTTTGTAAAATTTTTATAAAATTCAATGCTCAAAACCTTTTAATAAAAGTGCAACAATTTTTGCACATATTATGTATATATATTGTGAAAGAATCCAATTTGCATACTTTCTAAAATAATAACCAGAATTAAATGTGAACATGAATTTGAATACAATTAGGTGTGAATACCACTGATACTAAATATGTGAACCAAAAAATCTCAAAATTTCTTTAATATTGAAAAATACATCTGAACCTCAACAATAAATCAAAACAAAAAATCATTTATAATATAAAATATTATTTTTGAGTTTTGAGTTTTTGTTTTCATGGTTCAAATATTACTACACAGTTTAGTGAGTGAATTTTTTTTATGATCACTGCTTAAGAGTTTTTAGTCTGTTTCTGGAAAGTAATTGTTTTCATATATATATTTATATATATTGTGTTTTCTTTAAATTTAAGGGAATTAATAATTAACAAAGATTAATGGACTGAGGTTCAAATCAGGTCCTAGTAAGAAACTTATAATTTAACAAATATCGAAAGATCCATTAAAGAAGTGTCTATCCTTTCAACTTTATCACAACAAACCAAGCTTCATCAAAGATTTAAACCCAGATAAAAAAACCGGCAAACACTACTTATAGCCAAACCACCTCTAAAAACATTATAAGACGGGCATGCATCGGTAACAAACAACACATCAAGGTCATTCAAACTTAAAATATGCATCTTTCTGTTTCAATAAAAACTTAAGTGCATGCAAGACATGTAGCTGGGTACAGGCTTTAAAAATGACAGTCACAGGCATCTATTTTGTTTTGTAGTTTCTGTCGTCAATGTACAGCTCAACGAATTGAGATCATCAACTTTCTTTGTAGTCAACTGTCTAATAAGTACTTGTGGACTTAAAAATGAACAGCAATCGATGCAAAAATATCTGCACTGAGATTTTAATCTCTTTTCCATACAAAGCGGATGTTGTTTATTTTATTGTTTAGAATTATATGGCCCCGCTTGAGATAGCAAGGTCCCAACATTGAATGTCGGCTAATCGGTGGAGATTCACCAGAAGATAATGTGATTTGTTTTTTGAAAGAAGGCATCAATCAATTCTGCAAATATTAATAATACAGGAGCCAGTAAGATAGGGGCAGTGAATTAGAGAATATGTTCAGTGAGATAAGGGATTCGGGCCTGCAATAAAACAGCATTGCAATCGTGCCTTCCAGTTTAAAATCCCAAAGTAGTGGGAATATAAATAACAGGCCTGGAAAAGTGCCTCAATGGATGTTGAGGCACATGACTCCTCACTGAAATTAATTTTTTAATAAAAAAATTAATTTTGGAGTTAAGTTAATTTTTGGCTATGGGTTTATTATTAATTAAATTGCTTCTTATTTTTTTTTTGGGGGTGGTTATCAAGGTAAAATTTACTTTAATTGAAATGATAATAATTTCAAAATTATAATTTATCTATTTATTATAATTTAAATGTTTTTAAAATTTTTAAATTTAACCTAAATTATTATATGATGATGATAATTAATGTTCAATTTTAAGAAAGATAAGAGATTATTTGGAGTTTTGGAGTTTTTTAGAATTTTATTTTTGTGCATAATTTTATCTCCAAGATCACCATAATTTTGATGATTTGGAAGGTAATTTTGATGATTTAGAAAGTTAAGAAGGTTGGTATGTGATAAATATTTTGAAATTGTGATTTAATTTGGATATAAGCAAGGCAATCTAAAAGAAAGTGTTTTTCATCTTCAATCCTCTTAGTATCACAAAGATGACAGAGTCTTTAGTTCCACCCTGTTTTGAGAGTTGTCTAACTTCTAGTTTCACGAGAGTTTGTTCTTATTTTCACTATGCAACTGATGAGATTACCCTCGTCAAAAGATATTTTTCTTCTTCTAGATTAGGGTTGACCACTTTCTTATAATATCTTAATTTTATTTTATCTTTTAATTATTTTTTATAGTAACACATAATCTCCTAAAATTTATCTACATAACAAAATATAGAGTTGTCCTTGGGCTGCCAGTTATTCCGCCAAAAAGAGAAACCGGAACAGTTGGCAGCCCCGCCAAAAAGAGAAACCGAAACAGTTGGCAGCCCTGGATGACTATGTCAAAATAGGCAGACTGACATCTTCCCTGCCCGAAGGAAACCAGGACAAGTGGCAGTCCATAATCTACAGAATTGTCCATGACAACTGAACATAAAAGAGGATTTTTAACAGACATAACCCCAACCGGAGTTGGGCAACTAACCAAAAGCAGAAGACAAATCTAGCCACGTTGTTACCCATTAAGGTCTTCATTGTCGGGGTTGTCACTGGGCATCTCGTATCGAGCTGGCAGGGCATAGAGTCTCGTGCACGTCGGACACCTTTTCTTTGTTGGCATGTCGAAGAGAGCCTTATAGAGCATGTTCATGCATTGGCTCATGAGTGCGCCATGGTAGGCCTGGTCTGCCATCTAGCGCCTCAAATTGAGCACCAAATCATACTGGTCCGGGTGGAAGAAGGGTGGAGGGACATGCCACTGATCTGAGGGTGTTGGAATAGGAGGTGGTGCGAGGACCTTGCCACCCTCCTTCGACGTGCGCCCATCCTTCGCGTCCTCTTGGTGTCCATCCTCTGTTGTAGCCCACATTCCATCCATCACGTCCTTCGGGTGTCCCTTTCTCGTGCTCCGCTCCTCAACCCCACCTTCTGCTCCCGTCCATGTGCTCCCTGTTTCGCGTTCTGAGACTGTGAGTGGAGCGAGCTCCTCCAAGAGTAAGTCATTTTGGGCCATTTGGAGGTACTCGTCCGGGATTTCCTCCTCAATGTATTAAACGGGGAAATCCTCCACTAGTGAAGCCATGTTGTTTACCCCTGTATCTGCCCGAATTTCGTCCCCGAGAAGGATAATAAGAGGCTCTGGTCCCATGAAGAGAAAATTCTTCGGAGGCAGCCAGGATGACCTCTTCCGAGATGACCTCCTCCACAAAAACTGCTAGAGGCGACCAGGCCATTCTTTCTCTATCATCGCTGCGAGCAAGCCGAGATTTTTGGGTGCGAGCAATTGAGAGCGCCTGCTCTAGTTTTTGCAGTCGTTTCTGCCTTGCAGCCAGGGTGTACCAGGTTGGGCCGCGACGCAGCTTTCCACGATCCCTAGGCATCATAAGGATGAAGATAATGGCAAATTCCCGGTGGATACAACAATGGCCGCTCCCAAGCTCCAGATTGCTAGCCTGGTGCAAGCCAAAAACAGAATGAGGAAGGCAGATGCAGAGGTAGATAAAAACCAGAGGGTGCAACGGGACGACTTCCATGACCGCGTCCCGAACATTGAATTTGATGGTTGCCTAGTTGTTCACGCGAGTGAAAGGTCTAATGAATACGAGCTTGCAATTATGGTTGGCTCCCTTTCTTAATGTGGAGGAGATGGGAAACAACCACCCTTATTTATGGCTTGGCCAGGCCCCATGAGACGTGACACATGGGTACAATGTGTCACCCCATCTGGAGATAATATTTTTTATTATTACAATTACATAACAAATTAATAAATTGACTATATATATATATATATATTCCAACCAAAAACAATAAAATACAACGTCATGTAATTACTCCATTACAAATATAAGATCAATTTAACAAAACAATCAAATACAGAATGATTTAATGAATCCATTACAAATCTAATAACAAGTCAACAAATTTTGTAAATATAATTAAACTTTTTCATGATCTATATTTCCTTTAAAATTAATAAAAACTGACTGCTTATAAAAAAAAATTCTGACAATCTAAAGAAAATCTACTTTAAAATGAGACGGCTCCTTACTTGCCTGCCGAAGTTGATAAACTTGAAAAACCGTGCAAGTTGTTCAATTGTTGGCATACAAGGAGAAATAAAAAAATAAAAAATTAATAGAATGCGAGACACGATGGTGGAGACATTGAGACACCCAAAAACCTTGGAATCCACGCTAAATTGAGGAGTAGATACTCAAGAGTAGATAGCACCGCATGGAATGAGTTTTTGTAAAGGAAAAATTGAAGCCGCCCCTCTTGTGGGTGGTGAGATTTACTTGTCGGAATGTCTCCTTCACTAATCTTCCTGTCTGTTCACTCCATCCATCATCATCCTTGTGTTCTGCCTTGTATTGTATTAAAACCAACTTCTTCTGTGTTCTGCCTTGTATTGTATTAATACCAACTTCTTCTGTGTCTGTCGGATTGCCTATTTCTATTACTTCTGTGTTAGGGGATCTGGTATTTATAGGGTTCTGTTTGTGGCTTCCTCGTATTATTTCAATAGAACATCAAAAAACAAAACGAGTATTCTACATCAAAAAACAGGTAGAACTCTAACAATGGCAGAACCAGTCTCCACTGTGAGCTCTGTGTTCCCTGTCAATGCCAAATCAAGAAAACCAAAGAGTTTATATCCCTGTAACAGTAGCAGTCTAAGCCAGAACCATTCTTGCATGGATAGTCCTCTGGGATCGGAGTTGAGCTGTACGTATGCCAGAAACTCCTCCACTTCAGAACCCAAGATTGGCCAGTGTATCAAAGAAAATGAGGATTATGTTGGGTTTACTGAGATATCTTCTTGCGAATGCTCTGATAAAAATGGAAGTCACGGAGACATCGATCTCGACTTGGGTTTGGATTTAACACTGTGGATCAATCATGTAGAGAGCAAACATGCTGCGCCCCAACCAAATCCCCCAATCTCGAGAGTGCAATCAGCTATTTTAGGAGGAATGGAGCAGGCAAGAATTTTGAAAATAAGAGATTTTCGAGCCCCAGATCTAAGCAGACAAGACAAAAACATGTACTCTGATCGTAGGAACGTGGTGGATGTAGTGGAAGGGTTTAAAGGGAGCTACCAAGAAGTAATTGTAACCCAGCCAGGACCGGTTCAGTGCAGTGCTTTGGGCATATTAAAAGAGAATCAGCAGGAAACTCCTGTGAGTAGCTCGAATGAAGGTAAGCATTTGGCTTTTTCTTGGAATACAACCAAACAGTTTCGGTCATTGGCAACAAACCATTCTGGAATAGATGACCTTTGCAACTTGAGCCATGACGAAGCATGCCAACTGTCTAGCTTTGATCACAATCTGACAGATAATCACTTGACAGCTCCTGGTGACTCTTCTATTACACAGTAAGGTCACGGTCCTTTTCTACTATTTGGGAAACAATTTCTGTATCAACATTTGTAAGTTTATCTAGCAATTGCTGGTGCTTGTACTACTTTTATCTAGCAATAGGCTGGCCAGGACTGGGTAGAGTCTGCCCTCTATTTGACGCACACAGAAGGACTAAATGGACTAATGGGTCTTTAATGTCCATCCCCTTTGGATAACAGTGTTTTGGAGATTGTGACTCTGAGCAAAATCCTAAGCATATAGACTGTGATAATTGAAAATTCCCAATCAATCGTGGGAACCTCACAAACCACGGTGAGAACTTGGTTGCCTAACAAGCACAGTTGCATTTGAGCCTTAAGCTGAGACTGGCCAACTCAAAATCAACATTGCATTTCAAGTTTTACACTCTTCTATATATTGTTTTGTATATTGTAGTTGGGTGAATCCTTCCTTTCCATTCTGATTAATTTTCAATTTTGCTTTCAATATTTTTGTAATCATTTGCATTTCAAGATTTATAATAACCCCATGTCTTGTTTTGCATTTATATTGCATTCGGTTACTCCCTTGTTCCTATTCTGATCATATTTCTAGTTTTCCTTTCAAAATTCTAAACCGTTGTGCGAGGTTACTTCCCTGTTGTTATGCCTTGTTTGCTTTTGTGATCTTTCTTTCCTTCTCTCAGTCAGTGGTTCAGATCTTATGCTTATGGAATTTTTGAACTTAAATTGCAATATTAATCTTGTTTACACTTATTTTATTTTGGTATTAGCATTCTGTTTGTAAGGATTTTGTAGTGGTGTGAATATTCTTTGCTTTTATGGTCAATCACATTTTTGCTGTAAGACTATTTTTTAGCTGATCTGCTTTTCTGGATAACCTTGACAGGGGTGAAGTGATTGGTTGGCCTCCAATTCGGTTGTACAGGAGGAACTCTCTTGGTTCTCTTCCTAAACCTTCCGGAGAAAATCGACAAGGAGGTGCCATGGCAGGAAGATTTGTGCAGGGCCAGGGCAATTCATTGTATGTCAAGGTGACCATGGATGGTGTGCCCATTGGTAGAAAAGTGGACATCAATGCCTATGGATCCTATGAGTCTCTTGCTGAAGATTTGGAAAATATGTTTCAACGAACCACTGAGAGTGAGTATCTTCTGATTTGATTTTCTGTGTTTATATTTTTAGTTCAGGTAACAATATAAGCTCACCCGAAATGATTTTCAGATCACCTCGGAGCTTGGACTCCCTTGGGACATCAGCACGTTGTGAAGCCTTTGGGGCTTTTAGACCCTGCTGCTGATTTTGTACTAACCTATGAAGATAGTGAAGGAGACTGCATGCTTGCCACAGATGTTCCATGGAAGTAAGATCTGATCTCTAGGTGCCTGGTACTTTTTTTTTCTGATATGTATTCTAGTAAAAAAAACACTTCCAAAAGGACTGTTGATTTTGACTTATAACAATTTTAAAGATTCCTAAGTATAGTAATAAAACTATGACTTGCAGAATGTTTCTTCATACGGTCAAACGACTAAGGATCATGAAAAACTCAGGCACAAATGACTTTGGTATGCTTAAGCCAAATTTCCAGTCTTTCTGATATGCATATTTTTCTATTATTATAAAGCAATTTCGAGGGTTACTATGTTGTGTTTGGCGTTTCACATTCGAGCACTTCTATATCTCTTGGTAGCTGAAAATAAGGGTGATTTATTTGCAGCTCAAAAATGCTCAAAAAAGAGAAAGGCTACTTGAGTGGCAGTACCCATCTCAAGGTCCAGGGAGATCACAGATCTTGTTTCCTTGCATCATCATTGAAGCAAAAAGTTGGGGGATCACATACTGCTCCTGGTGACCATGTTGCAGTAGGTGTTTATTATTATATTTACTATTACTTTCCAGCAATTCCATCTTCCTGCCAACCATTGTTTCTGCCATTTTTGTTCTTGATTTTGATGTAATATAAATTTAACTGTTGATCCAACCAATTTCTACCTGGAATTTGGAATCTGTTCATATAAAAGCTTCCCCGTCGATGGATCTATTTCCTATGTGCTTCATATTGTTTTCTCCTCTTTAAGTTGCATTGTGCACATTCATCTTACTGGTTTGCCAGACTCATGCTCCTTGATTTTGTCTTACGGATTGATTTGCGCGATTAATTTGTACCTGTGAGAACAATAGGGTCACTGTTATTAGCACTGGCTTTTGTTGGACTGCATTTTCTTTGTTATTTTGGCTGGTTATACAGATGCTCAAGGCTTGGACCTTGCCAATTATATGAAAAACAAGAATTTTGTACACATCCTTGCATTTGTAGTACTTCAATTTTACACATGTGCGAGCTAATCCCGTTCTCAGCTCGGGTTCTATGGCTGTTCAATGTTTAAAAGTTAATTTCTGTAATCAAAGGAACATAAGGTTTTCTCTCTGGAGCTATATTTTCTCAGCATATAGAATAATCTAACTGATGAAGCACTGACTTCACAGCATTAGATTATAATTAAAAACTTTTCAATGATGTACATGTAATGCAAATACATCTAAGCTATGCAATGCAAGATCCTTGTAAATACACCATGAAATCCTCGGATCCTTGCATGATCCTCCTCTTTGGATCCATATTTTGACCAGATGCTGTGACTGTGACCGATCAACAACATATGGCATGATGAGTCATTTCACCTATTATCCACCTATGATGGACCTCATAATAAGACAAGAAACAAAATAACAAATTATGTTTAAATTTTATAACTCGCTTGAATTTTTTTCAAGTTTCATATCATTCTGATCAAACTTGTCCGAGGACTCTATTTCCATGGAGGTTTGAACTTAGGTCACCAATATCACAGTCCAAAATTTAGTTATCACAAATCTGACTTTAAAGCACTGTTTTGACTGTCAAAAGTTTTGATTTTGTATGAAACTGGGTCAGTTAATAAATAGATGAATGATTTTTTTATTAATGAAAACGTTTTTTTATATATTTATTTTTTTTAATTTGAATAATTTAAATCATTTTAAAATTCACCAAGTTTTATAATTAATCAATAAAATTAAAATTTCTAATAAAATTGTTAAAAAATTCAAAAATTTATCAAGAAAAAACAAAATTAAGTTTAAGCAAAATTAGTATAAATTTAAGCAAAATTCTTACAAATTTTAAGAATTTCAACAAAATCAATTTTATTCAATAAATAAATTCTTAACCAACTTCTTTAATAGTAATAATAATTTCTTCAAAAATATCTACCATTATAAAGAAACTTATACATAAATTATTTTCTTTAAAATATGGTAAAAAACCAAAAAAGCACTTCAATGTAAATAACTAAATTCCTAACCTTAAAACCCCTATATAAAGCTACTAAGTGGAAGGTTAGAGAACACATTGGACTCTTGGAGAGTTGAGCAGGGTTGGCATTATACTTTCCAAGTAGACATTGGAGGAGTATTTGGACTAGCACCACATTTTTTTTTTTTTTAAGTTTGAGGTTGGTTTCATTTTAATTATATTTGATTTCAATGTTTTTCAAAAATTTTAAAGCATTTAGTATTTATGAGTTCATATATTTTCATAATGAAGATTTATGGGACACATTTTTCCAAGTTTGAAATTTTTTTTCTTAAAAAACAAAAAATAAAAAACAAATATATATATATATATATAAAAGATAAAAGTTAAAACATAATTAATTTATTAAAATTTAAAATTTAAATAATTAAAATACAACTAAATTTTAAAAATTGACTTTATAATGGTCATTTTTAAATTTATTTTCTATGTTTATTTTTTTTTTAGGTTTAACTTTTGAGTCTTGACTCTAGATAATAACTTACTATTTTAAATTTTTGAGTTTGAGTAATTCCAGTTTAAGAATTTAGTATCTACTATTTAATATTTTGCTTGGTACTAATTAATTAAATTATATAATAATGATTGATGAATTTATTTTTTAAATCATTTATCAATATTTATTATTTTATTATTTATGTTTCAACTTTCATTTATAATTTATGAATCAATGTATTTTATTATTTGAAATTGAATTTTGAATAATGTATTACAAATTTGAAATTTTAATTTATTAATTTAGTATTTTAGTATTTATTGATGAATTTGTATGGGATGAACATTGCATTGTTATTGTTGAGTTTAAAATTCTATATCTTATATTTTTAATTTGTTTATATTATATATGTGACCTCCATCACCCATATCCCTAAAATCCTTAAAATTTGGGGGTACTTCCACAAGTCTCTCGTCTCTGCAGCCATGGTGGAACATTGAAACATTGAAATTAATTGATTCATAGAGTAATTTCGAGAACGTGCAACTTTGATTGATATAGTGGTTATATGCAAACTATAAACATTTGTATGCAATGAGAATAATTTGTATAAGTACACAAAAAAAAATTAACAGCATATATTGTTTCCCTAAACATTAAGTGAGTAATTTTGAGAGCATACAACTTTGATTGATCTAGTAGTTATATACAAACTATGGACATTTGGATGCAATGAGGAGAATTTGTATAATTAAAAAATATATATTAACAATATATATTATTTCATTAAACATTATGTGAGTAATTTTGATAACATACAACTTTGATTGATATACTAGTTACATCCCAACTATGAACATTCGCATGCAATGAGAAGAATTTGTATAATAAAAAAAAATCACAATATATATTGTAAGATATGAATAATTTGGAGAAAAAGAATATAGAGAGAGTGTGCACATGATATTGAAAATAATAAGTTTAGCAATCTAGGAAATGAGGCAAAACCTGCAATTTCTATAAGAATCCAAGACATTTGGCAAGTAGTTGTTTTAAGTCCTAATCACACCTTGGATTTATGTTAGTATTATAATCAAATCTTGACACCTTGGATCTATGCTAGTGTTTTTTTTTTTAACTTATCTTCCACTTATCATGATGAGGCCAACACACAAATTTATCATGATGGGGAACCATTGGCATAATTAAAACTAGGAAACTATTAGCATCATTGAATGTGGTTTCTCTTCTATTAAGAAATTGCAAGTGTAGGGTATATGTTTTGCTAAAGTTTCCCAATATTCACACATGTCTCCACAAGCATAAACATGTCACTTGGATGGACTAAAAGTGAGTGGACGCTATATTAGATATCAAACTCAAAAAACCATAGTTTATATGTTCTATGTTAATATTATGATCAAATAAGTCCATATGATTCCATGAATATAATCATTAAGGTTGTGTGCCCCTAGCATAACATACTACATGTAAAATTCCATATTATGGTTATATTTTCTTATAATCTCGTTTTTCTTTTGCCATTTGGAGAACATCATAATTACATAGGGTTTTTTTCATTAATAGTCTAAATTTTAGCTTTAACTTTTAATGTCTATATGATTGCATTAGTAAATTGCATAGGGTTTTCTAGTTTGCAAAAATAAGAGAAGATCATGCATTGCCTCCAACTCTAGATCTAGATCTAGAGAAGATGTGCATTGAAGCTTCATTTAAGATTTTTCATTTAGGATTCCAAACAATGCTTACCATCCTCAAATTTATGGGAGGATGGTATGTCTACCAAGTTAAGAATAAAAAGATCATTTTCATTTTCTTCATGAGAATCATGGCATTTTCTCAAATTGCATAAGAAATCCCATTGCATTTGGTCATTTTCTTTAGTTGCAACAAGTCTATTAATTCTTGCAATATAATATAAAAAAATGATAGAAATAATTAAGAATACTTATTCACTAGTTCTTCAATTGCAACAAGTCTGTTATCTCCAACAATATAATAAAAAACAATACAAGATTTTAACTCTTGCAATATAATAATAAAAAAATGATAGAAATAATTAAGAATACTTATTCACTAGTTCTTCAATTGCAATAAGTCTATTATCTCCAACAATATAATAAAAAACAATACAAGATTTTAAGAACTTATTGGCTAATTCTTTAGAAAAAAATAATGAACTATAATCTCCTAGGTTCTAAATTCTGATGAAATTTCATCTATAATAAGACTACATAAAAAGAATACAAAATCTAAAAATGGAATTCCAATAGAGTCTCAAACTACCAAGTCTATTAAGGTCTTGGAATATAAGAAAGCACTCAATATACTGTAAGGTAGCTAGAGAGGTAGTGGGGGGGCCTAGAGGGCCCATAGTGATAATAGTGGAGGTCATTCAATGTAAGGTGGATTAGGTCCACTATATTATTAAATAAGGCCCACTATGGTAGTTAGATATAATAAATGGATAATTAGATATAATTAATGTAAGAGGGATTCTTAGAAGGTTCTACTTCTAGAAGATTCCTCCTCTAGAATGTTCTTAGGAGATGATAGCACTATATAAAGGGGTTCAAGCAATGTAATGAGATATGAAGATAAATATTGTATTTGGAGCGGTAGCTCAATAGGAGGATGCCCCCTCGAAGAGGCAAGTGAACAGGAGAGGATCCCTTCCATAACAGGATCCATTGTATGGTGTTGCCCTACCTCAACGGTTTGATGGTAATAAAGGAGATTTTGCATATTGTTCTTGTATATATATTGTGATGCTTCTGTATTCAGTATTTGGTTCTTAACAAGTGGTATCAGAGCACTTTCCAGGGCCGGAGTTGTGGGCAACTATTTTTATTTTTGCAGATTTTTTTTTCGGAGAAGAAAAAAGAGGGCCGCGAAATTCCAGACATTTTCAGTATATTTCTGTGCAAAATTTGCAGAAAAGGGTTGTATATCTGAGTTCCTCTCATAAAAACACCCAAGTTAAAAAAAAAATCTTCCGAAACGGAGTCCGGAAGGTCAAGATATTGAGGTTTTAAAATCTGCAAATTTTCAGGGTTTTTTCTGCGGACGGCGGCGCGATTTGTTTTTATTTTTTTAGTATTTGGAGGCCAAATTTGCCCAAATAAATTACAGATCTGAGTTATTCTCACAATTTTACCCAATTTCAAAAAAAAAATCAGCCGAAACGGAGTCCGGGAAGTGAAGTTATGAGCATTTCAAGTTCAACAGTTTTTTAGGGTTTTTCCAGAAAAAACCGCGATTTTCTGTCGAAACTTATTGGGTTTATTTTTTGAGTTTTTTCGTGACGGATGCAGGACCGAAGAGTTCATAGGGTGATCAGATGGCTATTTCATCTCAAACTTTGAAAGAAATTCTTGAATCATTCAAAGCCCAATTGGATGATAGATTGGATGCATTTGCACATGGCCTCACAAACAGCCTCACACACAGCCTCACATACGGCCTCAATGATAGTTTTCATAGTATTCAAGATTCATTGAACAA
>ML798505.1:155348-172502 GCA_009831015.1 Picea engelmannii | reverse complement strand
AAGTTGATAAACTTGAAAAACCGTGCAAGTTGTTCAATTGTTGGCATACAAGGAGAAATAAAAAAATAAAAAATTAATAGAATGCGAGACACGATGGTGGAGACATTGAGACACCCAAAAACCTTGGAATCCACGCTAAATTGAGGAGTAGATACTCAAGAGTAGATAGCACCGCATGGAATGAGTTTTTGTAAAGGAAAAATTGAAGCCGCCCCTCTTGTGGGTGGTGAGATTTACTTGTCGGAATGTCTCCTTCACTAATCTTCCTGTCTGTTCACTCCATCCATCATCATCCTTGTGTTCTGCCTTGTATTGTATTAAAACCAACTTCTTCTGTGTTCTGCCTTGTATTGTATTAATACCAACTTCTTCTGTGTCTGTCGGATTGCCTATTTCTATTACTTCTGTGTTAGGGGATCTGGTATTTATAGGGTTCTGTTTGTGGCTTCCTCGTATTATTTCAATAGAACATCAAAAAACAAAACGAGTATTCTACATCAAAAAACAGGTAGAACTCTAACAATGGCAGAACCAGTCTCCACTGTGAGCTCTGTGTTCCCTGTCAATGCCAAATCAAGAAAACCAAAGAGTTTATATCCCTGTAACAGTAGCAGTCTAAGCCAGAACCATTCTTGCATGGATAGTCCTCTGGGATCGGAGTTGAGCTGTACGTATGCCAGAAACTCCTCCACTTCAGAACCCAAGATTGGCCAGTGTATCAAAGAAAATGAGGATTATGTTGGGTTTACTGAGATATCTTCTTGCGAATGCTCTGATAAAAATGGAAGTCACGGAGACATCGATCTCGACTTGGGTTTGGATTTAACACTGTGGATCAATCATGTAGAGAGCAAACATGCTGCGCCCCAACCAAATCCCCCAATCTCGAGAGTGCAATCAGCTATTTTAGGAGGAATGGAGCAGGCAAGAATTTTGAAAATAAGAGATTTTCGAGCCCCAGATCTAAGCAGACAAGACAAAAACATGTACTCTGATCGTAGGAACGTGGTGGATGTAGTGGAAGGGTTTAAAGGGAGCTACCAAGAAGTAATTGTAACCCAGCCAGGACCGGTTCAGTGCAGTGCTTTGGGCATATTAAAAGAGAATCAGCAGGAAACTCCTGTGAGTAGCTCGAATGAAGGTAAGCATTTGGCTTTTTCTTGGAATACAACCAAACAGTTTCGGTCATTGGCAACAAACCATTCTGGAATAGATGACCTTTGCAACTTGAGCCATGACGAAGCATGCCAACTGTCTAGCTTTGATCACAATCTGACAGATAATCACTTGACAGCTCCTGGTGACTCTTCTATTACACAGTAAGGTCACGGTCCTTTTCTACTATTTGGGAAACAATTTCTGTATCAACATTTGTAAGTTTATCTAGCAATTGCTGGTGCTTGTACTACTTTTATCTAGCAATAGGCTGGCCAGGACTGGGTAGAGTCTGCCCTCTATTTGACGCACACAGAAGGACTAAATGGACTAATGGGTCTTTAATGTCCATCCCCTTTGGATAACAGTGTTTTGGAGATTGTGACTCTGAGCAAAATCCTAAGCATATAGACTGTGATAATTGAAAATTCCCAATCAATCGTGGGAACCTCACAAACCACGGTGAGAACTTGGTTGCCTAACAAGCACAGTTGCATTTGAGCCTTAAGCTGAGACTGGCCAACTCAAAATCAACATTGCATTTCAAGTTTTACACTCTTCTATATATTGTTTTGTATATTGTAGTTGGGTGAATCCTTCCTTTCCATTCTGATTAATTTTCAATTTTGCTTTCAATATTTTTGTAATCATTTGCATTTCAAGATTTATAATAACCCCATGTCTTGTTTTGCATTTATATTGCATTCGGTTACTCCCTTGTTCCTATTCTGATCATATTTCTAGTTTTCCTTTCAAAATTCTAAACCGTTGTGCGAGGTTACTTCCCTGTTGTTATGCCTTGTTTGCTTTTGTGATCTTTCTTTCCTTCTCTCAGTCAGTGGTTCAGATCTTATGCTTATGGAATTTTTGAACTTAAATTGCAATATTAATCTTGTTTACACTTATTTTATTTTGGTATTAGCATTCTGTTTGTAAGGATTTTGTAGTGGTGTGAATATTCTTTGCTTTTATGGTCAATCACATTTTTGCTGTAAGACTATTTTTTAGCTGATCTGCTTTTCTGGATAACCTTGACAGGGGTGAAGTGATTGGTTGGCCTCCAATTCGGTTGTACAGGAGGAACTCTCTTGGTTCTCTTCCTAAACCTTCCGGAGAAAATCGACAAGGAGGTGCCATGGCAGGAAGATTTGTGCAGGGCCAGGGCAATTCATTGTATGTCAAGGTGACCATGGATGGTGTGCCCATTGGTAGAAAAGTGGACATCAATGCCTATGGATCCTATGAGTCTCTTGCTGAAGATTTGGAAAATATGTTTCAACGAACCACTGAGAGTGAGTATCTTCTGATTTGATTTTCTGTGTTTATATTTTTAGTTCAGGTAACAATATAAGCTCACCCGAAATGATTTTCAGATCACCTCGGAGCTTGGACTCCCTTGGGACATCAGCACGTTGTGAAGCCTTTGGGGCTTTTAGACCCTGCTGCTGATTTTGTACTAACCTATGAAGATAGTGAAGGAGACTGCATGCTTGCCACAGATGTTCCATGGAAGTAAGATCTGATCTCTAGGTGCCTGGTACTTTTTTTTTCTGATATGTATTCTAGTAAAAAAAACACTTCCAAAAGGACTGTTGATTTTGACTTATAACAATTTTAAAGATTCCTAAGTATAGTAATAAAACTATGACTTGCAGAATGTTTCTTCATACGGTCAAACGACTAAGGATCATGAAAAACTCAGGCACAAATGACTTTGGTATGCTTAAGCCAAATTTCCAGTCTTTCTGATATGCATATTTTTCTATTATTATAAAGCAATTTCGAGGGTTACTATGTTGTGTTTGGCGTTTCACATTCGAGCACTTCTATATCTCTTGGTAGCTGAAAATAAGGGTGATTTATTTGCAGCTCAAAAATGCTCAAAAAAGAGAAAGGCTACTTGAGTGGCAGTACCCATCTCAAGGTCCAGGGAGATCACAGATCTTGTTTCCTTGCATCATCATTGAAGCAAAAAGTTGGGGGATCACATACTGCTCCTGGTGACCATGTTGCAGTAGGTGTTTATTATTATATTTACTATTACTTTCCAGCAATTCCATCTTCCTGCCAACCATTGTTTCTGCCATTTTTGTTCTTGATTTTGATGTAATATAAATTTAACTGTTGATCCAACCAATTTCTACCTGGAATTTGGAATCTGTTCATATAAAAGCTTCCCCGTCGATGGATCTATTTCCTATGTGCTTCATATTGTTTTCTCCTCTTTAAGTTGCATTGTGCACATTCATCTTACTGGTTTGCCAGACTCATGCTCCTTGATTTTGTCTTACGGATTGATTTGCGCGATTAATTTGTACCTGTGAGAACAATAGGGTCACTGTTATTAGCACTGGCTTTTGTTGGACTGCATTTTCTTTGTTATTTTGGCTGGTTATACAGATGCTCAAGGCTTGGACCTTGCCAATTATATGAAAAACAAGAATTTTGTACACATCCTTGCATTTGTAGTACTTCAATTTTACACATGTGCGAGCTAATCCCGTTCTCAGCTCGGGTTCTATGGCTGTTCAATGTTTAAAAGTTAATTTCTGTAATCAAAGGAACATAAGGTTTTCTCTCTGGAGCTATATTTTCTCAGCATATAGAATAATCTAACTGATGAAGCACTGACTTCACAGCATTAGATTATAATTAAAAACTTTTCAATGATGTACATGTAATGCAAATACATCTAAGCTATGCAATGCAAGATCCTTGTAAATACACCATGAAATCCTCGGATCCTTGCATGATCCTCCTCTTTGGATCCATATTTTGACCAGATGCTGTGACTGTGACCGATCAACAACATATGGCATGATGAGTCATTTCACCTATTATCCACCTATGATGGACCTCATAATAAGACAAGAAACAAAATAACAAATTATGTTTAAATTTTATAACTCGCTTGAATTTTTTTCAAGTTTCATATCATTCTGATCAAACTTGTCCGAGGACTCTATTTCCATGGAGGTTTGAACTTAGGTCACCAATATCACAGTCCAAAATTTAGTTATCACAAATCTGACTTTAAAGCACTGTTTTGACTGTCAAAAGTTTTGATTTTGTATGAAACTGGGTCAGTTAATAAATAGATGAATGATTTTTTTTATTAAAGAAAACGTTTTTTTATATATTTATTTTTTTTAATTTGAATAATTTAAATCATTTTAAAATTCACCAAAATGTTATAAACAAAGTTTTACAATTAATCAATAAAATTAAAATTTCTAATAAAATTGTTAAAAAATTCAAAAATTATGTTATAAACAAAGTTTTGTAATTAATCAATAAAATTAAATTTTTTAATAAAATTGTTAAAAAAATTCAAAAATTTATCAAGAAAAGACAAAATTAAGTTTAAGCAAAATTCGTATAAGTTTAAGCAAAATTCTTACAAATTTTAAAAATTTCAACAAAATCAATTTTATTCAATAAATAAATTCTTAACCAATTTTTTTAATAATTATAATAATTTCTTGAAAAATATCTACCATTATAAAGAAACTTATATATAAATTATTTTCTTCGAAATATGGTAAAAAAACCAAAAAAAACACTTCAATGTAAATAACTAAATTCCTAACCTTAAAACCCCTATATAAAGCTACTAAGTGGAAGGCTAGAGAACACATTGGACTCTTGGAGAGCTGAGCAGGGTTGGGATTATACTCTCCAAGTAGACATTGGAGGAGTCTTTGGACTTAGCACAACATTTTTTTTTAAGTTTGAGGTTGGTTTCATTTTAATTATCTTTGATTTCAATGGTTTTCAAAAATGTTAAAAGCATTTAGTATTTATGAGTTCATATATTCCCATAATGAGGATTTATGGGACACATTTTTTCAAGTTTGAATTTTTTTCCTTAAAAAAACAAAAAATAAAAAACAAATATGTATATAAAAAAGATAAAAATTAAAACATAATTAATTTATTAAAATTTAAAATTTAAATAATTAAAATATAACTAAATTTTAAAAATTGACTTTATAATGGTCATTTTTAAATTTATTTTTTATGTTTTTTTTTTTTAGTTTTAACTTTTGAATATTGACTCTAAATACAAATCACTTACTATTTTAAATTTTTGAGTTTGAATAATTCCAGTTTAAGAATTTAGTATCTATTATTTAGTATTTTGCTTGGTACTAATTAATTATGATGACTGATGAATTTATTTTTTAAATCATTTATCAATATTTATTATTTTACTATTTATGTTTCAATTTTCATTTATGATTTATGAATCAAATGTATTTCATTATTTGAATTTGAATTTTAAATCATGTATTACAAATTTGAAATTTTAATTTATTAATTTAGTATTTTAGTATTTAATGATGAATTTGCATGGGATGAACATTGCATTGTTATTGTTGAGTTTAAAATTTTATATCTTATATTTTTAATTTGTTTATATTATATATGTGACCTCCCTCACCCATATCCCTAAAATCCTTAAAATTTGGGGGTACTTCCACAAGTCTCTCGTCTTGAAACATTGAAATTAATTGATTCATAGAATAATTTCGAGAATGTACAACTTTGATTGATATAGTGGTTATATGCAAACTATGAACATTTGTATGCAATGAGAATAATTTGTATAAGTAGAAAAAAAAAATTAACAGCATATATTGTTTCCCTAAACATTACGTGAGTAATTTTGAGAGCATACAACTTTGATTGATCTAGTGGTTATATACAAACTATGGACATTTGGATGCAATGAGGAGAATTTGTATAATTAAAAAAATATATATATTAACAATATATATTGTTTCCTTAAACATTATGTGAGTAATTTTGAGAACATACAACTTTGATTGATATACTAGTTACATCCCAACTATGAACATCCACATGCAATGAGAAGAATTTGTATAATAATAAAAAAATCACAATATATATTGTAAGATAGAAAAAGAATATAGAGAGAGTGTGTACATGATATTGAAAATAATAAGTTTAGCAATCTAGGAAATGAGGCAAAACCTGCAATTTCTATAAGAATCCAAGACATTTGGCAAGTAGTTGTTTTAAGTCCTAATCACACCTTGGATTTATGTTAGTATTATAATCAAATCTTGACACCTTGGATCTATGCTAGTGTTTTTTTTTTAAGTTATCTTCCACTTATCATGATGAGGCCAACACACAAATTTATCATGATGGGGAACCATTGGCATAATTAAAACTAGGGAACTATTAGCATCATTCAATGTGGTTTCTCTTCTATTAAGAAATTGCAAGTGTATGGTACATGTTCTGCTAAAGTTTCCCAATATTCACACATGTCTCCATAAGCATAAACATGTCACTTGGAAGGACTAAAAGTAAGTGGACACTATATTAGATATCAAACTCAAAAAATCATAATTTATAGGTTCTATGTTAATATTATGATCAAATAAGTCCATATGATTCCATGAATATAATCATTATGGTTGTGTGCCCCTAGCATAACATACTATATGTATAATTCCATATTATGGTTATATTTTCTTATAATCTCTTTTTTATTTTGCCATTTGGAGCACATCATAATTAGATAGGTTTTTTTTCATCAATAGTCTAAATTTTAGCTTTAACTTTTAATGTCTATATGATTGCATTAGTAAATTGCATAGGGTTTTCTAGTTTGCAAAAATAAGAGAAGATCATGCATTGCCTCCAACTCTAGATCTAGATCTAGAGAAGATGCACATTGAAGCTTCATTTAGGATTCCAAACATTGCTTACCATCCTCAAATTTATGGGAGGATGGTATGTCTATCAAGTTAAGAATAAAAAGTTCATTTTCATTTTCCTCATGAGAATCATGGCATTTTCTCAAATTGCATAAGAAATCCCATTGCATTTGGTCATTTTCTTTAGTTGCAACAAGTCTATTAATTCTTGCAATATAATATAAAAAAATGATAGAAATAATTAAGAATACGTATTCACTAGTTCTTCAATTGCAACAAGTTTATTATCTCCAACAATATAATAAAAAACAATACAAGATTTTAATTCTTGCAATATAATAAAAAAAAAATGATAGAAATAATTAAGAATACTTATTTGCTAGTTCTTCAATTGCAATAAGTCTATTATCTCCAACAATATAATAAAAAACAATACAAGATTTTAAGAACTTATTGGCTAATTCTTTAGAAAACAATAATGAACTATAATCTCCTAGGTTATAAATTTTGATGAAATTTCATCTATAATAAGACTACATAAAAAGAATACAAAATCTAAAAATGGAATTCCAATAGAGTCTCAAACTACCAAGTCTATTAAGGTCTTGGAATATAAGAAAGCACTCAATATACTAACATAAGAAAATTGAATCCTCTTCTAAGAGTCCAAATATCAAAATTACAAAAATTATACATCTTAAGGATCACAATTTGGACAAAGCTAGCTTCTACACTAGCCACCTTCCATGCCTCTCACCACTCATGGAACTATGGCTTTGTGTTGGTAATTATCTACTCTTATTTTGTACAGAATCTTCCATGCAGTTTGAGTCAATGGTATAGTGTTGTGCTCTCTCCATTTCAAATTTGGTTAGCATGTCCAATATTATCTTAAGAGAAATGCAATCCTTATAGTGTTGAATATAAAAATCCACTTCTCTAGATCAAACCATTAATAATGGATATAGTGAATGGGCATATATCTTAGTGATAGAGAAAGGTGTTTATTGAGATCGGGTCCTTGGTTTGATAGCTTGGCTCTTTAGAATTATTTACCTTTTAGAATAATCATGTTAGTGGACTAGTCTACTTGTCAACATATGTTGTGAATTTTGGAAGTTGGGTCACATACACATAGTGTATCAAGTTAGGAAATCCAATGGTAACTTTTCTCACCAACCAACATTAATTGTCACCTCAATTCCATTTTGTTTAAAGGGCCACATACAACATGTGCAACTTGTCTCACCAGCATAGCTTGATTTTCACTTCCTTTCCACCTTTAGCAATTTTGTGTGCAACAAGTTTATTAATCCAAAAACTTGCCTCACCAATGATATAGATGAAATTCCTACCAATGTACACCTCAAATACCAAAATTGGATTCGCTATTAATATCCATCGGTGTCAATACCAACTAGCTAATTGTCAATATATTGAAAGGTTTGTATAATGTCTCATTATCATGTAGAAATTTCAAATATAGGGAAGTTAATGCAATTCTGGAATTTAATCTCAATTACTTGAGGTTTCCTAGATCTACTCACCATGGAATTCCAACCTTATGGCTTATTTGAAATATTAAATTACAACAGTAATATTTCACTTCCCTTCAACCTGATCTTACCTAGCAACCCAAGAGAATAAATACCATATGAGTGTACTTCAATACCATAATGCTACATCCAATAAGGTACATTTTTCAAGGAATATAGTGAATCTAAAATGTCTTATTACAACAAATTATAAAAAAAGCAAATTTTCTCCTTTATCTTCCATATATGTGTTAAATCACTTAACCAATTCAACTATAGGTTATTTCAAATCATCATAAGCAACAACGGATGAAATCTACTCAATAAAGATGCCAACATAAGATGAAAATCAAATTTAAAAGTATAGAATATTTGGATAGCTGGAAAATCCATCTCTCTCTCTCTCTCTCTCTCTCTCTCTCTCTCTCTCTCTCTCTCTCTCTCTCTCCTTGTCTTCTCCTAGGTTTTTTACATGAACCCGAACATATAGCTCCTAGGGTTTCATCATGAACCCTAGAATTTTTCTCCCTACAAGATGTCTCTCTTGTAGGATTTCCTCATGAACCCTAATTTATCTAAGACAATTACAAAGATAGAGTACAATTATGATAATGAATACAAGAGTTCTCTCCTCACTTACATAAATAATAGGTTATGGAGGATAACATACAATAAGGACATAAATCCATACAAGTAAACAACAAGGAAAACCCACATGGAGCACTTTATAGTACAAAAATATGCATGTATCAAACTATGGTGTATCCAATCCCCAAAGAGAAATTCCCTCTAACCATTATCCTCCTTGGGTTGAATGCCCCTCCTATGAGATGGTGCACTCTCCAACAAGATTCCAATCCAAACCTCCCTCCTCCGTGGTGGCATGTTATCCAAGTGTTCATGTAAGGTGCTCCTCCTCTAACTATGTTTCACATGCCCTCTCATGTGTTCCAATATGGTCATAAATCTCCAATGCTCCTCCTCAGCATGTCTTTAGGTCCATCACCAATATCTGTGAAGCATGATCCTTGTCCCAAGCATTCGTAAGTCAAGTGTTCAACATCAAAGGTATAAGTGACACGGTTTCAAGCTCCAAGGGATAAGTGCCCAATGCTCCTCCTCCTAGGTAGGTACCTCACTCGATTTAGTGACCAACTCCCATTGTGCATACCCAATGGGTTAGTCATCATGTTGACCAAGGTAACAACTTCCTTGATAACATAACCTTTTCAGAACTCTTACTAAAGTCAAGCATCCACCCAAACTAAGTCATCCATATATCCATGAAACATTGCCAAGGGGATAGGAGATATATCATTATCCTAGCAAGGTGAAAACAATTTTGGAGTAACCCAAACAAATAACAAATACATATATGTCACCCTCACATAAGTCTTGTCATTCCTTCGCAACATTGAAACAAGCATTTGTTTTTTTAAATACAAATTTAACATTAACATAAGATGAAAAAAATTCCATCTTTAACATGTATCCAGTGGTCAATTTGTTTACTTCCCTGGTCTACAATCTAACAAGTAGGGTGTTCAAACCTCGAAAACCAACACAAGCATTGTTCCCCATGAACACGTATCCTCTCTTACCCAACCGGAAGTACCAAGATATGGTCATTATTTGAAATCATGTGTTGGGATGTCTTTCAACCAATCCATTAAAAGTCTTGGATATCTCTTGTAAAATCACATGTCAAAGGTGGTGAGTTGAATAATTGAAACAATTAAGGTTTTTGAATCACAAAAGAACATGCTTAGATTATAAAAAATAAAGCATACTTTTGTGTGGCGTTGTGCACTTTATATGCAACCATAAAGGATTTATGTGTTGTTCAAATGCTCTTTCTCTCAGTCTATGCATGATGTGAAATATTAATGCAACTATGGTGACTAATTGAATCTAGCAAAAGGGTAGGTGTTATATAGCATAATTCATCCAAGAATAAAATTCCCTCTTGGTTCTTCATGCCTAATGTTGTGGAATACCTTCACATCTCAAAAATAGTTTTTGAATTAAAGATCCATTGAACAATAATGAAATTTTATGGAAAGGAAATATGATCTATTGAAAGGAAGTAAATCTACTCGAAAACATGTTATTCAACATGATTCCTCATCCAACCACATGGTCATGGCATGCTTGAGAAGGAATCCACACATAGCTATAGTTGTGGAATAAATGCATAATGAATTCGTCATCCATCGAACATGTAGTTGGAGAGTCCATGAATTCGTAGACAAATGCAACTGCAAAACAAAATGAAAATAAAAAATAATATACAAAAAAAAAAAGTGAAATAACACTACAACTATTAAAGAAATAAATAACAAGAAATATACTATGTGAACCAAGGGGATTCAACAACCCATTACACTCGATAAGAGGCTATGGATTTAGATTCATATACATTATGAAAAATAGAATTTGTTAGCAGTATTAGACAGGAAGCTCTGGAATCAAATTCATTAGTGGCATTTGGCAGCAGGCTCTGGAATTGGATTTGTTGACATTCTACAGAACATGATTTGGCACCATACTATTCCACAACATATTTTTCAACAACATATAATTCAGTATCATAGTAATTGGTAGCATAAGGTTTGGAAGCATGTAGAAATAACACATTTTCACTAAGTTACTTATGCAACTCAAATCATCACTTTTATCTCATAATTATGCCAAACACATCAATTCACAAGAAAATACTAGATAAAGACAATATCATGATTCTTACTACTTGCTAATTCCACATCTTAGCAAAATGAGACCTATGTAGATTTAGAATCAATTCTTTTATCAATTCCTTCTTGGCTATTTCCTTCTATTTTCATGTAGCATTGTCCATGTCAATTTAAGTTACATTTAGTATATCAATCATGTTCTCCATGAATATCACCATAGTTTCACATGACTTGGACAAACTCTTGAGTATGATATCAACATGCTCTTCCCTTAATATCTTAACACAATTGTTTGTTACTACATTATCCACCAATTTCTTGATGTGATATAGTTGTTAAGTCATTGATGCACCCTTATCCATATTGTAATATTATATTACTATATTTAATAAGCTTTGTTGATTTTTCATGGTTTTGGTAATTTTACAATCAAGGTCTCCTCATTCATAATATTTTGCAACTCTTTGTTGAAATATTGTAACTACAAAGAGTATTCTACTTATTATTATTATTATTTGAGTCATTCATTAATAGATCAAATCCCCTTTTGTGGATTGATCATGTCGATCATTGTAATTGACCAAATCCCCTTTTGTGGATTGGTCAAACCCTAATTATATCATGTAAATTAAGAAGTCAGCCTCAGGCCCAATTAAAGTGGTTTTAACCACTCAGAAAGACAAGTCGGCCCTACCCAATGAAGAGACATCTTTTCAGCACCTGTCAGTTTGTATAAATAAAGGAATTCAGTGCCTCATTTGTTCACTCACTCAGCTCACTCATATAGTGCGCAAGTATTGAAGGAAGTTGCAATTACCAGTTGTCGGAAGAAGGAAGAGAGAGAGGCACATTTCTTAGTAGAGGATATTCTCTAGTGTTTGGTTTATTGTCTTGGCATTGTATTGGCTATCTATATTAAGGAAGTTTTTCCTGGGTTTTCTTCCCCATGAGGGTTTCCTAGGATAAATTTTGTGTATCTTGTGATTGTGTTTCTCTCAATGATCCTATCTCTGATATGGTTATCTAGTAAATTGAAAAGAAACCTAATAATAGCTTAAAAATTAACATGGTATCAAATATAAGTTGAAGACAACATCTTTCACTGGATAAAGAAAAACGTCATTGTTGTCGTACAAGAAAATTAGGGATTTTTATTGAAGAGGAATTTTAGCCCAAAATTCATCTAGAAAAGTGCACCCTAGCCCAAGGAACTCTTTGGCACCTTCAGTGCACCTTTTCAGTGGATAGAACTCCTGGAAAGTGAAACCCTATTTTTCACCGGTACCAAAAGTACCAGAAAACCAGAAGTACCAAAAAACCAGAAGTACCAAAAAACCAGAATTACTAGAAAACCAAAAGTACCAGAAAACCAGAAGTACGAGTCCAGAAATTCGTTGGTCAAGTTTGAAGGGGAAAATTTTGGATTTTCTGAAATATAACTGCACCAGGCTACTCGCCTCTGCCAAGCGCACCTCCTGTTAAGTTCAAAATTCAATTCTGAGCACTTTCAATTTTTGGTCATTTTCCTAGGTCCAGGTAAAGATGCCTCCAAGCACTAAGCTTGTTGACAAGCTAGAAGGCATGGAAAAATTTTGTGCCTAGAAGTATAGGATTTCACTCATTCTTGAAGAGAATGACGTAGCAAGATTCATTAAAGAAGATGTACCAGAACCTGTCGATGATGCATCTAAAGAAAAACAACAAAAGGACACAGTTAGGGTCAAAAGAATCAACGCAGATTCTATTAAAGATCACTTGATTCCTCAAGTTGCCTCAAAGAAGACTCCAAAATAAATGTTTGATTCGCTAACCAGATTATACGAAGGAAGGAACATCAATTGGAATATGAATCTAAGAACTCAACTCAAAAGCACAAGGATGTTGAAAGGAGAAACAATTCAGGAACATTTCTCCAGAATATCACAATTCAAAGAGCATCTAGAATAAATTGAAGATACTATATATGAAGATGAACTTATAATAACAGCCTTTAATGGTCTCACAATAATTTGGGATGCATTCATCCAAACTATTTGTGCAAGAAAGGAGAAACTACACTTTGACAATCTTTGGGAAGAATGTGTTCAAGAAGAAGCAAGAGTAGCTAACCGAGAAGCATTTCTATCAAGAGATGAAGATAAATCCCTAGCTACTCATACTAAAGGAGGATGAAATAAGTCTTACTTCCAGAAAGAAACTCATAAGGAGTCTCACCCCCATAACAAATTCATACATAAAGAATCCCACCCTCCAAGGAGATTCCAGAAGTTTCAAAAAGGTCAAAGAAGAGAAAAAGATTTATCATCCTACCAATGTTACCATTGTGACAATATGGGACATATTTCTAAGCATTTTCCAGCTAGACGAGAAGAATACAAGAAGAAAATCAAGAGGTACCATGTCCATACAATTGAAGACTATGTCTTAATCTATTCCCTCTTAGGATCAGTGTCACCTAGTGAGGACACTTGGCTCATAGATAGTGGTGCTTCCAAGCACATGATTGGTCAAAGATAAATTCTCTCTTGACTTTCAGAAAAACAAATTACTTAGAAAGTTACACTTGGAGATGATTATCAATACCCTATCAAAGGAGTAGGACAATCAAATTACAAACTTGATTCAGGGACCCCAATGAAGATGAAGAATGTACTATATGTATTAGGTTTGACAAAGAACTTACTTTCTATCTCATATTTGGAGAAGAAAGGCTTCAGAGTTTCCTTCATAGATGGAGAAGTTCTTATGTGGTCCAAAGGAAAAAACATCGAAGAAGTAATTGTTATTGGAAAAGAAGAAGGTGGCTTGTATAAGCTAAAGGGTGACTCAAAAGCAACCATGACCCATTCCATTGAGAATCCATGTGAACTTTGGAATAGAATATTATCCCACATCAACTACAAGGCATTACCATATGTAAGCAAGGAAGTCACAGGTCTACCATAATTCAAGGTTGACCATGAAGGTGTGTGCAATGGATGTGCACAAGGAAAGAACATCAAGAACCCTTTCCGAAAGAGAGACAGCAAAGCAAAAGGAATCCTAGAGCTCATTCACTCAGATATGTGTGGCCCAATGCCATCAACCTCCATCACTGGGTATGTATATTATGTATCTTTTATTGTTCATAAAACATGGGTTTACTTTTTGAAATCAAAAGATGAAGTGTTAAGTAAATTCAAGGAATTCAAAGCCTTGATAGAGAATCTTTCTGAAAGAAATATCAAGATACTCAGGTCGGATAATGGAGGAGAATATACCTCAAAAGAGTTTGCAAATATTTTTGGATCGAGAGGGAGCTCACCACTCCCTACAATCCTAAACAAAATGGTGTAGTAGAAAGAAAGAACATAACTATAATGGAAGCAATGAAGACCATGATCCATGATCAAGATATTCCAATGCACTTATGGGCAGAAGTAGCAAAAACAACAATATATGTACAAAACAGATTGTCCCATAGTGCACTTGGGTTCAAGACCCCTGAAGATATGTTCTTCGGAAAGAATCCAGAAGTAAGCCATCTCAAAATATTTGGCTACCTAGTATTTGTACACATTCCAAAAGAGAAGAGAACCAATATGGACCCTTCAGGAAAGAAGGGAATATTTGTTGGATACTGTGAGGTATCCAAGGCCTTCAGAGTTTATATACTAGGTTACCATCATATTGAGATCAAAAGGTATGTAATATTTGATGAAGATGAAACACTCAAGAAATCAAGAAGATTCCAGCTTGAAGAAGTATATGAAGAAGAACCTGTGGCTCCCAGAGTTGTAGAACCAGTGAGGGAAGTCATAACATCCCCTGATGAGGATATTTTAGAATATCATGACATAATAGAATCTCAAGAACCTCCCCAGATGATGATTTCCCACAAGAGAAAGCCAGCCTGGGAAAGGGAACTTATTCAAGATGGAGAGAAGTATGGTGCGCCCGAAGGAACCATGAGCAAGTGAAGAAACCCAATCCATTCTCCAGTTATATGGATTTGATGTGTGATCTCTTAGAGAAGGATCCAACTTGCTTTGAAGAAGCTATTCAAAAGAAATAATGGGCAGATGTCATGACAGAAGAAAACAAATCCATTATAAAGAATGATGTATGGGAAACAGTTCCCATACCGAAGAGCAAGGATGTGGTATCTTCCAAATGGATTTTCAAAACAAAACATGTTGTTGATGGAAGTATTGAGAAATATAAATAAAGTTTTGTTTCTCGTGGATTTTATCAAAAGGAAGGAATTGATTATGAAGAGATGTTTGCTCCTGTAGCCATATACACTTCAATCAAAACCATCATATCTCTTGCAGATAAGATGAAGTGGAAGTTACACCAAATGAACGTGAAAACAACTTTCTTAAATGGTGTCATTGAAGAAGAAATGTATATAGAACAACCTCAAGTATTTGAAGTTGAAGACAGGAAGACTCATGTATGAAAGTTGAAGAAGGCTCTGTACGGATTGAAGCAAGCTCCTACAGATTGTTATGGAAGGATTGAAAGCTTCCTGATGAGCTTGGGCTTTACCAAGAGTAAAGATGATTCTAACCTTTACTTCAAGGTCATGAAGGATGAGCATGTTATATTGTTGATGTATGTGGATGACTTATTCTTAACTGGATAAGAAAATATCATCATTGATTGTAAGAAGAATCTTGCTACAGAATTTGAGATGAAAAACCTTGGCCTAATGCACTGCTTCTTAGGTCTTGAGGTCTAGCAGATCCCAAAGAAGATATTCCTTAACCAAGGGAAGTATGCAGTTGAAATAATGAATATATTTGATATGTTGGAGTGAAAATCCATGAATATGCCCATGGAAACAAAGTTGAAGCTCCTGGTTGACACTTCATCGGAATTGATTGATGCTACATTGTACAGACAGATCATTGGATTGTTGATGTAGTTGATGAACACCAGGCCAAATATATGTTTTGCTATGAACACCTTCAGTCAATTTATGGTAGATCCCAGATGTGTTCACCTAGTTTTTGTAAAACATGTGATGAGGTACCTTAAGGGTACATTAGATTGTGGTCTAAGTTATAATGGAGATCATGACTTCAGACTGAGTGGTTATACTAATTCAGATTGGGCTGGAAGTGTCTCTAACAGAAAGAGCACTTCAGGATGTTGTTTCAGTCCGGGGTCATCCATGATCTCATGGAAGAGTAGGAAGCAATCAAGCATTTCTCTCAGCACGGAAGAAGAAGAATACATTGTTGCATATTCTGCCAGTTATGAAGCCATATGTTTTCGGAAGTTGTTGACAGGTCTATTCAATCTGGAGATGGAAGAAACTGTGATCCTATGTGATAACCAGAGTTGCATAAAGATGACAGAGAAACCAATGTTCCATGACAATTCAAAACACATAGAGAATTGATATCATTACATCCGTGATATGGTGCAGAGAGGAGCCATAAAGCTCCAGTATGTTAGCACGGATGAACATATTGTTGATGTGTTGACCAAGCCTCTATCTTCTGTAATGTTTGAGCTGTAATGCCCCATATTTTGACCTTAGGTAGTTAGAACATTGTTGTTTAACTAATCTTGATAATTCAAAGTTTAGCATTTGTTTGGAGTCAGTTAGACTTTGTTAGACATTGAGATGTGTACCTCTAAGCCTATTTGTATGTTACATGATATATGCTCATGAAAAATATAGTTATTTGATTTGTTAAACATGAAAATTAAAATGGGTAAGTTTTGTACATGTATACCAATTCAAGTTATGTTGTGAATGTATAATAGATGCAATGCATGATGTAAATAGGAATACATTTCTTAATTAAGCGTCGATGCAAATATGGATTCTATATAAATTTGTGATGTATCTGCATCAATATGTGTTATTGGTGAACTAACCTACAGGATGATGAGCTATGAGATAGCCAAATGACTATAGTATTGAGGTAACTGGGATGTGGTAGACATCATGAAGATATTGTATGCTATAAGTTGTACTTACTCTTTAATTTATGATTCGAAATATTACTATGATCTATGGTAAGTGTGGTTTTGACAGGATGCACAACTTACCCAGAGTGGATGTTTGATGACATGACTCTA
>ML798505.1:126303-154248 GCA_009831015.1 Picea engelmannii | reverse complement strand
CTTGGGGAAGTGTGTATGGAAACTTGATAAATAGGGAGAAGAAGTAGAGAGGAGGGAGAGTTTTTGGAGCATGATGAGAGGTTGTGAAATTCTTGGAAGAGATGATTCTTGTGATAGTTTTCTTTGAGCATTTGTGCTTTGCTTTTCTTGGAGTCATGGGCACGGAGGGCCAAGAAACCGAAAGGTTTCTTGGAGCTAGGAAGTCGGCTAGGCTCCTAGTTGGCAGGGAGGATTCCGTTGTTTCACTCTAGGAAGTGGGAAAAGAATATGTGGAAGCGCCCGACTACAGTACAACCGGTGAGCTTCGACAAGCTAAGGAGGAGGTATTTTTCAGTGATATTTTTGTTATTGACATTTTGGGTATACTTATGTTTTAAGTTCTTAAATCTTAAAGTTAGCCTACTACTTATTTCCTCATGTTATTAAATTTATCATTGAAAAGATGTAGAAGAAATATGTAAATAAAAATCAATGAAATATTGCTAAAACAAAGTTGTTAATGTGTAAGTATTTAAATAAATGGTTAATTATTTAGCATCCTGTGGATGGGTGCTACATGAGCACTTTCGAGATAATCTTGGTGTAGTCCGAAAGGACCTCCCTCGAAAGGGGGAGTAGTGTTTTGATGCCAGCCTAGTGCTGAAGATTTCCATATTTGTGTTGATGTTGTTGTGATGCCAGCCTCATGCTAAAGATTTCCATATTTGTGTTGATGTTGTTGTGATTTTAGCCTCATGTTGAATATTTCCATCTTCGTTATGATGTTGTTGTGATTCCAACCTCGTGCTGAATATTTCCAGCTTCGTGATGATGTTTTTGTGATGCCAGCCTCGTGATGAATATTTCTAGCTTCGTGTTGATGTTGTTGAGATGTCAGCCTCGTGTTGAAGATTTCCATCCTAGTGTTGATTTTGTTGAGATGTCAGCTTCGTGCTAAAGATTTCCATCCTAGTGTTGATGTTGATGATACTCCAGCCTTCGTGATGTGATGTTGTTGTTGATGATGCTCCAGCTTTTGTGTTGTGATATTGTTGGTGTTGGCGTTGTATCAACCTTGTGTTATTATTGATGATGATGTATTAGTGTTATACTAATCCATGTTGATGCAGATGATGATGATGCCATTCTATCTCCCTGTTGTGAATGATGATATTGATGATGAGAAAAAATTCTGATGATTTATAGATATGCCAGTCAGTGTTCCATATGTTGTTGATGTTGATGCCCTCTCTCTATCTCCTGATGATCTTGTAGAATACCCTTTTTGCTAAGGGGGAGTGTTGAAATATTGTAACTGCAAAGAGTATTCTACTTATTATTATTATTATTGTTGTTGTTATTTGAGTCATTCATTAATTGATCAAAACCCCTTTTGTGGATTGATCACATCGGGCGTTGTAATTGACCAAATCCCCTTTTGTGGATAGGTCAAACCCTAATTATATCTTTTAAATTAAGAAGTCGGCCCCAGGCCCAATCAAAGTGGTTTTAACCACTCAGAAAGACAAGTCATCCCTACCCAGTGAAGAGACACCTTTTCAGCACCTGGCAGTTTGTATAAATAAAGGAAGTCAGTACCTCATTTGTTCACTCACTCAGCTCATTCATCTAGTGTGCAAGTATTGAAGGAAGATGTAGTTACCAGTTGTTGGAAGAAGGAAGAGAAAGAGACGCATTGCTTAGTAGAGGATATTCTCTAGTGTTTGGCTTATTGTCTTGGCATTGTATTGGCTATCTATATTAAGGAAGTTTTTGTTGGGTTTTCTTCCCCATGAGGGTTTCCTGGGATAAATGTTGTGTATCTTGTGATTTTGTTTCTCTCGGTGATCCTATCTATGCTATGGTTATCTAGTAAATTGAAAAGAAACCTAATAATATCTTAAACCTTAACACTCTTGACTTGTGTGTAATTCTTGGGGTTTTCCAAATACCTAATGTAAGGCTATGAGAGAAATGAAGGATTAATAAACCATAAAATGATAGAAATATCTAGAAAAAATCATGGATGAGGTGCAATAAATATGGATTACACATTTTGATGGTTTTTTCACATGTGTGCCATTTTCATAGCAAGTTTCTATAAAATCCCCTTTGCATGGAAAGTTTTTAAATCCTCATAGTGGTATAATTTATAGTGGTATAATGTATGGGTTATCATTTATTAGATGGAATGATTATTTTAATAATTGTTAGGGTTGTATTATTTCTATTTGAGTTAGTGTTTACATTTAGATGAGCAACAAATCGAATTAGATGTAGAGCAAAGTAATATCTCATGTGAGTGATCGTAGGGACAATAGAGAATGGTCTTGTGGATATTCTCAAATGAGTAATGAATATTTGATATCTCGAGGATGTAGGGGTAGTTACATATAAGAAATTCCCCATGACTGTTAGCTTTTAGGGTTACTCCAAAAGTGTTTTTATCTTGTTAGGAGAGTAATATGTTTCATATCCCCTTGGTGATGCTTCATGGACATATGGATGTCTTAGTTTGGTGGATGATTTACCTTGGTTGGATCATTGGTATGGTTCTCTTACCTAGGAGGTTCTGACCCTAATCGACATTATGAATAACCCATTGGCTTCCTATAACAAAGGATTTAGTTTCTCTAATGAGGGAGGTATCTACCTAGGAGTAGGAGCATCGGGCACTTAGATGGGGGAACTTATCCCCAATATATTTGGAACATATGATATACACCTTGGATGTTGGAAAATTGGGTTGAGAATCATACTTCATAGAGGTTGGTGATGGACCCAAACACATATGTGTTGCGAAGGAACATTGGAGATTTGTGACCACATTGACACACATGAGAGTACAATTAGACACATTAGAAGACATGTGGCACATAGTTAGAGGAGGATAACTATTGAAATTACTAAGACAATTGAGAGGGGGGGTGAATCAGTTGTTTCTGTGCTTAAACAATTTATAACTATTCAAATAATTTTTTAATCTCTTACAAGTGACCATCAATATTATACAAGATATGAACAACATAAATAATGCACATCAGTCACACATAATATATACACAGATACATATTTTCACGAGGAAACCCATAAAGGGAGAAAACCTCTTCTTCTTCGAATGATAGGCAGTCTTTTAAGTTCTGTACATCATCTATCTTTGAGCACCAACTCAATGTGAGGCTACTACCTCTGTTTTACAAGCTCCAACTTGTTGAGAGCACAAACTCTCTGGTTTCTCTACCACCCACTAGAAGGAAGCATCAACTCCCTAAGTGTTCCAGCACCAACTCGATGGAATCACCTACTTCCACTTATACAAGCACCAACTCGTTGACAGCACCAACTCTCTGGTTTCTCTAGCACCTACTAGAATGAAGTATCAACTCCCTAAATGTTTCAGCACCAACTGGACTTATACAAGCACCAACTTGCATACAAAAAAATTTGTGTTTTCCCCGAGCACCACACTGCCACCCTGTTTTTCTAGCCACAACTAGATGGAAGATACGACTTCCAATATTCAAGCACCAACTTGAATATCAGAGGACCACATTCCTCCCTAGAACCACCCTACCTCCCTGATTTTATATAAATGATTGAATAACCAACAATGGAGATATATCAATTCTTACCACTTCTTCACTATTCTGCAATTCTTCTCTACTACACTATTCTTCTGTTATGTTCATACTTAGTTTGACTTGTTGTATCTTTCTATATGTTCTTTATCTATCCTTCTCATGCTCTTTGATATGTGCACATTCTGCTCTCTTCACATTTTTTGTTTTGTTCAGCTTATGTTCCTCATCTCTGAGTTTTCTTCACACTGCACATACTGTAATTTTACCTTTCTACAGTTCAACTCATTTTTCAGTCAGAATAGACAACCTTACACAATCGTTGCATATCACTCTTATTCTCTCCTCCAAAATCAGTTACACCTTGAATCTCCAAGAAAAATGCCTCGGCAACTGAATCTCCAAACTTCCAAGAACTATGATTCAGTTCTGTTGACTCATAATTAACCATGAGGTGAGACAATATCCCTTCGATCAAATTCCAATTAACTAGCACCATTGGATTAAATCTGCAGGATATTGTGTTTATCCCATATGCCCACTGGCTGTGACCACGAGCCTAATCAAGAGGCACTTTGGTTTCATGTTTCATGAATTTTGTTGTGAGTCACATTGACTCTTTCAACTCTCCATCACGAAATGGGGCCTTGCAACTTGCAAGCTCCTTCCTTCACGTTCCCACGACGATGACCAAGCGCTTATCCATAAAGAGATTTCATGATTTGTGATTCAAGGATTCTGTCAAGAGTCTCCTTGATTCTTGGTACCTGAAATGTAGCCTAGCTACGCTAGCTCCTTCCCCTCTCATGACCACCAGAGGTGACCACATCCTACGCCAAAAGGCGTTTCACAATTTTACATTTCGGCATTCCTGTGATGAAGGGTCTCAACACTCCAAGTTGTGATCCCCGAAATGGAGCTTAGAAATTAGCTCCTTTCCTTAAGCCTTCGTCGATGTGACTATAATTTATGACCAGGGGCCAAGCATGAGAGTGTTTTGCGATTTCACATATTGGCATTTCTGCCATGAGTTTCTTTCTTGACTCTTCCAACTCTCGGTATCTGAAACTCCAAAATGGAGCTAGATCAATGGTCCATGCTCTCTCTTGATCAACGACTCAGATTGAACCGCAGTTTTTCGTTTTGCGATTTCAAAGGATAGAGATTATCCTTCCTTTGAATTTCCAGTCAGCAAAAATCTAACCTCTCTCCACATGTAGTTTGCATCCAATGGTCAAGAATGTTTATCGTGATTTCGCATATCGCAAGTTTGAGGAGTTAGAGCACCTCCTCCTTTTGGATTTCCCGATCTATGAAACTATGATGGTCGGTCTTCGCGTTCAGATCTGACGCCTAAGATCCATTCTCCTCTTCTGCATGCTCCTCCTATCTTAATTCAGATCTGATGGCCATCGGGAATTCGGGATGGGTGATCCACCAATCACTGTTTCTCCTCCTCCTAAGATTACGCTTATGATCTTGCCATGCCATCATCGTTGTGATGGTGGTCTTGCCACTTTCTTTTGTTCGTCATCGTTGGGTTGAGCTTGCAATCAATGAAAAACAAATAATTTTCCTTATGTCTATAATAAATATGCCAACAATCTCCCCCTTTGGCATTGATGGAAACTTTGAAGAACCTAAACACTACTTTTCCTTGACATCCAACCTTACCATTGTATCATCCTTACCATTACCACACTTTCTCCCCTTTTGAAATCAATGTCAAAGAAGAAACATGTTCCCCCTGAGTTGTTGCAGTACATACTCCCCCTGTCAACTATGAACAGCTTAGAAATACAACATATATTCAATAAGTACTCCCCCTGACTAGGTGAACATATTAGATGAAATAATTTATAACCCCCAACTTCTGACAAAGATATCCAAAAGGGGTCACTGCTAATGGTTTAGTAAAGATATCAGCTATATGTTATGTGGAAGGAATATAATTTAGTTGAACAACTTTGTTTGTAACTTATTCTCTAAGAAAATGGTATTTTATTGGGATCTTCTTAGTCTTGGAATGAAGAACAGGATTCTTGGAGACATTAATGGCACTGGTGTTATCACAGTGAATTGTAATCAGATCAATAAAATTTACCTTCAAATCTGCAAGAGTTTGGATCATCCATAAAATCTTAGTGCAGAAAGTGGCAGTAGCAATGTACTATGCCTCTGTAGTTGATAAGGAAATAGATCCATGCTTCTTACTAATCCATAATGCCAATGAGTCACCCAGGAAGAATGCACCTCCATTGGTGCTCTTTCTCTCATCCACGCAATTTGCCCAATTTGCATTTGAATAAGAAGTTAACTGAAAATTCTAATTTATGGGATACCACAAACCATAAGTCATTGTTCCCTTCAAGTATTTGAATATCCTTGTTACAGCTACCAAATGACTTTGTTTATGAGCAGACTGATAATGACCTACCATTCCAACAGCTTGCATTATATCACTATGGGATGTTGTCATGTACAGAAGACTACCTATCATTGAGTGATATGTCCTTTGATCAACATCAGGTGAAATACCATCTTTACTGATATTGCAACCAAACACCATAGGTGTACTAACAGGAGAAGAATCTTCCATCTGAAATTTCTTCAACATCTCTTTCAAATGTTTTTCTTGTGAGGTAAATATTCTTGCTGAACTTTGATTTACTTGTAAACAAAGAAAGTATGACAGTTCTCCTATCATGGAAATCTCAAACTCTGTTTGCATAGAGTTAGCAAACCACTGGATAGAGGATTCATTAGTACAGTAAAAAACAATATCATCTGCATAAACCAAAACAACTAGTAAATTATCACCTTAAGACTTAATGTAGAGATTGTTGTTAACAATACCTTTCATGAACCCTTTGTCTTGTAAAACATTGTCCAGTCTATAATACCAAGCTCATGGTGCTTGTTTCAGTCCATATAAGGCCTTGTTCAGCTTGCAAACATAAACAATATTATTTTTCAATGAGAATCCTTCAGGTTTCTCCATATATAATTCTTCCTCTAGATCTCCATTAATAAATGTTGACTTAACATCCATCTGATACACTTTAAAGTTCTTATGACATGAATATGCAAGAAACATTCTGATGGCTTCCAATCTTGCCACTGATGCAAAAGTTTCATCAAAATCCTGACCTTCAACTTGTGCATACCCTTTACAGAACAATCTGGCTTTATTCCTAACAACTTGTCCTTTTTCATTCATTTTATTCTTGAACACCCATTTGGAGCCTATTAAATTCTTATCTTTGGGTCTAGGAACAAGCTGCCAAGTATTGTTCTTCTCAATATGATCAAGTTCTTCATTCATAGCTCTAATCCAATCATCATGTTGGTTGGCTTCATCAAAAAATTTAGGTTCAATCATAGATAAAAAGGCAACATGAGATTTTTCTGAGTCTTTAATCAATTTCCTTCTTGTCTGAACTCCTTTATTTATATCTCCAATTATCTGAATTTTGGGATGATTCTTTCTAACAATTCTAAGAGGTGGCTTTGTTTCTTTCTGTTGATTTGTGTCAGCCTGAGTATTTGTATCTTCATCTGATTTAGATTCTTCCCTTTCTGATCCTTGGACCTATTCATCTTCATCTTCAACTATATCTTATTTGATTGGTTCAACAATGCTTACATTTCTGACTGAGACTTCTTCATCAACCTTTATGTCGATACAATCAACCAATTTATGTAGCCTCTTATTCTAGCATCTGTATCCTTTACTATTTGTAGCATAACCTAATAATATACCTTCATCATCCCTATCATCATATTTGCCAATATTTTCATCAGTATTCTTGATATAACATCTACTCCCAAAGACTTTAAAATGATTGATTGAAGAAGGTCTTCCAAACCATAGTTCATAAGGAGTCTTGTCACTATGTGGCCTGAGATGAGATTTGTTAAGAATGTGAACAACTATATGGATTGCTTCCACCCAATATGTCTAAGGTATATTCCTTTCATTCATCATTGATCTTTCCATTTGTTGTACTGATCTATTTTGCCTCTCAACAACTCCATTTTGTTATGGATTCCTTGGGATTGTGTACTATCTTTTGATCCCATGTTTATAACAGAACTCTTTGAAGTTCCATGAGATAAACTCTCCTCCTCTATCAGACCTTACTGCTTTCAACCTTTTTCCTGTTTGATTCTCAATTAGATCTTTAAACACTTTGAATTTTTCAAATGCTTCAGATTTTTCCTTCAAAAAGGCAACCCATGTTAGTCTAGAATAATCATCAATAATCAACATAAAATAGTTTTATTTTCCTGTACCTTCTTTCCTTGATGGTTTTCATAAATCCATATGTACTAACTGGAGAGGTTTTTCTATTGAAGGGAAGTTTTTAGATTTGAACTGTGTCCGAGTAAGATTTCCTATCTGGCATGGTTTACAAACAGAATCATATGGCTTTGATATCTTTGGAAGATCCTTTACCACCCCATTGTTTCTAAGTTTGATTATATGATCAAAATTTAGATGTCCAAGTCTCCTATTCCATATCCAACTTTCATCATACTTGCTTAAGTGGCATTCTTCTTTTTCTTCTTTTAACACATATACATTGTTTTTTGTTCTTATCCCATTTGCAACCAACTGTCCTGAATTCATAGACTTTGTTTTACAATCTTTAGAAGTAAAAACCACTTCACATCCTTGGTCACAGACTTGATTGACACCAAGCATATTGTGTTTCAAAACATCTACAAATAACACATCTTGAGTTTTTCCTTTTCCATTACTCAGACTTACCATTCCTTTACCTTTTATTTTTCTTGGTGCATCGTTTCCAAAAGTTGCATTTCCTGATTTGTTTTCACTTAGAGTTAGAAAATTACTTTTGTCTCCAGTCGTATGTTTAGAACATCAACTATCAATATGCCAGGGATTATTTTGTCTTTGGGCTGATAACACTAGTCCACACTTGTCATCTTCTTTCTTCTTCCAAACCTTGAAATTTTCAGCAGCAAGATTCAGATCTGACTTATAGTTTCTTAAGCGACAGTCTACATCTTTATGTCCATAATTATGGCAGTTGTAACATTTTGGTTCATTGAATAACAGATCATAACGATTTTAATGCTCATAACTATTGTTATGTTTCACCTGTGTCCTTCTCCCAGTCATCACATGACTTATAATTTGTGATTTTTTGTTGCTTGGTTGTCTCAATCTTTGTGGTGGCAGATAATTATTCTTTGAAAAACGTGATTGTTCATATCTAAATCTTAAAGAACAATTTATAGCTTTGTGACCAAAGTTAGAACAGAAAAAATAATATCCATTGAAAAATACTTTGTACCTGTGTTGGCAGCTCAACATGTTTGTTAACTTTTTATACCAATTAATTGATCTACATAGCTACCTAACTAGAGTCATTTATTTTTATTACTCTTCATGACGCAATTTTCGAAATGACAGTTGAAAGTTGTCATTGTTTCCTATTATTTTCTTTCATGCTTCGTTCATGACTGGAAGCATGAATATGAAGCATGAAAATTTGCGACTGTGTTACCTTTCTGTTCGAAAAAATCGTCAAAGTCAAATTGTTCATATAGTTTATTAATGAAGTTTGGTTCCTTGCCATGAAAAGTTACTCTCTTTGTTTTGATCCTTTCAACACCAAGCATGCTTAGAGATTGATGGTTATATAAACAAAGGACCCCCACGATTTCATTTTGGTATGGTTTTGTTTGAGTCTTGGCTATACGTTTCTTTTGCTAAAAATTTGATTTTTGATTTACCCAAACCTTGTGATAGAACCCACGATGCACGCACTTATTTTCATTTTAATTCTTTGGTCCTAGACTCGTACTAGATGCAAAGATGGTGTTACGATTTGCAGGCAGACATCATTCCCAAGACTGGCCTTGGGATTTGCAAACCCTCTTCGCATGCATTTCAATTAAACACTCGTCTAATCGTTATGAGTTTATGTTCATACATTGTTCATTGTTGGAATTTCACAGGCTCGGGTTATGGCTCTGGACTGTCTCACAAACCCTCCTTGTATGTTGTGTCTAATTCACTACCCTTTCATCCATCATGGATCCTGTTGTGAGAGTTGAACCAAACGACATTCAAACTATGCTCTTATATGACGATGCTAGAGAAGATTTGGAGAGAAGTGGCTGGCTCATTTTCATTAGGAAGTTTCAGGGTTTCAATTTACAAGTTGCCCAAGAATTCGCTTTCTCCTTTGATGGGTGTAGAGAGAAGGTGGGTGATGTACAATTGGAGGTTACAGAGGATTTCCTGAGTCAAGCTACAGGGCCACCTACAAGCGGTCAAAGGTGGTTTAAAAATGCAAAAGTGGAAGAAGTTCCTTCGAGCCTATTGTTTACATCTCGAAAAATAAAAGGGTGTGATAAAGGTATGCCCATTTCCTTCCTAAAAGATCGGTGGAAAAATTTTCTCACTATGGTAAAGAAATTTGTTACCTATGAGGGACGTTTCAGGCTTGTGTTTTTGTACCATTTGCGTCTACTTATGATTTTTATGGGATTTCCTTTGAACATGCTATATTACTTACTGAGGAGTATTTATAAAATGGGCATATACAAAAAACAACGGTCGGACTCTAGCCTCTTCCATCACGGCCTAATTAAAATCTTTCTTATGCATCAATTAGAGTTACAGAATGATAGCTAGGATTCATTCATAACCCAAAACGGCAATGGTAACCCTGATCTGGAGGAGGTAGATAAACTCATGGTTGAGGAGACCCTTGTCCACCCAATGACGTCTATCTCACCTCCCCAAACCTGTGTCTCACCTCCTTACAGCAAACCCTTGATCGATCCAAAGGTTATTGAACAGGCATGTCAGCAGATTATACATCCAAACGATTGTGTTAAAAATTTAAAGAAACCTATAGGAAAGAGATCTAAGAGAAATATTGATATAAATTTTAAGAACAAGAGAGTCGGGAGGCTAATTTCTAGGAGGCTTCATAACAAGTCGAACTCTCATTCAAGTTCGATCGGTATGATCGAAGTCCATGAGAGTTCATACTCTAAAATCGATAGGTTCCTCGCTGTAGAAGACCTTCATTCATTCGAGCCACACCTTGATCGACCTTACAATTTTGTTGACTATTTACCTACCTTTTTGAAAAAAAATCCAGAGTTTCATGGTGTCAAGTTGGTTAATGAATCCACTGTCAGTATGGAAGGTGCTCCGGTTCACAACCAAGTTTGTTCCCAGGCAACCGTTGCACAGTCAAATTGTGAAGTCTGTATATCATGGATTGGTAGATATTATACTGATATCCCTATCCTACAGTCACGGGTTAAGTCTTTAAAGGATCAGATCGATGTCTTAACCAACGAAAACCATAGACTCGAATATGTTATTCAAGGCAAAGAAAAATGTATAAAGACAACAGGCAATGTAGTATTTAAAAACGTGGAGGATGCAACAGCCATTGTGAATTCCAAGGTTGCCTGATATGATTTGATTTCATAGTTGGAGGTATGATTCTTCATCTTAAAATAGGATTATTTGTTAAAATTAGAATGCTTTATTTTACAATAAATTGGATTTCATTTACTAATAACTAGCTACAGAATCGCAATATTCTGTAGCCAGTTATGTTAATTCAAATTGTGTAAAGTAGTGGTTGAAAATGTATCTAAAATCTTTCTATTTTCCTTTTTCTTTCAGGATATTCAAGAATCCATGATTAAAAATTGATCTGAGGCATCCTTGAGACCTTACCGTCATATCTTTGATGCATTTTATATGAACAGAAATGAACTATTGTTAGTTTTGGAGGATTTAGTAGGATCAGGGTGGTTGCATCCCCCTTTATTTTTGAAATAAATATTTGATCTCAGAAACATAAACAGTTATCTTTTCTGAGGCCTTTATAAACCCATCATTTTTGTAATCAAAGGCATCTTGGCCTGGAGCTTATTATGAACAACTTATACTCAAATTTAGACATAACAAATATTTACTTTATGCTTTAGTCATATGTGAATGTTGTTGTGATCTATAATTTGTTTATCTTGGTAATTGAATGACTGCAGATAGTTTTCGTCTGTGTAGATTGTTTTGTTGTCAAGATAGTTTTCCTTCATGGTTCATGATTTTATGCTTCAGTTTTATCAAAACAATTGAATGATATTTCAATTCATGTTATGAGGTTTACCTTAAATATGTTGATTGATTAAATGCAAGCTGTAACTGTAGGATTTATCTCATGTGTTATCGCTTGTAGTCTATTATATTACTGTAATTATCTTGTGTCCTGTTGTTTTATCAATTAAATACACCAGTCAATGCCCAGTTTAGATTTTGTACCAAAGAGTGTGAAGATGCACAACAGATTTATCTTGTGGATGGACTGATGTACGATTTACACGAACAATTGGATGCATACTCCTCAAGTGATTAATAGGTTAGTATGTTCTTTAATTTCATTTGCTTGCTTATTATAGAAGTTCTTATATATAGTATATTTTTTACTGTCTATATTTTTCTGTTTAAATAGTAGTTTTAACATTTGATCTTACGAATGCATATAGATTAAAAAGAAAACCAAAAACACATAGTACTTTTTCTTTCTTTATTACTTTCATTAAAAGAACCATTTTACATTCGATTTTTTATGAGTTCATATTAAAGCTCGTAATTTGTACATATTGTATATATGAATTAGATACACAGAATTATCATATTAATATATTATTTAAATAAATTGTATATATATTTAGATGTAGGTATATATTTTAGTAATTAGTAATTAGTGAGTTATTTCGTTTCTTTTATTTATTTTTCATTTCCTTTAGGAATTTAGATTGGCTAACAGAGCCATTAAACTCGTCAGAGTGAGTCAATCCAAACGGCTTGGGTTAATTAGACAACCTTGGACCGGATTCACTCTTCCAGTTGTCGAACGGTCAATTTCACCCGTCAACAAATGGCGCTAGAAGGAGGGCCTGAATACTATTGATGGAACGTGGAGGTCGCAGGACTCCTCCCCCACCTACCCACTCACCTATAGTAACAAGAATTCACTCTGAAAACAACATTGTCCCTCAAACAACAACCACATCAAACGAAAATCCAAGGATTATCGTTGAACCAGTAACTCCAAACCCCCCAGGGGCCGACTGTTATCGTACTAATCGGTAGGTGTGGACACTAATTGATCTCCCTAGATCCACCTAGATCTAGAACAAAACACACCAGAACATGATGCTTTCCTTAAGTTTTAGATATTTAATTTACAGGGATGGGTGACATACCATTTAAATGTCGCTTCCTCTCGCCATCGCCATCCTAGCTCCATTCCAACACTCATACAATGATGAACCTACAAAAGAACACAACCAACCAAAGTGATAGTAATAGCATAAACTCAATATAAACTTATGTATGTGATCAAGGAATCATACAATAAAACACAACAAGCTTTATAGGAAAGAATCATATTACTGTATCATATTAAATGTGAAAGAGAGATTACAACCATGGCCTTGATGTCGTAAGGTCCCTTCCAACTATCCTTCGTTCCCCACACAATTATTTCTCCAAGGATTCTGAGACCATGGATCTGATAGCTACTCACAATATATCTTGACATAGCAAATCTCAAAGCCACTCTAAACAAGCTAACAATCCCAAGCCAAAAACCACTTAGCCAAACTAAAAATCTCAAAAGCTCCAAAGCCAACCAAAGCTAACTTTCTCCATGAGAACTCCTCTCCTTTTATAAGTTGAAGAGGATAAGGTGAGGAGGTTAGGATGATCCCACTAAATCATGAAAGCAAGTAAGATCCAAACCATTCGAATGCCACCTCACCATGGAAGTTTCTCCTTCTAGAAGATTCAAGAAAATCCTTGTTTCTCCCACGTGTAAGCATTCTCACACCCTACCTATAGTGCAACCTACGAACCTCTCGCAACCCAAATATGGTGAAACCTGCAAGAATCAGGCATTCTCGCACCATGCCTATATAGAAACCTGCGAACTTCCCTTTTTATAGGGTTTTTAGACAGGAAAATGAAACTTCTTTTCTCAGGAAAAGTTCTTCTCCCTTCTCTCTCCAGGAACTCAGGCCACTGACCCCTCTGAATGCAATAGATAGGTTTACATCATTAATGGTCATAGGGATGACGAAAATAATGTGTAATGGAGGGCCCCCCAAAGTATGAAGTTATAACAAAGTGATAGCTAAAATACTTTGTTGAGTGTGTGTAGGGAACAAGGAACAATCGGTCGGAAACCTGCCAACAAACAAGGAAATACAGTACAATAATATATCATCACTGAGGTAGGCATTCCCATACTCAGAATACAAATGACTCAAAACATAAATGTTGACATGCAAAGATCCATGTCAAGTATGACAGGTCATGGCCACCAAACATACACTGTGGATCCATGCCGATATGACTCAAATCTGAACATAGCCACCAAAAATACACTGTGGATCTATGTGTTAAAGACTCAAATTTGAACATAGCCACCAGACATACAATGTGTATCTATGTAATAGTACATTGAATATGCTCCAACACAACCTGGATCTGTCAAAAAATATCCAGGGTCTTCATGTCCACCACTCTATAGTACGAATCTAACCATGTGAATACATGTGTCGAAGTCGAACATGGTAGAAACCACTTGATTACCAGTCATTAGTGTATACTGTTAACAAGTGCGAGGGAAATCACCATTAATTTCAATGAATCCCAAGGTACACTAGTACAATCCAACGAATGTGAATTAATGAGCTGAATTCGAACACTCGGCGGAATCTCCCGATCAGGGGTCAATAATGAAAACCCACTGTCGAAAGTGAGGAAACTTGTCATTGAGGCATGCAAGTTCCAAGGTACCAATTAGTTTCTAAGCTTAATTCTTGGATAATGAGTTGAAGTCAACAGGAAAAGACTCGTCACAGGAGGGCCTTAATGTATCCCACATCAATGACACGAAACGGGTAACAAGATTTGAAGTAGATCAGAGTAACAAGTGATTCAGGATTGACTTAGGGATGGTCAATGTAATAGAAGGCTTAAGGACTACAGAAATGGTCGATGCAATAGAAGGATTTTCGGGTTGAGCTTCATTTTGAACATATTGACGACACGACAATTGTCTTGGAAACACTGACTCAACAACAGGGATCACATACCAATTTGTAATCTTATAAAGGAGTATGATCAGGAGACAAGTGGATTTCCCAACCTAGACACAAGGCGAGTGAAAGGGTGTCATGTTCAAAAGTGACTCTCCCACATAATACAGGTTTAGATACATTTCTTTCCCAATTTTTTCCCCCACCATTTCTGGTGAGTACCTCTTTATTTTTACGCAAGCTTGAGGAGGATAACATATGCTTGTCAATTTAACCTCATCCTTTGGATGAGTCCCTCAGAGTATGTTTAACGAACCCTAAGAAGGAGTGGTTCGGTCCCATATGGGCCTTTCAATGTTTGTTTAACGAGTCCAAAGAAAGAAAACTCAGGGGTTTTTCATGTTTAGAGAGTTTGAAAAACACTTAAAGAGAACTCTCCCAGATCCTTTTTCATAAATTAGTTCGACGAGACTGAAAAAGTGATAAACTATCGCTCATCGAATGTTTTCTTCAAATACTTTAATGAGTGTGAAAAGAACAAGGTCGCTCGACAATATTTTCATGTTTAGAGAGTCTGAAAAGAGCTAAAAGGGAACTCCAGGGGGTTCCTTTTTCGTATAACCTTTACGAGTTCGAAAAAGTGATAAAAGTATACTCGGTTGCATTCTCATGTATTTACGAGCACGAGGAAGAACAAATACTAAGATAGGTAACTTATTCTCATGTATTTACAAGCATGAGAAAGAACAAAGACTAAGCTCAGGATTGTTTTCATTTTTATGCAAGCTTTAAAACAAAACAAAACTATGATTGGACCTGGTTTCATTTTTACACAAGCTTGAACTAGAGGAAACTATGCTTGAGGTAAGTGGTTTCATTTTTACACAAGCTTGAACCATAGAAAACTATGCTTGCGACTTCCCAATGCATGGTTGGTACTTATCCCCCAGCTTAAGAAGCTAGTGGCTCTAATTTCAGTATGAAGTCCAGAGGTTGTAAGAATTGCCCCCCAAGCTTCGTTTCATCCAACGATAAAGGCAGAGGAAATGAAGCTTCAAATACTAGATGAAGGACTTGACTCAAACAGAGAAGGGGAAAACTATTTCATTTTTTAACGAGCTTGACACAGAAACAAGAAATATGCTCGTAACCTCTGTTTCATTTTTTAACGAGGTTTCCACAGAGACAAAAAAACTATCCTCGTAAGTGGTTTCATTTTTTAACGAGCTTGAAATCAAAAAACCATGCTCAAAGACCTCTGTTTCATTTTTTAACGAGGTTGCCTCAAAGACGCAAAAACTATCCTCGGAGTCTTCTTGATCATGGATACCAAGAGGACAATGCTCCGGAAGGAGACCATGTCAAGGGACAAAACTCGATCATGGCTTCCAAGAGATCTTCGCTAGAAGGAAGAAACACACTCTAGAAGGACACCATGTCGAGGGTCGCAACAGGAGTAAAGAGATCAGAGTCTAACAACCCTATCGAAGAGATCACCATATCAACTACTGGATCTAAGTCATCAGAAGTTGAATCCATGGGCGACAACGCCACATAATTGACCTGTGGCGGGGGCGATACCATCTGCATATAAGAACCATTAAGGGAGGAAATCCAGGTGGGGTCAATGAATGAAAGTTGATCAACAGTCACCATTCTTCCATCATGAGGGAAATATATCACACAAAAAAGAGTAGACACAATAACTTTCATGGCATAGACATAATCCTGCCCAAGAAGTAAAGAGAAATCCAAGGGATCTTGGACTACCATAACATCAATAAAGACAGTTTTCCCTCCCAAAGTTACAGGAAACTGGGGAAGGGTCCCTAAAGGTTGATTGGTTCTTCTATTAAAAGATAACAGATTTCGTGTAACCGGCACAAGTGAAGGACAACCCAAATCTTTCCAAGCAATAGAGGACAAAATACTAACAGACGAACCTTCATCTATCAATGTTTGAGGAACGTCCCGACCACAAACTTGTACTGTAATATGGAAAGGAATGTAAGAGGGAAGACGAGGTCCAGTTAGCACACCCCAATCAAAACAGATGGCCTCATTACTTGGAGGAGGTTCCATGGAAGAAGGAGGAATAGCCCCCGGCATGGTAGATTATGTATCAACGAGAAAAACATGGGCAGTATCGGGTTTACTCTCTAGAGGGAGAGTAGGATCGATCGATGGAGAGATCAGATCGACCACTTGAGTTTCATTATCCAAGGAGAGAATGGGGTCAAAAGATGGAAACGGATCGACCACTTGGGTGACATTCTCTAACGGGAGGGTGGGATCGAACGAGGATGGGATCAGATTGATCGTTTTAGTTTCACTCACTGAGGGGAGAGTGGGATTGATCAAGGAGGGTATCGGATCAACCACTTTGTCAATTGGTTCAACTAAGGATGTGACCAGATTGACGACATGATCAACCGGATTGACCGGTGAAGGGACCAGAGTGATCCTTCCATCAACTATTGGAGGGTTAAGAGAAAGCTTACGGTAAGCAGTTGGAAGTTGAGGTTGTGAAATAGTCATGTCTTACAGTAATTTAGAGGCTTCATCCATACAAGGGCAAAGGTGAGTGAGATGACTCCCTTTGCATAACATGCACGGGAACTTGACTCTACTTTTCTTCTTCCCAACAGTATCATGACTAGTTTATGGGAGGTCATTAGTATGTTGTTCATAGGCTAATGACATGGGTTGGTCAGGGTGTGTAGACCATACTTCTATAACCTTGGATAGACCAGGGCAATCCTTAAGAAGATGGCTACCCTTACAAATCCTGCAAGGGTACTTGGGCTTATGGGTTGTTTGGGTGATCTTGACATCATCAACACTCCCAGCATGATTAATAATAATTGGTTTCTTTCCAACATGTTTGACAGTGGTTGGAGGTTTTGACCCTTGTTTATCTTTCTTCTTCTTAATCTTTCTTTTCTTCTTCTTCTTATTCACTGGTTTACTAGCTTCAGAACTTTCACTCGATGAAGAAGAGGAAACAGAAGGCAACCTTGCAAGCGAAGAAGGCGAAGAATACCTTACTAGTGAAGAAGGTGAAGGATCAACATGAGGTTGATTCTCTTGGGGGGAATTGCTTACGACCAAAGAACTTATTTCATTCAGGATTACATGAGTGGAAAACAACCATACCGGTAATCCAATTGTGAGACCTAGAAGGCTCAAAGTAGCGATGTGAGGAGGACCAATGTTTCTGTAAGAAGGAAAAACAAAAGGTTCCCCTGGAGCAAGGGTTCCTTCATTAGTCATTTTGGGAACTGACGCCATATAAAAAAAAACAACCTAGAGTCTGCTAGGGAAAAAAAATAGCACATGCGAAAAATCTAGTAAGCAAGCAAGAAAACAAAACCTTCTCACAATGAGCACACTAGTTGGTGATGAAATCCAACGTCGCGAGAACAAAGTAAGAAGGGGCTGAGATATAGCGGGTGGAAAAGTTACATTGACAACCTGCTTAATGGACTTACACCCTGGTGCAAGATCCCACACATAATCGTGGGTATACCCTCCAAGGAGCCCGAGTGAGTTTGTCCAACGTCGATTCCAGGTACCGTGAAGACTTGCCCCTCCACAGTCACCTTGTGTAAAGAACCTAAAGAGATAGGCCACTAAGCTTACCAATCACTACAGTGATGCTTGGGGAAATAGTCGACAGTTCGATCCATGTGCAAGGGTAGGGTATCTAGCCTGAAATCAACTTGAAAGGCTTCCACTCATCATTGTGGGTATACCTCTCAAGCGACCCCCATAATATGCGCAACCTCTACACCAAGACCAGCAAAGCAGGGTGAGTAACTCTGCTAGTCTCAATGTGACCTCGTGATTGACCCTTGTGTTAGAAGGGCTTCCCAGGACAAAATGTAATAAGTGGATTTAACCGCTCCCTAACTCAAGATTCTATGTTTGTTTGCAACTTTGGAAAGTTATCTTTCACACCTATTCCAAAGCCCTACAATTAATCTAATGTAGGTTTTCTACCAGAAAATATAAAAATGTCTAATCAATTTTTATAAGCGCTTTATTTTATGGTTGTTGTTACTCAAAAGGAAAATGGTGTGGACAATATAGTGTTTCGACCGACTTGAAAGTTATGCAAAGAGGTGAAGATGCAATCTTTTCATTTCGATGAAAGCTATGCTACGAGAAGGAGAAAATATTTATCATTCCCATATGCACGATGTCCCAAAATATATTAAACTCATCAATATCAAGATTCTCAAGAAATGAGAAAAAGGTATTGAACACCAATGCACGATTCATGCCCCCCCCCCGGCCATGATGGGGAAAATTTTTCATAATTTAAGATCAAAAAATGCCAAGAATCATGCAATTTCGCTACTTCAAATGCAAGGATGCCCCCAATCTAATATAAAGCAAGAAATTAAATCTTTTTGTTTCAAAAATTTCACTAAAAGAAATAATTAACTTTCTTAAAACAAAGAAACCCAAACTGAAAATTTTCTTTTAAAGAGAACTATCCAAAAGACATCTCATCTTTCCTTAAACAATTCTAAATAAAACAAACGCTTTGTAATTGAAAGACACTCAAAGCAAGAGACTAATCCTTCAAAATAAAACAAAGAAAAAGTGGCTAAAAGAAACTCAAAGGATTTCAAGCAGACTGTAAGCAGATCAATATATGCTCCAAAAGCTCAATCCAGCTGATCAAAGCAAAACTGGGTCATCAAAATATGACAAGACCCAATCCAAAAAAATTTACAAGCAAGTTCGCAGCCTAGTAATAGAGTACAGTGCGAGAATTAGGTATTCTCACAGGCTAGGAACTGGTAGGGTGCGAGAATTAAGTATTCTCGCAGGCTAGACATTGGTAGGGTGCAATAAGTTCACACTGGTTCTAACAGCAAGGTGTGAACATCAATGGTTCTCGCAGGCCATAAAGAGGTACAGTGAGAGAATGTCTGTAATCAAAGAAAATTTTGAAAAAGGACAGGGAATCTAAGTGAACTTCTAGATCCAAAGAGTGTATATGGATGTCCCACAGACTCAAAAACCATAAAACAAGCAATCAAAGGAAGGGAAAAAAGACTAACTAGGAAACAATCCATTCCCTAGTGGAGTCACCAATTTTGTTATCGGACTAATCGATAGGTGCAGACACTAACTAATCTCCCTAGATCCACCTAGATCTAGAAAAAAACACACCAAAACATGATGCTTCCCTTAAGTTTTAGATATTGAATTTACTAACCAAAGAGGGATGGGTGACATACCGTTTAAATGTCGCTTCCTCTCACCATCGCCATCCTAGCTCCGTTCCAACGCTCATACAATGATGAACCTGCAAAAGAACACAACCAACCAAAGTGATAGTAATAGCATAAACTCAATATAAACTTATGTATGTGATCAAGGAATCATACAATAAAACACAACAATCTTTATAGGAAAGAATCATATTAATGTATCATATTAAATGTGAAAGAGAGATTACAACCATGGCCTTGATGTCGTAAGATTCCTTCCAACTATCCTTCGTTCCCCACACACTTCTTGCTCCAAGGATTCTGAGACCATGGATCTGATAGCTACTCACAATCTATCTTGACATAGAAAATCTCAAAGCCACTCTAACCAAGCTAACAATCCCAAGCCAAAAACCACTTAGCCAAACTAAAAAGTTCAAAATCTCCAAAGCCAACCAAAGCTAACTTTCTCCATGAGAACTCCTCTCCTTTTATAAGTTGAAGAGGATAAGGTGAGGAGGTTAGGATGATCCCACGAAATCATGAAAGAGAGTAAGATCCAAACCATTCGGATGCCACCTCACCATGGAAGTTTCTCCTTCTAGAAGATTCAAAAAAACGCTTGTTTTTCCCACGTGTAAGCATTCTCGCACCCTGCCTATAGTGTAACCTACGAACCTCTCACAACCCAGCTATGGTGCAACCTGCGAGAATCAGGCATTCTCGCACCCTGCCTATATAGAAACCTGTGAACTTCCCTTTTTATAGGGTTTTTACATAGGAAAATGCAGCTTCTTTTCTCAGGAAAAGTTCTTCTCCCTTCTCTCTTCAGGAACTCAGGTGTAGTGTCCCCAAGGCCGAGCCCCATTGCAAATCACGATATATGAAATGAATTGTAAATATTTTCTATAGGCTGGTGAGCCAATTTTTGTATAAGTTGGTAGGCTTATGTGTTTGTTAGGCCAGGGAGCCTAAGTGTTGAAGGCCAGGAGCCTGCTGATGTACTTGTATGTATGCAGATTGATTAATAAAATATAAACACCGCCAGGTGCAGACCAACCATGATGAATGAGTGAAGGGGGACTGAGCGTCCACAGAATGGGCAAGGAACTAGGGACTAGAAGGTGGGAAAGGGGCTGAGTGTTGAGCCTAGGGGCTTAGGCCTGGAATAATATTTTAATATTATTTCCTAAAAATCCATGTGCATATTATTTTATCCTAAGTTTCTAGAAAAAATAAAAGGCGTGTACAGGGAGGCATGCGGATGGAATGCATGCAGTTCCCAGGGTGACAAATGTCCACCCTGACGCATGCAAATAAAACAGAAAGGAACAGTCATGGGGGAGGAGCTCTCTCGCATTCCATTCGACCTGACTGCCCTGAGCAGGAGCCGGAGGAGCCACTCTGCAAGAGACCTCGTGTATGTCTGTTACAGAGAGGAAGCCTGTGTTGGGTGATGAAGAATGTGTGTTTACCCTTGTTCAGAGCCGTGGAGTCTGTCTGTGAGATAAAACCAGTGTGTGCATTCCCTGAACAAAATGTCCATGTCAATTTCGGAAAAGAGTCTATGTTTTCCCAGAAAAAGCTAAGTGAGCTTGTGCGTGGAACCCTGTTCAGAAATCTTGACCGTGAGTATATCCTGTGGCTGTTGAACCAGTTCTTGGGAAGCCTGTATCTGTTTTCCCTTTGTTTGTGGTGGCACGTAGTTCTGGACTGTGTGAGGCTTGTTGGCCTGTGAGCAACTCTTTCCAGGTAAAAGAGTTTGTTGGTAAGTGGTTTCTTCCAGAGAATGCCCAGCACCAACTACGGGCTCTGAGACTTCCTGATCCGGCCTGTTGTCGAGACCCAGAGAGGGAGGTTAGCACTGATGGACTGTGCGTGTGAAGGTGTATACTCCCGGGCGGAACAGGCATGTGGGGAATGAGAGTCTGGCAGTAGTGGGCGTAAGATGGCATCTTTGGGAAGAATCCTTCCAGATATTAATGTGTTGTTTTCCCTGTAACCTCAGCCTAGCCTAGGATTCCTTGCCCTGGGGTGGAGCTCAGTCCCAGCTCAGGGGTGACCCACTGTTGAGTTGAGGAGTAGTGCGGTCTACGACTGGGAGGTTCGTGGAAGGTCTGCATTTGGTTGGTGGATTTCTCCACTGCTACAAGATAAGTATCTAATTATGTTCTTATCACATTTCCACATGATTTTGCTGTACATATTATCATGATTCCGCTGTGTATATGAATTATTATGGAATGTTATGGATTGTTTAATTGTAGCAATAAAATTATATGTTTTACTTTGAGACTTAAACGTGTTTAATTACTGTTAAATGCATGTGGATTATATACTGGACTGTATGTGTTATGTAAATCCACCGCAAGTGTATACAGATTGTTACATAGTGCGCTAAAAGCCTTGGTAAGCAAAAAGGTACACTATAAATTGGTATCAGAGCCAAGGTTTCGACACTGAGCCTAGATGGGCCAGTGGAGTGGTCTTTGGACTGAGAATGCGAGGGTAAATTGAGTCGGGAGGACCAATTTCGGACCTTAGGATCTGTTCGGGAGGGAAGGCGAGCCCTCGTGACCATCGGATCTAGAAAAATGTGCGTAAGGATTAAAATTCCTTTGGAAATGGCACAGGAGTGTGAAAACCGCGATACGCGAAATCCCGAGTTAGTTAGAAACCATCTGAGCCGTCAGATCTCGGCTGGAAAACTTGACAGTCGTGGATCTGTCGGGAGGTGTCTGAAGGTTAAACCTCAGAAACTAGGGGCAAAAGCTCCGAAATAGATTTAAACTGTCCGAAAGACGGAGGACATGTGTCGTGAGATTTCCCATTTCGAGAAATCGGGAATCGCGATATCGGGAGTCTTGGAACAAGGGATCGGGACTTTCCATCGTGGAAACCCCAAAATGTCGAAAGGATCTGCGTCGTTGATCCGAGGAGGGGATCTGACTGTTGGATTCCATGCTTGGATTGGACGTGGACGCATGAATGTGTACCACGTGCCAGTGAGTCGAGGAGACAGGCGAGAGTGGTGGGACTCGATGACATCATTAAAAGTAATGTGGACCCTCCTGAACGTATCACATGCCACGGTGGTGAAGGACGAAAGCTGTGCTGTGGGCCCAGAAAATAAAGTAACTCGCGATTTTTGGAACTCGCGAGATAAGGGAATGGGAGCTCGACATTGAGACTCACGAAGTCGCGAAGTAGCGAGAACGAGAGGAGAAAAGTCAACATCACTCCTCGGGGTTTCGTGAAAAAGGGTTATCAGGGTTGGGTGCCACAACTCACGAAGGTGCGAATAGCGAAGGGTGCTAGCACTCATCCCTAGGCTACAGTCATGCGTAGCAGATGCTAGCAAGGAGGGAGCCATACCTGTGTCGCATCTCGGGTATCGACGGTTAGAGGAAATAAGTCGAGGGTCTTCGACTCACGAACTCGTGATATTTCGATTTGCAAAAGGGTGACTCTAGTTATGAATATCTAATTGTGGGATCTTCGTGGACCGAAACCCGAAGTCCCGAAAATCCCGAAGTGCCGAAAATGAAAGTTTCGAAAGCAAAACAAAAAAAAAAATTGCAGAACCAAACAAGAGCTCAGAGAACTTAATTGAATCAAAATGTATTTCGTTCTTGTTTGTATTGGCTTATAAATGTTACATATTGTTCCGAAGGAGTAATGGCCTGACAAACTTTGAATTTAATTGCACAGTGTGTGTGCAGAGTTCAACAGAGCTCAGGATTCCAGTTAACCAACGCCGAGTATGGAATGGGAAAAGGTGATGACTGCCTCCGAAACAAGAGACGAACGGGAAGGAAAGGATGTCAATATGGGAGTGGAAGGATCGAACTCCAATGGGCATGGAAAAAAGATGGGTAAGGAAAAACATATGATGCAACTCATCGAAAGATTGAAGAAAGATGCCCAGGCTTGCCTAGATGATAGCCGAAAGCTCATGAAAATTTGGGATCGGCAGGGTGAATTCAATTTGAAATTGTTGAAGAGCCTGGAAAGAATAGAAAAGAAATTGGAAAAGGGGAGTGACACAAGCAGATCAAGAAGTGTCAAAACCCCTGAGGGGAGAAGGAGATCGAGGAGTGGTAACAGACATTACCGTCTCTCCCTGAAGCATTCTAGCAAGGAGACACACAGTAGTTCAAGCCCATCCCCTACCAGAAAACATCAGAAATCTGGAAGGGAGGAATTGAAAGGAGAGATGAACAAGATCAAGCCTCCAACATTCAATGGAGAACATAAGAAGGAGGAAGATGTCGAGACATGGTTGCTTGGCATGAAGAAATACTTCCAATTGCAGAATTATTCCTCCCATGCAGAAGGAAGAATTGCAATGTACCAACTGAAAGGAAAATCATCCATGTGGTGGGATCAGTTTGTATAGGTACAACACATCAGAGAGAAAGAGGTCACTTGGAAGGAATTTAAGAAGTATTTCGAGAAGAAATACCTGAATAAAAGATACTATGACAGAAAGATGAAGGAGTTCTTCAAACTCAAGTTGGGCAGTATGACCATTGATGAGTATGAACGAAGTTTTCTGGAACTACTGAAGTATGTTTCATTCATTAAAGACGAGGCTATTAAAATTCAGAGGTATCTGAGTGGACTGCCACCTTCTATTGGTGACAAAATTCAATACGATGATCCTAAGACCATGGAAGAAACCATAAGAAGGGAAAAATTCATATACGAACAGCAAAGAGAAAAGCCTACCTTTCGGAAGGCTTGGGATGACCAGAAGAGGGTTAAGAAAGAACAGAGGAAGAAGGGAGACAAGCCATCCTTTTTCAGAAACAGTCTTCAGGGATAGCCATCGTTTAGAGAGCCGAGAATGACTGAAGAAAGACCACAAAGATAGAGACAGGCGCCCATTCAGTGTTGGGGTTGTCAAGGAAACCACAAGTACAGAGATTGTCCCCATAAAAATAGTAAGGCAAGAACTATACATACGGTTCAGCAAGCTGAAACAGTGGAGGATATGGGCAGCAGAATGCCGAGGATCTATGCAGCCCTAGACAATAAGCAAGCGGAATTTCAATCGCACATGATTGAAGTGGAAGGTATGATCAACAACCGACCACTTGTTATTTTGATTGATTCAGGGGCTAGCCATAGTTATGTAGATCCTAGTTTGGTGGAAAGTTTGCATCTAACGAAGAGAAAACATGAGAAGTTTTGGTTAGTGCAGTTAGCCACAGGGGCCAAGAGGAAGGTCACCGAATTGGTTAAGTCATGTTCGGTGAACATGAAAGGAATGAGCACTAAGGCTGAATTGAACATTTTGCCTTTAGGCTCATATGATCGCTTAATTGGGATGGACTGGTTGGACCAACACCATGCCCTTCTGGATTGTCGTAACAAGATATTCACATGTCTGGACGAAGAGGGAAATCAGGTAACAGTTCAAGGAATTCCCAGAGCCATGGCTGTTAGAGAAATCTCAACCATGCAGCTGAAGAAATGTTACCGGAAAGGCTTTCAATTATTTGCAGCCCGGGTGGAAGAAGTATTCCAAAATATGGTCTCGAATCTGGAAGACCACAGAGTGCTCGAAGAGTTTGAAGACGTGTTTCAGGAGGTGCCTAGACTACCTCCGAAGAGGGACATCAATTTTTCTATAAATCTGATGCCTAGAGCAGCTCCAATTTCAAAGGCTCCTTATAGAATGAGCACACCAGAGCTGAAAGAGTTGCAACTGTAGCTCGAAGAGCTACTAAAGAAAGTTTACATTCGTCCCAACGTGTCACCATGGGGAGCCCCAGTCCTATTCGTGAAGAATAAAGATGGGACGTTGAGGTTGTGCATTGACTTTCGTCAGTTGAATAAGGTCACTGTCAAGAACAAGTATCCTCTGTCGAGGATTGATGATCTTTTCGATCAGTTGAAGCATGCGAAAATATTTTCGAAAATAGATCTCCAATCTGGATATCACCAAGTGAGAATAAGGGATGAGGACATCAGTAAGACCGCCTTCAGAACAAGGTACGGTCATTATGAGTTTACAGTGGTGCCATTTGGATTGTCCAATGCGCCTGCTATCTTTATGTGCTTAATGAATGGAGTGTTCAGAAGTTATCTGGACAAGTTTTTCATAGTCTTCTTGGACGATATCTTGGTGTATTCCAAGACAGAGGAAGAACACGAACAACACCTAAGAATGGTGTTGCAGGTGTTGAGAGAACACCAGTTGTACGTAAAACTGAGCAAGTGCTCATTTTACCAAAAGCAAATCCATTACTTGGGACACATTATATCAGAGGAGGGGATCGTTGTGGATCCTAAGAAGGTACAGGCCATTCGAGAATGGTCAGCGCCAAGGAATGTGACAAAAGTTAGATCTTTTATGGGTCAGGCAGGCTACTATAGGAGGTTTATAGACGGATTCTCAAAGATAGCCCATTCTATCACTTCCTTGCAAAGAAAGGGGAAGAAGTTCCAGTGGACTGATGAATGTGAGAGCAGCTTCTAGCGATTGAAGAAACTACTCACTAGTGCTCCAATCCTGAGCATAGCAGATCCAAACAAGGATTATGTAGTGTGCACAGATGCGTGTCAGGAAGGGCTGGGAGGAGTTCTCAACCAAGAAGGATTTGTAGTTTTTTATGAATCCCGGAAGTTGAAGGAACACGAGAAGAATTATGCCACCCATGATTTGGAGCTGGCAGCAATCGTCCACGCCTTGAGGAAATGGAGACATTACCTCATGGGCAAGAGATTCGAATTAAGAACAGACCACAACGGTCTGAAATATTTATTTGATCAACCAACCTTAAATGCCAGGAAAATTAGATGGCTGGAATTTCTGTGTGAATATGATTTTGATATCCAGCTTATCAAAGGGAAAGAAAATAAGGTGGTTGATGCACTCAGCAGAAAAGCACACAAATTACATGCTACATCCATTAGCATGTACAGAACTGATATTAAAGACAGGATTCTTGAAGCTGCAAATGTTGATTTGCAGTACAAAAGACTTGTAGCAAAGCTACAGCAGCATGAGAAACCACAAAACCAGGAAAGTTACACCTTGGGAACTGATAGTTTACTTCTATATAAAGACAGAGTGTATGTACCTAATGACCGAGAATTGAAGATGGAAATTCTAAAGGAGATGCATAACGTGGCTTATGCTGGACATCCTGGATATCAGAAGACTGTGGCAGCAGTCAAAAGCCATTATTTTTGGTCAGGGTGGAAGAAAGAAATTGTTGAATACATCGCCAGATGTATGGAATGCCAAAAGGTTAAGGCTGAGCATAGACACCCAACAGGGTTGTTGCAGCCTTTACCTATTCCTGAGTGGAAATGGGACGTGGTAACCATGGATTTTATCACAAGATTGCCCAGAACAAGCAAGTAGCATGATTTAATCATGGTGGTGGTGGACAAGATTACTAAAGCTGCCCATTTTATTCCACTGAAAACCACCCATAGAGCAGCAGAGGTTGCTGATATCTTTTTAAAAGAAGTTGCACGCTTGCATGGAATTCCTCAGACAATTGTGTCTGATAGGGACCCGAAATTCACTTCGAATTTATGGATATGATTGTTCAAAGGATTCGGAACGAATCTGAACTTTAGTACAGCGTATCATCCTGAGTCGGATGGACAGACAAAGAGAGTAAATAGAGTAATAGAAAACATGCTGAGAATGTATGTGATGGATAAACCATCAAGGTGGGAAGACTACCTGCATTTGGTAGAATTCGCCTACAATAATGGGTATCATACATCTCTGAATATGATCCCATTCGAATCACTTTATGGAAGAAAGTGCAACACTCCAGTGAGTTGGGATAATCCAGCTGACAGAGTAGTAGTTGGACCTGAACTACTCAAATAAATGGAAGATCAAATGATAAAAATCAAACAGAATATGAAAGTTGCCCAGGACAGGCAGAAAAGTTACGCTGATAGTAACAGAACCCATAGATAATTCAAAGTGGGTGACCATGTTTTCCTGAAAGTGAAAACTAACAGGAGTTCCCTGAAGCTGGGAAGTTGCGCCAAGTTGGCAGCAAGATTTT
>ML798505.1:102032-126132 GCA_009831015.1 Picea engelmannii | reverse complement strand
GAGATCCTGGAGAGGATCGGGCCGGTTGCATACATGCTTGCATTACCTGCATCTATGATTGTACATCATTTATTTCATGTTTCACTGCTTAAGAAATATGTACCTGATGTTAATCATGTTATCGATTGGAATGTGATTCAGGTGGAACCAGAGGGTGTCCTGCAAGTGCATCATGTGCGCATATTGGACAGGAAAAGAAAACAGCTCCAGAATCAAGCTATAGAACTTGTAAAGGTCCAGTGGACCTGGTACGGTCCTGAGGACGCGACATGGGAGCATGAAGAGGTTATGCGGGCAGAGTACCCACATCTTTTTGAAAATTTTAAAAGGCTTGCAGATGCTGTGTAAAGCTGCACTGAGGACAGTGCAAAAATAAGGGGAGGGGGATTGTAGTGTCCCCAAGGCCGAGCCCCGTTGCAAATCATGATATATGAAATGAATTGTAAATATGTTCTATAGGCTAGTGAGCCAATTTTTTTATAAGCTGGTAGGCTTATGTGTTTGTTAGGCCAGGGAGACTAAGTGTTGAAGGCTAGGAGCCTGTTGATGTACTTGTATGTATGCAAATTGATTAATAAAATATAAACACCACCAGGTGCAGACCGACCACGATGAATGAGTGAAGGGGGACTGAGCGTCCACAGAATGGGCAAGGAACTAGGGGCTGGAAGGTGGGAAAGGGGCTGAGTGTTGAGCCTAGGGGCTTAGCCCTGGAATAATATTTTAATATTATTTCCTAAAAATCCATGTGCATATTATTTTATCCTAAGTTCCTAGCAAAAAGGAAAGGCATGTAGAGGGAGGCATGCGGATGGAATGCATGCAGTTCCCAGGGTGAAAAATGTCCACCTTAACGCATGCAAATAAAACAGAAAGGAACAGTCATGGGGGAGGATCTCTCTCGCATTCCATTCGACCCGACTGCCCTGAGAAGGAGCCAGAGGAGCCACTCTGCAAGAGACCTCGTGTATGTCTGTTACAGAGAGGAATCCTATGTTGGGTGCTGAAGAATGTGGGTTTACCCTTGTTCAGATCCATGGAGTCTTTCTGTGAGAGAAAACCAGTGTGTGCATTCCCTGAACGAAATGTCCATGTCAATTTCGGAAAAGAGTCTCTGTTTGCCCAGAAAAATCTGAGCGAGCTTGTGCGTGGAACCCTGTTCAGAAATCTTGACCGTGAGTATATCCTGTGGCTGCTGAACCAGTTCTTGGGAAGCCTATATCTGTTTTCCCTGTGTTTGTGGTGGCACGCAGTTCTGGATTGCGTGAGGCTTGTTGGCCTGTGAGCAACTCTTTCCAGGTGAAAGAGTTTGTTGGGAAGTGGTTTCTTCCAGAGAATTCCCAGCACCAGCTACGGGCTCTGATACTTCCTGATCCGGCCTGTTTCCAAGACCCAGAGAGGGAGGCTAGCACTGATGGACTATGCGTGTGAAGGTGTATACTCCCGGGCGGAACAGGCATGTGGGGAATGAGAGTCTGGCAGTAGTGGGCATAAGATGGTATCTTTGGGAAGAATCCTTCCAGATATTAATGTGTTGTTTTTCCTGTAACCTCAGCCTAGCCTAGGATTCCTTGCCCTGGGGTGGAGCTCAGTCCCAGCTCGGGGGTGACCCATTGTTGATTTGAGGAGTAGTGCGGTCTACGACTGGGAGGTTCGTGGAAGGTCTGCATTTGGTTGGTGGATTTCTCCACTGCTACAAGATAAGTATCTAATTATGTTCTTATCACATTTCCACATGATTGTGTTGTACATATTATCATGATTCCGCTGTGTATATGAATTATTATGGAATGTTATGGGTTGTTTAATTGTAGCAGTAAAATTATATGTTTTACTCTGAGACTTAAACGTGTTTAATTACTGTTAAATGCATGTGGATTATATACTGGACTGTATGTGTTATGTAAATCCACCGCAAGTGTATACAGATTGTTACATAGAGTGCTAAAAGCCTTGGTAAGAAAAAAGGTACGCTACATTAGGCCACTGACCCCTCTGAAGGAAACATATAGGTTTACATCATTAACGGTCATAGGGATGGCGAAAATAATGCGTAACACTGATGTATAAGAAATTGTTCGCCAATCCCTCCTAAGGACGCATGGTGCTTTGGCCTGCATCAGAAAACTAGTTCGGCCTTTGAACCAACCATTAGAATTCTCTGATATCAGGGAGCAACTTGAAGGTACTGATCTTACCCTAAACCCTGCGGGTCCAGATCACATCCTTACTCCTACGACAGGAGGATCTGGTATTCTACCATCACCACCCCCTTCATCTCCTTCATCTTTTGGAGAAGCAACATCAGACGAAGGCATTTCTTCACCTCAACCTTCGACACCACCCACACCTATGTCCAATCTGAACAATCCTACCAGACCTTGGCTCGATCAAGATGCAGTGGCCATACCTGGGCCCCAGCATCCTTTGCCCAAACATCCGGAGAAATGGCTCCCTAAATTTGACCCAGATTCCAAGCAGATTGTTGAGAATCATATTAAAAAATTCATGCTAGCCATTAGGCTCCATAGTGTTGAACATGAAGATGTAGTATGTAGACTTTTTCCCTACACCTTTGAAGGAAATGCTTCTACCTGGTACTTTTCCCAACAACCCCACACCATTGTGTCTTGGGATAGATTTGAATCCTGTTTCCTTGAGAAATTCGGAGACAACAAATCCCCTTAAGTTCTAGTCATGGAACTCTATAGTTTAAAGATGAACCCTAAAGAAAAGATAAAAGACTTTAATCAAAGGTTCCTAACATTAAATAATCGAATCCCCACAGACTCAATGTGTGCTGAAAATCTTATCGTCACATACTACATGAAATCCCTACACCAAAACATAGCAATTTGGGTAAAAAGGTCTAAGAAAGCCACATTGTTAGAAGCCTTCGAAGAGGCGAGTCAAATCGAGAAATATATTCTCATCCTAAAAGATAATATATGTAATGAGGCAGAGACTACTTCATCCTCCAAGAAGAAAATCGAAATTCTTCTTAGACCTCCCCAAAACAAAACTCAATCAGATGGTTCGGATATAGAAAGTTTACAGAAGGTCATTCAGAAGTTGTCTAATCAGGTTATATATTTGAGAAGATCGGTTGAAGAAGCTTCTTCAAGAAAAGGGCCTTACAAACCCCCTTTTAGAAAGCCTTTTCCCACAAATTGGTCTAACTCAAATTCTAAAGGCCTGAATCTATAAAGCTTATAGTTTGCTATTCAGATGATTCTAGAGGCACATGATAACTTGATTCCTCCCAAGATTCCTGAAGATGTGGCTGAACAAGAGATAGTGGAAGAGGATGAATCCTCTCCCAACATTTTTCAGGAATTTCTTGGATAACATTTTTCAAGCTAATTTCGAAATAGTGCATCCTTACAATACCAGGAGAAAGATAGCAAATAAATCTTCTTATGAAATCAGAACTAATGCACCTCAAAAAAAGTCTAAACCAATTGAAACTAAACAGAATTCAGCAGCTCCAAGTTTAGATTATGATTTGATTAAGGATCTCAAAAAACTTAGAGCTAATATCTTTGTTTATGAATGATTGAAAATCCCTTTTCTTTTGCAAAAGATGTTGTAGAATATTGTAGAAAACAACAAAAGGAACAATCTAAACAACAACAAAGTTGTTGAAAATAGCCCCAAAACACCTCAAAAGGTCTCCGTTAAAACGATGCTAGAGTCTTCTGATAAAAGATACCTTACTGTAAAAAGTGTAAGAAATGTAGATAAACTAGTTTCAGGGGCTGCGACTAAAAAACAACAAACTTCTGTTGTTAATACTCGCAGAAATGTCCCACCCTTTTTGTTGACTTTTGAAATTTTCCATAGGAATGTACATAAATGTATGGTAGATTTAGGTGCATCGTCAAATGTAATGCCTTGGTCTGTCTGCCAAAAAATTAATGCCGAAGTTCAACCTTCCAGCTTGAAAAATTTTCAGCTTGAGCGAACTAGTGTTAAAGTAATAGGTGAATTAAAAAATGTGTTTATCAGATTATCATCTAATCCTAAAGTTCATCAAGTTATTGATATTATTGTCGTTGATATCCCCAAAGTATACGGATTGTTTTTAAGTAGAGATTGGTCCGAACAACTACATGGTTATTTTGCGACAGATTGGTCTCACTTGTGGCTGCCCGAGAATGGAAAGCCTAAAAGAATCAAGGTCAATCGTGAGTGTTATCTTAAGTTCATGGTAACCGATTTAAATGATCCTAATGAACCATTCACTAGTTCCGCCAATTCACCTGAAATACAGAGGATGGACACTTTTTTCGGCAATTTTATGCCTAAAACTTCTACCATTACTGACCCAGAATAGCAATCCAAAATTATGACATGCACACAGTCAACAGCCCTCTCTCAGTGGTCACATGCACCTGACAAAAATCAAATCTGGTCTCTTTACTTTAATGGATCTAAATCTAAGGAAGGAGTTGGTGTAGGGTGTTTGATCATTGATCCAGCAGGTAACAAAACTTTGATCGCTTGTCGTTTAGAATTTGAATGCACAAAGAATACGATCGAATACGAGGCACTCCTGCAAGGTCTCAGAAAAGCACTAGATTTGAGGATTCAAAATTTGGCAGTCTTTGGTGATTCAGAAATTGTGGTTAGACAGGTAAAAAACTCTATTCACTATTTATCTCCACACCTGAAAAGCTATCAAACTGAGGTATGGAATTTAATGAACAAATTTTATGCATTTAACATTAATTATATTTCGAGATCGAATAATTCTGAGGTTGATTTGTTAGCTAATGTCACCTCTAAACTTTTTCCTGCATAAGTCCTTTCTCCAAATGCATTTTCCATCGAGTTGTTGTTCAGACCATCCATCTCAGACAACATCACAAATTGGAGAGTCTTCGATGACGATCAACAGATCATCAGTTTTTTGCACATGGAAGAAACTTTCCAAGGCGCAGTTATCGACAAAGGTACCCATGATGAAGACCTTCGCAATTTTATGGTAATACCAGATCCAAGATCTCCAGAGTCCACATTAGATATGGTAAACTCTATCCCAAAATCTGTGATTATATTAGAAAAAATTTATGATCTTCACGATAAATTCAGAAAATCAGTGAATTGTAAAATGAATAGTTCTTTATTGACACATGAAAAAGTAAATTTAGGAACTAAAGATAACCCACAGTACATCAATTTGGGAATGGGATGTTCTGAGCAAGAAAAGACGACATTTATTAAGTTGTTTAAGGAATTTAAAGATGTCTTTGCTTGGACATACGACGATCTAAAGACCTTTGTTCCTAACATCATACAACACATTATTCCCATGAAACCCTAGACCCAACCTTTTCAACAGAAGTTAAGAAAGATGCACCCAAAACTTGAACCAACGGTTAAGAAAGAATTAAACAAACTCTTGAATGCTAAAATAATCTTCCCAGTAAGACATACACAGTGGGTCTCTAATCTTGTCCCTGTAAGGAAGAAGAGTAGTGAAATCCAACTATGTGTCGATTTCCGAAATTTAAACCGAGCGTCTGATAAAGACAACTACCATGTTCCTCCCATGGAACAGATCCTCCAACAAGTATCTAGTTCTGAAAGATTATCGTTGCTGGATGGTTTTTCAGGGTATAACCAAGTCCTTATGACTCCCCCAAACCAGCTCAAAACCACTTTCCGTACTCCATGGGGTACCTATGCTTATAGGAAAATGCCCTTTGGGCTCATAAATGTCGGTGCCACCTTTTAGAGAGCGATGTATATTGTTTTCCACGGCTTAATCAATCAATATGTAGTAGTTTATCTATATGATGTCATTATCTTCTCAAAGAATAAAGGAGATCATCTAGCTCATCTAAGATTTGTTCTACAGCGATGTCGTAAGTACGATATTTCTTTAAATCCTAAAAAATCTGTCTTTGCATTAGAACAAAGTAATCTCCTCGGATTCATTGTATCAAATGAAGGGATGATTATTGACCTTGAAAGGACCCAAGTCATTTCAAAACTGCCCCCTCCCTCTTCGAAAAAGTCCATGCAATCTTTCTTAGGTCAGATAAACTTTGTTAGAAGGTTCGTCCCCATCTTTTCAGAAATGGGCAGACCATTACAAAATTTAATAAAAAAGGATGTACAGTACCATTGGGTACCTATAGAAAGTCAAGCTTTTGACTCAATAAAAAAGGCTATAGTAGACGCTCCTTCCCTAATGAGCCCTGATTTTTTGCGAGATTTCACTCTTTACACATTCGCCTATGATCGGTCTTATGCCGTTGTGCTAACCCAAAAGAATGTTGAAAACAACAAAGTCCCAATTGCCTTTATGAGCTTAGACTTTAAGGGAGAAGAACTTAATTACCCAACAGTAGATCAGCAGGCTTATGTTTTTTTTAATGCAGTAAAACACTTTCGATCTTATCTATTGAAATCTAGGAAGAAAATCATTATCCCTTACCCTGCTGTCAGAAATTTGTTAGTACAGAAAGAACTGGGTGAAAAAAGGGCAAACTGGGTCACATCCTTACAAGAATATGACATAGAAATTACCCCAGCAGAAATTGTTAGAGGCCAAGGTTTGTGTAAATTGGTTGTTGATTCAGCCATAAGACAGCAGAATGAAACTGATATGTCACTTCAGGACCAGCACAATCAAAATCAAATCTGTTGTGCACAAAACCTTACGATTCCTTGGTATGATGACATCAAGTTTTATCTAATACACAGATCAGCTCCCCGACACCTTGATCCAAAAAAGAGGAGAGCACTAAGATTAAAATCTACTTCTTTTTAGTTGGTAAATGGTATTTTGTTTCGCCAAAATTTCGATGGAATACTTATGCGTTGTCTAGAAAAATATGAAGCAGATAAAGTTTTATTGGAATTACATGCAGCGGAAGCTGGTGGGAATTTCGGTGGAGACACCACTGCCCACATAGTACTAAGAGTGGGGTATTACTGGCCTACTCTTTTCAAAGAATCCCATGCCTTATGTCACAAGTGTGTAATCTGTCAAAAGGCATCTGGACGAGTACAGAAGTCAACATTCCCACTGCAACTAGTTTCGGTAGACTCCCCTTTTCATCAATGGGGCCTCAATATTATAGGCCCAATCAACCCTACATCCTCGCAGCAGCATAAATACATCATAACAACCACAGATTATTTCACTAGATGGTCTAAGGATGCGCCATTAAAAGTTGTAAACACCAGCCAGGTAATATCCTTCCTAAATTCAAATATTATCACTCGTTTCGGTATTCCTGAATGCCTAGTATTTGATAATGCTTCCTATTTTTCATCTCTCGAAATGAGTGATTTAGCCTTAGAAAAAGGAATAAAATTAAAAATACTTTGCTAGATATTACCCCCAAGGCAATGGTTTGGCGGAATCAACTAATAAAAACCTGATCAAGATCATCAAGAGAACGGTCTCTGAAAACCACAAAAACTGGCATAATGCACTATTTAATGCAATATGGGATGATAGGGTAACTCCTAAAACTGTTGTTGGTAATTCCCCCTTTTTTCTCGTTTACGGCAGGGAAGTGATTCTTCCACCGCATTTCCTTCTCCCATCTTTGCAGTTATTGCAGAAGGTGCAAGAAGAAGACTTTCCTCCCTTGGAAAGTCAGATTAACACTTTGTTGAAGTTAGAATAAGGGGTCAGGCAAAATGAAAATTGGATCAACATCAACTCATTGTCAAAAAATTGTTTGATTCCAATTCTGCCTCGGACAGAAATTTTGAGGTAGGTGATCTTGTCCTTAAATGGGACAAACCTCATGAGGGGAAAGGAGAGCATACCAAGTTTCAAAACCTATGGTTGGAACCATTTTTAATTGCTGAAAAACTAGGTCCCAGTTCTTTCTGCCTCCAGAATTTAGAGGGACAACCAGACACCTTTCTGGTGAATGGCCAAGCTCTCAAAAGGTATTTCACCTGACGACTCTCTGATACACCTTCTGTACATATTTTTCTGTTTGGATTTCTTTTCTTTCCAATTTTTCTTTTCTTTTTTTTTGTTTTCATTTTTGTTCATCGGTCCTTTTGAGTCAAACATCCCTGTATTACAGTATAGCTCAGACAAAGAGAAACAGAATGCTTCATCTCAAAAATAGTTGTCGAAGGCTATCGAAACATCTATTGTTGTCCTTCTCTGAAATTGTAGGCTGGTTAAAGGTGTCATTTTGTCTGAAAGTCGATTACTCGGTTTTAATCTGCACTTGAACGTATTCATGAATATCTTTAAAAGGTCTCTTTACATTGTCCCTGCTCTTTAAGAAAGAAACTCAATGATGTCTCCCTATCCTTGAAAATTAGTTTTATCAATGAATTGTTTTTTAGATCTTGATGAAGGTTTGCTAGAAAAATTTAAAGGCCTATGGAAATATTAAGTTGTGTTAAAAAACTGGAATTTTCAGCATCACCCCGCTCTATTGAATATCTTTAAAACTATATCAGAATGTGAATAAACTCTCAGAGAGTTGTGGGAAGTGTTTGTAAACCCATCGGGACACTGAAAAGGTTTGCTGGCAGTGGGTAAATGCATGCATGACGCCAATATAACTTCATCGGGGTACTAAACAGGCCTGCTGGTAGTGAAGCGATGTCAGGTAAAAGAAAATTCTCAGGTATAAACCTTGTGTTGGCCATAAGAATCCTTCATTCTGATTTGAAATTTCTTGGGCAGGATACAAACGTCAGAGTGGGTTAATTGACATCCCTATCGAGGCTATAAATGCTTGCTGGTAGCAGCGGCCCTGTCAACAGTATTGAATATTTTAACTTAAACATCGTATCTTTCTTTTGTTAAGATTGTCACCAGATTTCATTCTTTTAAACGAAAAATATTTGAAACTGGGTTGTGTCTTGTTTTTTGTTTTTTTTTAAAAGATGTTCAAATAACCTTGCAGTTATTCTTCGATTTGAAGTTTTTATAATTCTCTAACCCAAACTAGTTCGTATTGCAGAGATAACTGCTTCTCCTAGCATGTCGCCATTGTTGGCAGCTCAACATGTTTGTTAACTTTTTATACCAATTAATTGATCTACATAGTTGCCTAACTAGAGTCATTTATTTTTATTACTCTTCATGACGCAATTTTTGAAACGACGGTTGAAAGTTGTCGTTGTTTCCTATTATTTTCTTTCATGCTTCGTTCATGACTGGAAGGATGAATACAAAGCATGAAAATTTGCGATTGTGTTACCTTTCTGTTCTAAAAATTCATCATAGGAAAATTGTTCATACAATTTATTAATGAAGTTTGGTTCCTTTCCATGAAGAGTTACTCTCTTTGTTTCGATCCTTTCAACACCAAGCATGCTTAGAGATTGATGGTTATATAAACAAAGGACCCCCACGATTTCATTTTGGTATGGTTTTGTTTGAGTCTTGGCTATATGTTTCTTTTGCTAAACCTTTGATTTTTTATTTACCCAAACATTGTGATAGAACCCACGATGTGCACACTTATTTTGATTTTAATTCTTTGGACTTAGACTCGTACTAGATGCAAAGGTGGTGTTACGATTTGCAGGCAGACATCATTCCCCAGACTGGCCTTGGGATTTCCAAGCCCTCTTTGCATGCATTTCAATTAAACACTTGTCTAATCGTTATGAGTTTATGTTCATACACTGTTCACTGTTGGAATTTCACGGGCTCGGGTTATGTCTCTGGACTGTCTCACAAACCCTCCCTGTATGTTGTGTATGATTCATTACCCTTTCATCCATCATGGCTCTTGTTGTGAGAGTTGAACCAAATGAAATTCAAACTATGCTCTTATATGACGATGCCAGAGAAGATTTGGAGAGAAGTGGCTGGCTCGTTTTCATTAGGAAGTTTCAGGGTTTCAATTTACAAGTTTCCCAAGAATTCGCTTTCTCCTTTGATGGGTGTAGAGAGAAGGTGGGTAATGTACAATTGCAGGTTACAGAGGATTTCTTGAGTCAAGCTACATGGCTACCTGCAAGCGGTCAAAGGTGGTTTAAAAATGCAAAAGTGGAAGAAGTTCCTTGGATCTTGTTGTTTACATCTCGGAAAATAAAAGGGTGTGATAAAGGTATGCCCATTTCCTTCCTAAAATCTCGGTGGCATGATTTCCTCGCTATGGTAAAGCAATTTGTTACCTGTGAGGAACGTTTCGAGCTTCTGTTTTTGTACCATTTGTGTTTGCTTATGATTTTTATGGGCTTTCCTTTGAACATGTCATATTACTTACTGAGGAGTCTTTATAAAATGGGAAAAAGATACAAAAAACAACGGTCAGACTCTAGCCTCTTCCATCACGACCTAATGAAAATCTTGCTTATGCATCAATTCGAGTTACAGAATAACAGCTGGGATTCATTCATAACCCAAAACATCTATGGTAACCATGATCTAGAGGAGGTAGATAAACTCATGGTTGAGGAGACCCTTGTCCACCCAATGGCGTCTCTCTCACCTCCCCAGACCTGTGTCTCACCCCCTTATAGAAAACCCTTGATCGATCCAAAGGTTATTGAATAGGCCTATCAGCCGATTATACATCCAAACGAATGTGTTAAAAATTTAAAGAAACCTACAGGAAAGAGATCTAAGAGCAATATTGATATAAATTTTAAGAACAAGAGAGTCGGGAGGATAATTTCTAGGAGGATTTGTAACAAGTTGAACTCTCATTCGAGTTCGATCAGTTTGATCGAAGTCCATGAGAGTTCGGACTCTGAAATTGATAGGTTCCTCGTTGTAGAAGACCTTCATTCATTCGAGCCACACTTGATCGGCCCTACAATTTTGTTGACAATTTACCTCCCTGTCTGAAAAACAATCCAGATTTTCCTGGTGTCAAATTGGTTAATGAACCCACTGTCAGTATGGAAGGTGCTCTGGTTCACAACCAAGTTTGTTCCCATGCAATCGTTGCATAGTCAAATTGTGAAGTTTGTATATCATGGATTGGTAGATATCATACTAATATCCCTATCCTACAATCATAGGTTAAGGATTTAAAGGATCATATCGATGTCTTAACCAACAAAAACCATAGACTCGAATCTGTTATTCAAGGCAAAGAAAAACGTATAAAGACAACAAGCAATGTAGTATTTAAAAATGTGGAGGCTGCAATAGCCATTGTGAATTCCAAGGTTGACTGATACGATTTGATTTCATAGTTGGAGGTATTATTCTTCATCTTAAAATAGGATTATTTGTTAAAATTAGATTGTTTTATTTTACAATAAATTGGATTTTCATTTACTAATAACTAGCTACAGAATCGCAAGATTCTATAGCCAGTTATGTTAATTCGAATTGTGTAAAGTAGTGGTTGAAAATGTATCTAAAATATTTCTATTTTCCTTTTTCTTTCAGGATATTTAGGAATCCATGATTACAAATTGATCTGAGGCATCCTTCAGACCTTACAGTCATATCTTTGATGCATTTTGTATGAACAGAAATGAACTGTTGTTAGTTTTGGAGGATTTAGTAGGATCAGGGTGGTTGCATCCCCCTTTATTTTTGAAATAAATATTTGATCTCAGAAACAGAAACAATTATCTTTTCTGAGGCCTTTATAAACCCATCATTTTTGTAATCAGAGGCATCTTGGCCTAGAGCTTATTGTGAACAGCTTATACTCAAATTTAGACATAACAAATATCTACTTTATGCTTTAGTCATTCTTGAATGTTGTTGTGATCTATAATTTGTTTATCTTGGTAATTGAATGACTGCAGATAGCTTTCATCTTCGCAGATTGTTTTGTTGTCAAGATAGTTTTCCTTCATGGTTCATGATTTTATGCTTCAGTTTTATCAAAACAATTGAATGATATTTCCATTCATGTTATGAGGTTTACCTTAAATATGTTGATTGATTAAATGCAAGTTGTAACTGTAGGATTTATCTCATGTGTTATCGCTTTTAGTCTATTATATCACTGTAATTATCTTGTGTCCTATTGTTTTATCAATTAAATACACCAGTGAATGCACAGTTTAGCTTTTGTACCAAATAGTGTGAAGATGCACAACAGATTTATCTCGTGGATGGATTGATGTACAATTTATACAAACAATTGGATGCATACTCCTCAAGTGATTAATAGGTTAGTCTGTTCTTTTATTTCATTTGCTTGCTTATTATAGAAGTTCTTATATATAGTATAATTTTTACTGTCTATATTTTTCTGTTTAAATAGTAGTTTTAACATTTGATTTTACGAATGCATATAGATTAAAAAACAAACCAAAAACAAGTAGTACTTTTGATTTCTTTATTACTGTTATTAAAAGAACCATTTTACATTCGATTTTTTATGAGTTCAGATTAAAACTCGTAATTTGTACATATTGTATATATGAATTAGATAGACAAAATTATCATATTAATATATTATTTAAATCAACTGTATATATATTTAGATGTACGTATATATTTCAGTAATTAGTGAGTTATTTCGTTTCTTTTATTTATTTTTCGTTTCCTTTAGGAATTTAGATTGGCTAACGGAACCATTAAACCCATCAGAGTGAGTCAATCCAAACGGCTTGGGTTAATTAGACAACCCCAGACCGGATTCACTCTTCCAGTTGACAAACAGTCAACTTCACCCATCAACAACCTGGTAAAATATTGTCTTCTTTGAGTGGGTCGATTTCTTTCATGTTGATAGTTTCTTTGATCTATAGATTCGGTTCTAGTAGTTTTTATTTCATTCCTTCTTGGTGGTTGATTTTCTTTCTTTGTTTATCTAGAGTGGTTGTTTTCAATGATTGTAGATTTGACAAACTTGATGGGTTTTGTATTACTTGGATGATCACTACTTGATACTTCTTCATAGCCCAAGCCAGCTTTCAACTTTGGATTCCTTTTCTAATTTAGAATGGAAGTTAATTCTTCTAAGGCTTTAATACTTGACAGATTTTGGTGATACAATGCCTTAAACTTCTCCATTACTTTTCTGGTTTTTACTATCTCTTCTTCTAAGTCTTCACACCTTGATTTCTTCTCTAATAATTGTTGTTTCATAATGTCTTCTATTTTCTTTGCCTCTTCTAACTCCACTTTTAGTAGAGCAAAGTCTTCATCGGGTTTTTTATCATTCATTTTAAACTGCATCAATAATTGTTTTTGTTTTATCTTCTTACATCTGAGTCTGTCAATTTCTTCCAAAGAACTAATTAATTCACCTTCCATATCCACCACATCTTCTTCATCATCCATTTCACCTCCTAAATTTTCATCACCAAGATCTCCCATAGCCATAAGCATAAAATCATTCACTTTGTCTTCGCAGGATGAATCACTATCTATGTCTTCTGAGGAGTTGTTATTGTTTGCACACAAATTTTTCTTTTTACTATATTTCTTAAATTTGTATTTATTTTCATCATCAGAGTTCTGATCCTTTTCCCGGTGAGGACACTTAGATGAAAAATGACTTATCTTACCACAGTTAAAACATTTGAAAGGGAGCTTGCCTTGATATTTTCATGATCCTTTTTTTAACCTTCTCACAAATTTTGCCTCAATATTGTCTAATTCTGAATCAGTATTCTTGTCTACTTTAAAATATGCTTCTCTAGTAATGGATTTATCTTTACTAATTCTCATTTCATAAGCATTTAGAGTTCCTAGGAGTTGATCAATGGTCATAGTTTTAAGATCATTTAGTTCTTCTATTGCAGAGACTTTTGGATTAAATTTATCAAGCAGAGATCTTAAAATCTTCTAAACTAAAAATGATTCTTCAATTTTCTCACTAAGACCCTTCATGGAATTCACAATCTCTTCAACTCTTCAAAAATACTTGTTGATTGTTTCATCTTCATTCATCTTTAGTTGTTCAAACTTCAATCTATATGTTTGAAGTTTGGCATCTTTTACTTTCTCATTTCCTTTATAATTGTTAATAAGTTTATCCCACATTTTTTTGGCAGTTTGAAGATGCATCACCTTTACAAACTCAGCTTCTGCAAGTCCATTCAAGATAGCATTCATTCCATTAGCATTAAAGCTAAATTCTAACTTATCATCCTTGGAAGCTAGCACAACAACCTTTATGTATTTGTTCTCTACTACATCCCAAACATAAACACCTAAATCCATTAAGTATGTTCTCATTCTAACCTTCCAAAAGGAAAAATGTGTTTCGTCAAACAGAGGAGGCTTATTGCTTGAATTCCCTTCATGACTTGTCATGTTTAAGCTTACAGATCTACCTTTAAATAAAAGGAACCCACTATGACACCAACTGTTGAAATTACTAAGACAACTGAGAGGGGGGATGAATCAGTTGTTTTTGTTCTTAAACAATTTATGAGTATTCAAATAATTTTTTAATCTCTTTCAAGTGACCATCAATATTATACAAGATATGTACAACATAAATAATGAACATCAGTCACACATAAGATATACAAAGAGACATGTTTTCATGAGAAAACCCATAAAGGGAGAAAACCTCTTCTTCTTTGAATGATAGGCAGTCTTTTAAGTTTTGTACATCATCTATCTTTGAGAACCAACTCAATGTGAGGCTATTGTTGACATGTTTTCAGACAGAAGGCAGAGTATGATGGTTGGCATGTTTAACAGGCAGAGTATTCTTGTCATTGATGGCAAGATCATATTATTCCTATGGCAAGATCAGATTATTCCTGTCATTGATGGCATCGATGGAAAAACAGGAACAGAAGTAATTTCAGGAAGACCAGCGGCACAACTCACACAGAGTCGATAAGTTCAGGAAGACTAGCAGTGCAACAATGATCGAATGACAAGATCGAAGTATTGGTCAAACTCCATTTTGGAGTTTTGGCTATCGGGATTTCGGATATCAGGAGATGGAAATGTCAAGGTTATTTACAACAGGAGTCCCGAAATCGTGAAATGTGAAACACCAATATGATTGGTCAAACTCCATTTTAGAGTTTTGGCTATCAGGATTTTGGATATCGGGAGATGGAAATGGCAAGGTTCTTTACAACAGGAGTCCCAAAATTGTGAAATGTGAAACGCCGATATGATTGGTCAAACTCCATTTCGGAGTTTTGGCTATCAGGATTTCAGATATCGGGAGATGGAAATGTCAAGGTTCTTTACAACAGGAATCCCGAAATCACGAAATGCGAAACACTGAAATATCGTCAATCGTTCATCTCAGGGGGTTATTTGATTCGTCCGATCACTTCGGATTTTTGAAAATTGGGAGATGGAGATGTCAAGAACTCCTACTATAGGAGTCCCGAAGTTGTGAACCCCAAAATCGAAATATGCGAAATTGCGAAGAGATATGGACCGTCGAATCATCTAGAGTGTGGACTATTGATCCGACTCCCTTTTGGAGTTTCGAAAATCGAGAGATGGAGATGTCAAGAACTCCTACCATAGGAGTCCCAAAGTCACGAACCTTGAAATCGCGATATGCGAAATCACGAAGAGATATGGACCGTCAAATCATCTAGAGTGTGGACCGTTGATCCGACTCCATTTTGGAACTTTGGATATCGGGACATGGAGCATCAAGAAACTCTACCATAGGAATGTCGAAATCCCGAAATGCTAAAATGAGAAACATGTTTTGGCTCAACCTGTGGTCGCATCCATTGGTCACATCGGTGGAAGATGAAGGAAGGAGCTAGTTCATACAACCTCCATTTCATAGTTTCGGGGATCAAGACATGGAGAGTAACGAAATCTTTACCACGAGGATCCCGAAATGTTGAAGTGCAAAATGGAAAAATAAACGCAAGATTCTATGAATTCAATCCAATGGTGCAGGGGAAGTTGAATAAGATCACAGAGCTATTGTTGCACTTCTCAGTGTAACATCTAGAGAAAAATGATGGTCTCTGCTAGAGGACTCGAAGAGGACTCAGTGTGATCGCCAGAGGAGATGAAGAGTCTCAAGGCATCTTCCACTGGAATGAGGACTATTGATACAGGTGATTGACAGATGGAAGAGGATTGAAGTCTATAGCCGAAAATAGAAAGGATAAGCTCATCTAAGACATAGAAGACGAAGAGTCTCAACTGCCAGAGAAGCTGAGAAGTCGTAATGATGATCAGAAAGAGCACTCATTGTGAAGAGATGCAGAAGCATTGTGCATAGTGCATGCACAAGGGGAACAAAGACTATAAGTATGCAGAATAAAATAAGATATGGTGTTGTTGTTGTCAAGAACAATTCAGGTGTGAGCAAGGAGGCAAAGCCCAGCAGCAGAAATGCAAAGAAGAGGAATGGTCCATTGAAGGGACATGGCGCAGAGAGCATAAAATGTAGAAGAACAAAAAGTGCAAGGGGTGTGCAGAAGACACTGATGCAGATAGAGCATAGCAGTGTAACAGAACAATGAAAAGTTTGGTAAGTTATTGAAGAACTTTGTATCACTGTAATAAGTTTTAGTAACAAAGAATTTAGATTTCAGGGTGGTTGGGAGGTGCTAGGGAGGACTAGTGTCCTCAGCGGTTCAAGTGGGTGCTTGAACATAGGGAGTTGGTTCTTCCTTCTAGTCGGTGCTAGAGAAACCAGGGAGTTTGTGCTTCCTTCTAGTTGGTGCTAGAGAAACCAGGGAGTTGGGGCTTCCTTCTAGTTGGTGCTAGAGAAAACAGAGAGTTGGTGCTCTCATCAAGTTGCAGCTTGCAAAAATAGAGGTTATAACCTCACGATGAGTAGGTTCTCATATGTATGATAATGTAAAGAATGCAAAAATTACTTATCATATAAAGAAGAAGAGGTTTTTACCCTGTATGGTTTTCCTCAAGAAAATTTGTCTCTGTGTATCTCATATGTGTGACTGATGTTGAATATGTTATTGCTTATTTACTTACATCATTGTGATTGTCATTGAGTGCTTTGTAAAGAATTAAATATAAGTATAATTGTTCAAGCTCAGTAAACAACTGATTCACCCCCACTCTCAGTTGTTCAACAATTGGTATCAGAGCCGGCCCCTTTTATCTAAATGTAGATCCTAGAGCTTAAACATAAGAAAATTCAACCAATAAGGCCCCACTGTTCAATGGAACAAACTTTGCCTTCTGGAAAGTTAGAATGAGAACCTACATAATGGCTTTAGGTGTAGATGTCTGGGATGTGGTAGACATTGGTTATGTAAAGCCAGTTGTGCTAGCTAATAAGGATGACAAGCTAGAATTTAGCTTCAACGCTAAGGCTATGAATGCTATCTTGAGTGGGCTTGCAGAAGCAGAATTTGTGAAAGTTATGCACCTAGGAACTGACAAAGAAATGTGGGACAAACTCATTAGCAGTTATGAAGGTAATGAAAAGGTAAAGGATGCCAAGCTTCAAACCTACAGAATACAGTTTGAACAGCTGAAGATGAAGGAAGATGAAACTGTTGGAAAATATTTTCTGAGAGTAGAAGAAATGGTAAATGCAATGAAGGCACTTGGTGAAACAATTGAGGAACCTTCTTTAGTTTATAAAATATTGAGATCTCTCTCAGATAGGTTCAACCCAAAGGTCTCTGCTATAGAATAACTTAATGATCTAAAAACCTTGGAGTTTGATCAACTTCTAGGAACATTGTCTGCATATGAAACAAGAATAGTTAAAGATAAACCCACCTCTAGAGAAGCATCATTTAAGGCAGACAAGAATGAGGATTCTGAGCCCGATGAAATTGAAGCAAAATTTGTGAAGAGACTGAAGAAGGGATCAGGAAAATACAAAGGTAAATTTCCTTTCAAATGCTTCAACTGTGGTAGGATAGGTCATTTTTCAAATAAATGTCCCCATAAAGGAAAGGATCAGACTTGTGATGATGAGGAGAAATACAAACACAGAAATTTCTTTAAAGAGAATAAATTTAAGAAGAAAAGTATTTGTGTAAACAATGATGATGATCCTTCATATGATGAAGACAATGATTCATCTATTGAAGATAAACTAAATGAATTCATACTTACGGCCAAAGAGGACTATGACAATAACAACACAGGGAGTGATGTTAATGAAGAAGAAGTTGTGGTTGACATGGAAGGAGAACCGATTAGTTCACTGGAAGAGATTGACAGACTAAGAATCAAGAACAGAAAGAAAAGACAATTGTTGATACAGTTCGAGAAAGATAGTAAAGAACCTGATGAAGACCTTGTCCCACTAAAAGTAGAATTGGAAGAGGAAAATAAAATCGAAGAGATTATGAAATAGCAACTATCAGAAAAGAAGGCAAGATGTGAAGCATTAGAACAAGAAGTAGTGAAAACGAGGAAATAAATGGAGAAGTTTCAAGCCTTTTATAATCATAATCTATCAAGTATCAAAGCCTCAGAAGGATTAGCCACCATTATGAATCAAAAAAGGAATCCAAAGCTGAAAACTAGCTTGGGTTATGAACAGGGATCAAGCAGTGGTAAGCCAGGAAATGAAGAACCCATCAAGTTTGTCAAAAGTACAACCAATGACAATAACAAACCTGCAGAAACAAAGGAAAACAATCAGTCGCCCAGGATGAGTAAAGAAAAATGTGTCGATATTGAATCTGTAGAACAAAGAAACAATGCGCTCTCTGTTGAAAGACGTCATCAGCAAGGAAGAAATCGATTTTCTCAAAGAAGACAACCATTTTCCAGGTACAACGAATTTTTCTATGGCTATTGTTTCTACTGTTTTAACTTTGGTCACAAAGTTGTAAATTGTTCCTTAAGACTTAGACATGAGCAATTAAGATTTCAAAGGAATAAATACTTGCCACAACAAAGAATGATGCAGCCAAGTAAAAAACCTTCACAGATTGCCAATTGCCAAATTAAGTCCAGGGACATGCAACTAAAGAGGTCAAGAAATAATCAACAGTCAATGAGTAGACAACGTTGAACCAATAAGTTTGACCTGTTGAACAATGAGATTGAATACTACATCTATCATAACTATGGACACAAATCTATTGACTGTCGTTTAAGGGAATATGAACCAGATTCGAAATCCCCTGCTGAAAATGTCAAGTTTTGGAAGAAGCAGGAAAGTGACAAGTGTGGATTAGTGTTGTTTGCTCAAATAAAAATGAACCCTTGGTATATAGACAGTGTATTCTCCAAACACATGACGAGAGACAAAGGCAAGTTTATATCTCTAATTGAAAGCAAATCAAGAAACGTAACCTTTGGAAATGATGCTCCAGGGAAAATAAAGGGCAAAGGGATGGTGAGCTTAAGTAATGGAAAAGGAAAATCCCAAGATGTTCTACTTGTAGATGGGATGAAACATAATCTTCTCAGTGTAATTCAAATGTGTGATAGAGGATGTGAAGTGGTGTTCATGTCCAAGGACTGCAAGATAAAATCTGTAACCTCAGGACAAGTGGTGGCCAAAGGCATAAGGACAGAAAATAATGTATATGTGCTGAAAGAAAATAGAGAAGAATGTCATCTAAGAAGACATGATGAAAGTTGGTTATGGCATAGGATACTTGGACATCTAAACTTTGACCACTTAATCAAACTCAAAAAACTTGAGGCAGTAAAATATCTTCCGAGATATCAAAGCCCCAAGATTCAATGTGTAGACCCTGCCAAGTAGGGAAGCAAAAAAGGACACAGTTTAAGTCCAAGATTTTTACTTCAACAAAAAAACCACTCCAACTAGTTCATATGGATTTATGTGGACCATCAATACAGGAAGGCACAGGGAAAGAAAACTACTTCATGTTGATTATCGATGATTACTCCAAACTTACTTGGGTTTCCTTTCTCAAAGAAAAAGTTGAAGCATTTGAGAAGTTTAAAATATTTAAGGCTTCAAATGAGACTCAAACAGGGAAGAGGTTAAAGGTAGTAAGATCAGACCGGGAGGAGAGTTTATGTCAAGATACTTTAAGGAATTTTGCGATGAGCATGGGATCAAGAGAGAATACACAATCCCAAGTACTCCACAAAAAAATGTAGTTGAGAGGCAAAACAGAACAGTGCAGGAAATGGCCAGGTCAATGATGAATGAGAAGAACATTGGTCAAACCTACTGGGTAGAAGCAATACACACAATAGTCCATGTTCTTAACAAATGCCACCTCAGACCACAAAGTGACAAGACACCTTATGAACTGTGGTTTGGAAGACCTACTTCAATTAAACACTTCAAAGTATTTGGGAGTAAATGCTACATAAAGAATAATGATGAAAACCTTGGCAAATGTGATGGCAGGTGTTATTGGATAAATCCGTAAGTGCGGACACAAACCGATCTCCCTAGATCCACCTGGATCTAGACCAAAGCAAAACAGAATAATACTCTTTCCCTAGATTTAAACTATTGAATGAACTAGGAGGCAAGAATCATGAACATACCTTGTGATCGCTTCCTTTGGTCTTTGTTGTTCCATCTTCACTCCAATGCTCTCGTACAGTCAAGACCACAACAATACAAACCAATTGAAGTGAAGACAACTCAACATATTCAATAATCAATCTAAGTATATGATCAAGGAGTTATACAATAAAGTGACATTAGCTTTATGGGAAAGGGACATATTATTGTATTATATTGATAGAAAGAAAAGATTACAACCTGAGCCTTGATGTTGCAAACCTCCTTTCGATGGCCCTTGGCTCTGACACACACACTTTCTCACATACATGAAGAAGATCAACCACTTTTGATAACCTTGTTGGAGTTCTTGGCTGTTGTAGCATCAGTCCTTCACACAGTCTTTCACTAACTCTCCAATAAATCTCTTTGTAGTTTGATTCCAACATTTTCCATGAGAATCCCCTCAATATATAAGAGAGAATGAATTAGTTACTTGGATAGGAATGATCCCAAAATATCAAGAAAACCAGTACTTAGATAACCATTCGAATGCCATCTCATCCTTCTAGAAGATTCCCTTCTAGAAGCTTCGAGAATTCATCATTTTCCCTTCTTTAGAAAGTGTTCGCACCCTAGTAGTTAGACACAGTGTGAACTTCTCGCACCCTGGCTTAAGGTAGCCTGCGAGAACCATACATTCTCGCAGGCAAATGTATTAGCAGCCTGCGAACCTTCCTCAAAACTGTGATTTCTGGAAAGAGATGAAGGTAAATTTTCTCAGAATAAAGTTCTAATGAAGAGCATGAGTACACCATCATCAATATATCGTCATGACGACCAAAATTATGGGTAACAGAATGCCCCCCAAAGTATGAGGTTGGAACTAGTGACAGTCGATAGACTTTGTAAGTTGCATGTGTGTGTCAAGAACCAAGAGCACATCTAATCGAAAACCTGCGAACAACCAAGCATCTGTAGAAAATCATGTATATCAATGCTGAGGTAGGCATTCCCATACACAGATCATAGACTGGTGACATCGTAGATAGGGGTCATGGCCACCAATCATACACTGTGGATCCATGCCATCAAAATATAGCATAGCCACCTGAATACACTGTGGATCTATGCGAAAAATCTCAAATCAAGACGACATAGCCACGAAACATACATAGTGGATCTATGTGTCATAAAGTATACATACTCCATCGCAACCTGGACCTCAAATATAAAATCCAGGGTCTTCAATCTCATCGCCCAAAGTACGAATCTAACCATGTGATTACATGTGTTGAAGTCGAACATGGTAGAAACCACTTGATTACCGGTCATTGATGTAACCGTTAACAAGTGCGAGGGAAATCACCATTGATGTCAATGACTCCCAAGGTACCATAGTACAATCCATTGACTATGAATAAATGAGTTGATGTCGAACATCCGATGGAATCTTTCGATCAGGGGTCAATGATGTAAACCCACTGTCGAAAGCGAGGAAACTTGCCATTAAGGCATGCAATCTCCAAGGTACTAAATACTTTCTAAGTCTTGATTATGGATAATGAGTTGAAGTCGACGGAACAAAACTCATCACGGAAGGTTCTTGATGTATCCCCCATCAATGACACGAAATGAGTAACATAGTTTGAATGTAAAAACAGAGCATGACTTGGACACACGGAAGGCCGACACCGAGAGAATGGATAACTGCAGATGGTCGACTCAATATAAGTTTCAGATGGACTTCTCTTGAACATATGAACGACACGACCAATGATTTGGCAGCATTGACTCAAAGACGACACAGGGAATGACCTTGTAACAAATCGAATGAGAAACAAATGGATTTCCCAAACCGGCTTCAAATGATGAATAGGAGGTGTCATGTACAAGAGAGACAATTACTGCCAATCAACACGAAGATGAAACATATCCCTTTCCCAAATTTTCCCCCACCATTTCTGTCAAGTACCTCTTTATTTTCACGCTCGCTAAAGTATTTGAAATATGCGTCTGGTGAGTAATAATTTCTCTCTTTTTCGGTCTCATCCAGACTATTTTACGAAAAAGGAACTGAGAGAGTTCTCTTTTAAGTGTTTTTCCAAACTCTATAATCTTGAAAAACCTTCGAGTTTACTATCTCTGGACTCATTAAACAAACATTGAGTCGCCAATTTTGTTATTGGATAAATCCGTAAGTGCGGACACAAACCGATCTCCCTAGATCCACCTGGATCTAGAACAAAGCAAAACAGAATAATACTCTTTCCCTAGATTTAAACTATTGAATGAACTAGGAGGCAAGAATCATGAACATACCTTGTGATCGCTTCCTTTGGTCTTTGTTGTTCCAGCTTTTCTCCAATGCTCTCGTACAGTCAAGACCACAACAATACAAACCAATCGAAGTGAAGACAACTCAACATATTCAATAATCAATCTAAGTATATGATCAAGGAGTTATACAATAAAGTGACATTAGCTTTATGGGAAAGGGACATATCACTATATTATATTGATAGAAAGAAAAGATTACAATCTGAGCCTTGATGTTTCAAACCTCCTTTCGATGGACCTTGGCTCTGACACACACACTTGCTCACTTGCATGAAGAAGATCAACCACTTTTGATAACCTTGCTGGAGTTCTTGGTTGTTGTAGCATCAGTCCTTCACACAGTCTTTCACTAACTCTCCAATAAATCTCTTACTAGTTTGATTCCAACCTTTTCCATGAGAATCCCTTCAATATATAAGAGAGAATGAATTAGTTACTTGGATAGGAATGATCCCAAAATATCAGGAAAACCAGTACTTAGATAACCATTTGAATGCCATCTCATCCTTCTAGAAGATTCCCTTCTAGAAGCTTCGAGAATTCATCATTTTCCCTTCTTTAGAAAGTGTTCGCACCCTAGTAGTTAGACACAGTGCGAACTTCTCGCACCCTGGCTTAAGGCAGCCTTTGAGAACCATACATTCTCACAAGAAAATGTATTAGCAGCCTGCGAACCTTCCTCAAAACTGTGATTTCTGGAAAGAGATGAAGGTAACTTTTCTCAGAATAAAGTTCTAATGAAGAGCCTGAGTACACCATCATCAATATATCGTCATGACGACCAAAATTATGGGTAACAACAGGGCTGATGAAGGTATCTTCTTGGGGTATGCTACAAACAGTAAAGGATATAGATGCTATAATAAGAGGCTGCATAAAATGGTTGACTGTATTGATGTAAAAGTGGATGAAGGAATCCCAGCAAGAGAGATGTACAGAAATGAGTCTTCTATAGAAGACACAGCTGAAGCTGAAGATGAACAGGTCCAAGAATCAGAAAACGAAGACTCTGAATCAGATGAATACTCAGACACTCAGATAGACTCAAATCAACAGTCAACTTCAAATTCCTCCTCTAGAATCATTCAAAAGAATCATCCTGCAAGTCAGATAATTGGAGAAAAAGACAAAGGTGTACAAACCAGGAGAAAGCTAATCAAAACCACCGAACAATCTCATATAGATTTCATATCCATGCTGGAACCCAAGAATTTCAATGAAGCCAGCAAAGTGTTAGACGAAATATATGTCGTTATAATAACGTTGTAGTACTTGCCCAACCATTTAATTGTCAACCCGGGGTACATAGACTGACGAAACACACGCACTGTATATGCAGGACTGAAGTAGAACTAATCTAACCTAATCTATGTTGCTGAAATCAAACTAATCTAAGAAAGCATTGAAACACTAACTAGGAAAGCATGAAATTGCATAAGGGAAATACAACATGTGAAGAGTTAACAACAATGAGCTCATACAATATATCAATCTCAAATCATATT
>ML798505.1:76791-95384 GCA_009831015.1 Picea engelmannii | reverse complement strand
TCACTTTTAATACTAAAATGAATAAAGTGGAAAATAATAATGTGGAATCCAAATGTATTTATGAAAATGGTATGATGAAGGTTTAATGGGGCGATGAAATGTAAGGAATAGTGAAGGGAAAGGTGGATGAAAATACGACATTTATGAGTCCCAACACAAAGATGATCACTGGGTTAAAGCAATGAATGATGAACTTGATCAGATTGAGAAAAACAATACGTGGGAGGTGGTTCATAGACCTGAAAGTAAAAACCTCATTGGCTCCGGATGGATCTTTAAGAATAAGTTGAATGAGCAAGGACAAGTTGTCAAGAACAAAGCAAGGTTAGTCTGTAAAGGATATGCTCAGCTAGAAGGACTGGATTATGATGAAACATTTGTGCCTGTAGCAAGATTAGAAGCTATTAGAATGTTTCTTGCCTATGCTTTTCATAAGAGGTTTAAAGTCTATCAAATGGATGTCAAGTCAGCTTTTCTAAATGGAGATTTAAGTGAAGAAGTCTATATGGAACAACTAGAGGGTTTCAAACTGATTGATAAACCTAACTTAGTATGCAAGTTGAAGAAAGATTTATATGGGTTAAAACAATCCCCTCGAGCCTGGTATCACAGACTAGATACGTATCTTAAAGACAAAGGGTTCAAGAGAGGAACAACTAACAACAATCTGTATATTAAAACAGAGGATAATAATTTTCTCATCGTATTGGTCTATGTGGATGACATCATCTTCGGATGTAATAAGGATCCATTGGTACAATGGTTTTCTTCTGCCATGGAATCTGAGTTTGAAATGTCCATGATAGGAGAACTGTCATTTTTTCCTGGTCTGCAAATTACTCAGAGGTCTGAAGGGATGTTCATTTATCAAGAAAAATATCTAATAGAAATGTTGAAAAGGTTTCAAATGGAAGATTCTAAACCTATGGGCACACCTATGGTTACTGGCTGCAAATTAAGCAAGGATGATGAGTCACCTGATGTTGATCAGCGTTCATATAGGTCAATGATAGGCATCCTGTTGTACATCATAGCATCTCGCCCAGACATAATGCATGATGTAGGAATGGTTTGAAGATATCAGTCTACACCTAAACAAAGTCACTTACTAGCTGTCAAAAGAATATTTAGGTATTTGAAAGAAACAATGACTTATGGTCTGTGGTATCCCAGAAATCAGAATTTTCAGTTAACTGCTTATTCAGATGAAGATTGGTAAAACTGTGTTGATGAGAGAAAAAGCACCAGTGGAGGAGCATTCTTCCTGGGTGACTCATTAGTAGCATGGATTAGTAAAAAGAAAGGTTCCATTTCTTTATCAACCACATAGGCAGAGTCTATTATTGTTGCTACCTATTGCACTCAGGTATTATGGATGATTCAGACACTTGCAGACTGTGAGGTAAAATATGTTTCACCGATCCCAATTCATTGTGATAACACTAGTGCCATCAGTGTGTCTAAGAATCCTGTATTCTACTCCAAGACCAAGCATATTCCCATAAAATACCATTTTCTGAGAGAGAAGGTCACTAATCAGGTTGTTCAGGTCTAGTACATTCCAACCACAGAACAAATTGCAGACATCTTTACTAAACCCCTAGCTAAGACACCTTTTGAATATCTCTGACAGAAGCTGGGTGTCATTTCGTCTCACACCTAAAAGAGTCCATCTTGTTAGGGGGAGTTTTGTATTGTTTGAATATCTAATGCCTCCTAAAATTACTACAACAGCTCAGGGGGAGCATGTCTTTTCTTTGACATTGATGTCAAAGGGGGAGAAAGTGTGATGATTTCAAGATGTTACAGTGGTGTAGTTGCATCATGGGGTTGCCATCATTGCCAAAGGGGGAGATTGTTGGCATGTTTTCAGACAGAAGGCGGAGTATGATGGTTGGCATGTTTAGCAGGTAGAGTATTCTTGTCATTGATGGAAAGATTAGATTATTCCTATGGAAAGATCAGATTATTCCTGTCATTGATGGCATCGATGGAAAAACAGGAATAGAAGTAATTTCAGGAAGACCAACATCACAACTCACACAGAGTCGATAAGTTCAGGAAGACCAGCAGCGCAACAATGATCAAATGACAAGATCGAAGTATTGGTCAAACTCCATTTCAGATTTTTGGCTATCAGGATTTCAGATATCGAGAGATGGAAATGTCAAGGTTCTTTACAATAGGAGTCTCGAAATCATGAAATGCGAAACGCCAATATGATTGGTCAAACTCCATTTCATATTTTTGGCTATCGGGATTTCGGATATCGGGAGATGGAAATGTCAAAGTTCTTTACAACAGGAGTCCTGAAATCGTGAAATGAGAAACGTCGATATGATTGGTCAAATTCCATTTTGGAGTTTTGTCTATCAGGATTTCAGATATCGGGAGATGGAAATGTCAAGGTTCTTTACAACAGGAGTCCCGAAATCATGAAATGTGAAATGCCGAAATCTCATCAACCGTCCATCTCAGGGGGTTATGTGAGTCGTCCGATCACTTCAGAGTTTCGGAAATCAAGAGATGGAGATGTCAAGAACTCCTACTATAGGAGTCCCAAAGTCACGAACCTCGAAATCGTGATATGCAAAATCGCGAAGATATCTGGACCGTCGAATCATCTAGAGTGTGGACTGTTGATCCGACTCCCTTTCGGAGTTTCGAAAATTGGGAGATGGAGATGTCAAGAACTCCTACCATAGGAGTCCCAAAGTCACAAACCCCTAAATCGTGAAGAGATCTAGACCGTTGAATCATCTAGAGTGTGGACCGTTGATCTGACTCCATTTTGGAGCTTCGGATATCGGGACATGGAGCGTCAAGAAACTCTACCATAGGAATGCCGAAATCCCAAAATGATGAAATGCGAAACAAGTTTTGGCTCAACCTGTGGTCGCAGCCATTGGTCACATCAGAGGAAGATGAAGGAAGGAGCTAGTTCAGACAACCTCCATTTCAGAGTTTCGGGGATCGGGACATGGAGAGTAACGAAATATTTACCATGAGGATCCCGAAATGCCGAAGTGAGAAATGGAAAAATAAACGCAAGATTCTATGAATTCAATCCAACGATGCAGGTGACGTTGAATAAGATCGCAGGGCTACTATTTTGCTTCTCAGTGTAACAGCTAGATACAAATGATGGTCTCTGCTAGAGGACTTGAAGAGGACTCAATGTGATCGCTAAAGGAGATGAAGAGTCTCAAGGAATCTTCCAGTGGAATGAGGACTATTGATACAGGTGATTGATAGATGGAAGAGGATTGAAGTATGTAGCCAAAAATAGAAAGGATAAGCTCGTCTAAGACAGAGAAGACGAAGAGTCTCAACTGCCAAAGAAGCTGAGAAGTCATAATGATGATCAGACAGAGCACTCATTGTGAAGAGATGCAGAAGCATTGCACATAGTGCATTCACAAGGGGCACAAAGACTATAAGTATGCAGAATAAAAGAAGAGATGGTGGTGTTGCTGTCAAGAACGATTCAGGTGTGAGCAAGGAAGCAAAGCGCAGTAGAAGAAATGCACAGAAGAGGAATGGTGCATTGAAGGGACATGGCGCAGAGAGCATAAAATGTAGAAGAACAGAAAGTGCAAGGGGTGTGCAGAAGACATTGATGCAGACAGAGCAGAGCTGTGTAACAGAACAGCGACAAGGCCGATAAGTTATTGAAGAAGTTTATATCGCTGTAATAAGTTTTAGTAACAAATAATTTAGATTTCAGGGTGGTTGGGAGGTGCTAGGGAGGACTAGTGTCCTCAGCGGTTCAAGTGGGTGATTGAACATAGGGAGTTGGTGCCTCCTTCTAGTCGGTGCTAGAGAAACCAGGGAGTTTTTGCTTCCTTCTAGTTGGTGCTAGAGAAACCAGGGAGTTGGTGCTTCCTTCTAGTTGGTGCTAGAGAAAACAGAGAGTTGGTGCTCTCAGCAAGTTGCATCTTGCAAAAATAGAGGTTGTAGCCTCACGATGAGTAGGTGCTGATATGTATGATAATGTAAAGAATGTAAAAATTACTTATCATATAAAGAAGAAGAGGTTTTTACCCTGTATAGGTTTCCTCAAGAAAATCTATCTCTGTGTATCTCATATGCGTGACTGATGTTGAATATGCTATTGTTTATTGCCCTACATCATTGTGATTTTCATTGAGTGCTTTGTAAAGAATTTAAAATAAGTATAATTGTTCAAGCTCAGTAAACAACTGATTCACCCCCCCTCTTAGTTTTCCAACAGCTACTACCTCTATTTTACAAGCTCCAACTTATTGAGAGCACCAACTCTTTGGTTTCTATAGCACCCACTAGAAGGAAGCATCAACTCCCTGAGTGTTCCAGCACCAACTGGATGGAAGAACCTACTTCCACTTATAAAAGCACCAACTTGTTGAGAGCACCAACTCTATGGTTTCTCTAGCACCCACTAGAAGGAAGCATCAACTCCATAAATGTTCCAGCACCAACTGGACTTATACAAGCACCAACTTGGATACAGAAAACTCTATGTTTTCCCCGAGCACCACCCTGCCACCCTATTTTTCTAGCCACAACTAGATGGAAGATACAACTTCCAATATTCAAGCACCAAATTGAATATCAGAGGACCAAAGTCCTCCCTAGCACCACCCTACCTCCCTAATTTTATATAAATGACTAAATAACCAACAATACAGATATATCGATTCTTACCACTTCTTCATTGTTCTGCAATTCTTCTCTGCTACACTATTCTTATGCTTTGTTCATACTTGGTTTGACTTGTTTTCACTTTCTATCTGTTCTTTATCTATCCTTCTCATGCTCTTTGATATGTGCACATTCTTCTCTCTTCACCTTTTTTGTTTTGTTCAACTTTTGTTCCTCATCTCTTAGTTTTCTTCACACTGTGCATACTATAATTTTACCTTGCTACAGTTCAACTCATTTTTTAGTCAGAACATCCAACCTTACACAGTCGTTTCATGTCACTCTTATTCTCTCCTCCAAAATCAGTTACACCTCGAATCTCCAAAAAACACTCCTCAACAACTGAATCTCCAAACATCCAAGAACTATGATTTAGTTTTGCTAATTGAATAATTAACCATGAGGTGAGATAGTAGCCCTTCGATCAAATTCCAATTAACCAGCACCATTGGATTAAATCCATGGGATCTTGAGTTTATCCCATATGCCCACTGGTTGTGACCATGGGCCTAGTCAAGAGGCAGTTTGGTTTCACGTTTCACGAATTTTGTTGCGAGTCACATTGACTCTTCCAACTCTCGATCACGAAATGGAGCCTTGAAACTTGCAAGCTCCTTCCTTCACATTCCCACGGTGATGACCAAGTGCTTATCCATAAAGATCTTTCGTGATTCGCGATTCAGGGATTTTGTCATGAATATCCTTGACTCCTTGACTCCTGGTACCTGAAATGGAGCCTAGCTACACTATCTCCTTCCCCTATCATGACCAATGTCGGTGACCACAGCCTATGCCAAAAGGTGTTTCGCAATTTCACATATTTTCATTCCTGTGATGAAGGGTCTCGACACTCCAAGTTGTAATCCCCGAAATGGAGCTTAGAAATTCGATCCTTACCTTAAGCCTTCTTCGATGTGACCATAAGTTATGACCAGGGGCCAAGCACAAGAGTGTTTCACGATTTCGCATATCGGCATTTATGTCGTGAGTTGCTTCCTTGACTCCTCCAACTCTCGATATCTGAAACTCCGAAATGGAGCCAGATCAACGGTCCACACTCTCCCTTGATCAACCACTCATATTGAACTGCAGTTTCACGTTTCATGATTTCAAAGGATAGAGCTCCTCCTTCCTTTGACTTTCGAGTCAGCAAAAATATGACCTCTCGCCACGTGTAGTCTTCATCCAATGGTCAGGAATGTTTATTGTGATTTCGCATATCGCAAGTTTGAGGAGTTATATCACCTCCTCCTTTTGGATTTCCTGATCTATGAAACTTTGAAACAAAATTTTTTTCGTGCCCTGATCTTTTGCCATGTGTCCTTCTTGGATCAACGGTCCTCCTTCTTTCAGGACTTTGTAATCCCTATTCATATTGTACTTAAAGATAGTGCTCCTTCTTCTGGATCCGACGTTGGTCGGTCTTCACATTCATATATGATGCCTGAGATCTATTCTCCTCTTCTACGCACTCCTCTTATCTTAATTCATATCTGATGGCCATCGAGATTTCGGGATGGGTGATCCATCGATCACTATTTCTCCTCCTCCTGAGATTATGCTTCTAATCTTTCCATTCCATCATCACTATGTTGATGGTATTGCCACTTTGTCTTGTTCTCCATCGTCGAGATGATCTTTCCATCAATGACAAACAAATACTCTGCATCATGTCCATGATAAATATGCCAACAATAACCTTACATGAGGAAACTTGGATAGTAGACCACTATGGAAGAGGGATTGTTGGGTTAAAATAATGTTGACATGTATGTCATCATGGAGGAGAGGATTTGATCCCAAGGAGTACCATTCTTGGAGAGAATTTAACATTAGGGTTTGGGTGAACCTTCATTTCACACATATACATCCTTGTATTGTAAATCACTCCATGTGGGATTTCCTTGTTGATTACTTGTATGGACACATGTCCTCATTTTATGTTATCCTCCCTCACCTACTTGTATGTATAAGGGAGAAGAGATATATTTCATTTATTTTATAATAATTGTACTCTTATTTGTACTCATATTGCAGATGTTAAGGTTCATGGGTGAACCATAGAAGCTAGATTATAGGGTTCATGAGGAAAACCTAAGAGAAAATAAGGGGGAAGAGAAACATCTTGGATTTTCATGGAGAGATTTCTCTTGTGAATCTATGGTTTATGTGATTCTTGTAAAACCTAGAGAAGAGCATGGCATTGAAGAAGATGTTGGTTGTTTTGGTTCTTGTTTTATCACTAGGGTTTCTACCCTAGTAGAAGATATGGAGAATGGAGATAATTCCTTGCATGGTTCTGGATCCTTTTTATTTTGGGATGCAAGGCTAGGTAAATATCATGGAGATATAAGTCTGATGAGTATTGATCCTTTTTATTCTATATTTGGTGTTCTATGGAGGTCTTAATGCTTGTGTTGATACAACAGTTGAATACCTAGTGTTTGAGGACTCAAACCCTAGGATGGACATGTAGATTTGGTGTCTAGAATTAGAGTTGTCTTTCCTTGATACACTAGAATATTGTATCACGTGTGCATATATGTGCATATTCAGACAATAGGAATTAATGAAACTTCAAGTTGTGTTGATTTCATTGGGATGCCAACATCGAAAAAGGGCTCATTACTATCATTTTTTATCTTCAAAAGTGTATGTTAGATGCTATGGTCCATACAAGGGATATCTCAAAGATAGGAGGAACACAACTAAATCCATCAAAATTATTATTGGGTGGAGGGGTATATTCTTTTGGGTGAAATAACTTGTTCACCAAATTCCTTATATGCCCAATAAATATTTTTTCCTTAATTTTTTTTGCAATGGGATTCATTTATATAAATTTATTTTAGTGTTGGAGTTGGTTCAATATGAAAATATCATAGAGAAGGGTTAGACCTTTCTAGAAATCCTAGAAGGTTATACCAACTCTTCTCCATATATATGTAAGATTAAGAAGGGTTGGGAAACCCTTCTTCATCTACAAGTATGCAAAGAAGGATCAATCAATCCTTATCCATTTATAGTTTTATTTAATTGACCTCAATGAACCCTAGTTGTATTTAATTTACCACCAATGGAACATAAGAAAATAAGTTACTGACCCAAGACATGTAGAGACATGAAATTCCCTCTTAAGGACCACTAATGGGTCATTTTAAGTGACATGGTTTTCCTTGAATAATAGTGATGAGCCATCCTTCATTTGTGGATAATAAAAAATGATGATTCTTAAGGGGAAATTATAAAAAGATCGAAATTGTTACAATAATAATAATAATATAATCATATACGTGTACTTGATGCAAAATAAAAAAAATTCTAGAATGTCAATTTTGTTTTAAAAAATTGTAATGGTTTGCCATCTTCAATTATTCATTCATGATCGACTTTTGATACTTTCCATTTTCTAAATTTTGATCGTTTCTTTGATTGAACCTCTATTAAATTTATGCGCGATGCACATACCAAATGACTATATTGACAACTTATGACATCCGACTGTTAGTATTGAAAGTGAACATGACGATCGGTTTGATGGGTTTCTTGAAAAAATATCATTTTAATATGATGGATCCTCTTTCATATATAAAACCGTTATCATCAAAATATTCTAATAATTTCATCTTTTCTTGTGTGCATCGCATCAAATAATATTTAACATTTTCATCATTTTCTATAGGTGAAACCAAAACAAAGACATCTCCTACAAATAACTCGTCATATTCCAACAAGCAGTTCTTGTTAGATCAACACACATGCACACAATTGTACTATATATAAATTTTATATATCTAGATAGTACATGTAAATCTACATTGTTTAGGAATAACAAATATGTTTGAACAATTGAAACATAAATTTTACCTTCTCTAACAATATCAGAAACTCTATCGCCATCAATTGAAACTATAGTTTCATTTGATTCAATATCCTCTAAGCTTGCAAGTGGAATTTTCCCCTTCGTATTAATTTCAATGTGTCTCCAAGATTTAACATATTTCTTAGTTTCGTTTTCACAAATGTCTGTGGATTCTGTGTACTCTATGCAAACTGAACAAAAACAAGATTCATTTCTTCCATCAAATCCAAACACATTTTGGAAGGGTTTTATTTTAATTGAATGCAATTTTTGAGTCCCATGTATTGTACTAACCTCATACAGGATTGATATATCTACATCTTGATGCCAATATGGAAAAAAAACATGCACACGGTTCAATAATAATTTAATTAAATATAAATATTTAATGTCAATATAATAAACATGTTAAAGACAAGAACTTATTAACTTTCTCTATTGAACATGATTGAAAATCATATTTTTGAATGTGAATAAAAATATCACATTTGTGTACAGCATATAGATACACACACCAACGCACATCCTTTGACAGATTATTTTCATGGCTTAGTGCATGTTTGCACCATTCAACAACTTGATAAGAAAATTCAAATCGATCGACATGAGGTTTCATCTCATACCTTCGAAGTGCTTGTTTTATGCATGCCCCTACATTGTCATGCTCTCCTTTTCCATGACCAGTCTCAAAGAAATTCCAACAATGTGTAATGTTTGATTTCTTGTGAAGACAACACAACCAATAGAATGATAGTGAATATTTGAATTGACCCGCACATCCATATTACCATATCCAATGTCGATCAAATCTAATCCCGCGGTTTTTCAATGAATCATATAATTTATCAAAGCAATGTTGTACATAATGTGTATCGTGTGTTCAATCATCACTTATATAAAATTGATATTATTTAATAACATGTTGATTATCATCGGTGCTTTCTATGTTATCAACACTTTGTTGAGAATGTCTATATAGAATGTGGACAAATAGAGAGACTTGATTAGAATGATAATATTCACTTTGTATTTGTTTTTGTGCAATGAATATGTAATTCTCTGCAAAATCAAATATAGATAAAATCGTCATTGGTAGAAACACTTCACGAGATTGTTTGAATTGTAGATTTTTCCATCGAGATCTATGTGAATGCTTTGTGTATTTATAAATTTATTTCTCAAACTTCTTCAAAAAATCCATCACACATATTTTATCCACTTTCAAATCAATCCTTTAGGAAACAACATTTGAAGAACTTGTAGTAGTGTTACTAATATATTCATATCTCTTCCAATTGATTGTTATATGAGAAAAAGATTGATCATTCATATCAATAGGATACTTGGAGTGAAATAAAATTAGATTTCCATGAAGATCACATTTTTTTCCACCAACACATGTTTTTGGTAAAATAATTCATCACCTTCTCTTTCACATAAAATTTGGGATATAAAACCACGGATCGTGGAAGGAGGTGAACTTGCCCAGAAAGTTTTACCAAAATCAAGAAGAGTGTCGTAATATAAATCAAATTCCATATGATAATGACAACAACAAGTGTCACAAACAATGATGGGTCTAACAAACCATGGTTTTTGTTGCACAAATGTATTGATGGACATTTTAACTTATTTTTTATTTTCTTTGAATTTGTTGAACAATTCTATTTGTGTCATTGGATATATATGTTTTGCATTTTCTTCATATTCACCTCATCCTATTCTTCATCACAACACATCCCTTGTGTGTGGTGAAACACGAGATTTTGTCAAACAATAATTAAAATCCAATTCTTTAACATTTTCTGCAAGTCTATGTTTGTAGGGTTGTCTATAAATAATTGTCCAACAAGTAAGTTCATCATTTGTATCTATTTGCAATTAGAATTTTCTATGTTTGTACAATGTTTTTCTTGAGGTTCACATCGTTTTTTCCATGTGTTGTGTCAAACGATCATTTATATTTTATTTTTTTTGTTAATGTGGCCGAACCTGTTGGCATTGGGATTAACCTGTGGCTTGAGAAACCGCGACTCAAGGGCATCTAATCCATAAAAATCACCCAGGGATCGCACCTGGCCTGAGCCACACCAACCCTTAACATGGTTGTATTTTTTGTCCCCGCAAGTTTCGAACCGGTGACTTTTCAACATGGAGTGGCTTAACAACACACTATGTCACCGACTGTCCTACACCTCGGGGACCAAACGATCGTTTATATTGCTATATGGAACAATCATTATTTTTATTACTCTACGTGCAACACTGATATATTTTTTTCAAGATTTTCCAAAAGATTTTGTGCACTAATTGTATTCTCAAAGACATTTTGTTTCACCTTTGTATCTTTTGTTGACTTTTGAATACCCAATAATGATGTAGCATCTTTTAATTTTTTCGACCTTATTAGACCTCTCAAAAGTTGATCTTGTGTTGCTATGGATTCATCTTTCAAAAAAGTATTATACATATTCTTAACACGATATCTTATAATATGGTCAGGTTTTTTCCCCCCGTATTTGTAAGTATCAACATTTTTTAACATTTCATCATCAATGTTGATATCTCCTGCATATTTCAATTTAACTTAAATATTAAAAAACTAAACTAGATCATAAATTAACTAAACTCTACAAGTGTTTGAATCTTGTATTATCTAAATTTATGTACATATATGTAGGTGATTCGACTTTTGCTTAAATTTTGGTTTCAACGACTTCATCGATGTTATGAGGAAAATCTATTTTTGTTTTTTGAAAAATATTAAATTCAAATTACAATCAATTATATTAAAAAATAATTTAAATTTGAATTCTAAACTTAATCTAGACAATATGTATGCATACTTGGTTGGAATTCTTCTTGTTGAGAATTGGGATGCAAATCTATATTTACATCATCATTATTTCTTCCTTCAATATTTTTCGTGTTCTTGTTTCTTTCTCCAACAATGTTCTTTCGATTGTTCATTATGACAAGTTTCATATCGAGTGCGATCATATTTTCTCTTGCGCAAAATTTTGTTGACCATGATTTTTCAATCTGTAAAGGTTTTTAAAAAAATTCAACATTTTATAACACGAAATAAAATTTCAAACCTCAAATATTATAACTCAAAAAAAAAAATTTAAAGAAATAAAAAAATGGATTTTATAATCATATTGTAAAATATTTTTCAATAAACCAAAATCATTTTTAAATAAATTTTGCACAAAAATTATATTTAAAAAATAAATAAAAAATAAACCTTTGATCTTCAAAACATTTTGTTTTAGAAAAACTTCATTGTGACAAATTATTCAAAAATAATATCAAGAATTTGATAGGAATTGTTTTAAAAAAATTACTTTCAAAAAATTTCTCTTTGATATAGTAAGGAGTTGCTTATGAAAGTGTTCACCTTGAAAAAATGTTCAAGAAAGCCTTTAATATATAAATTGTTGCTCGAATAAAAACAACAAAAACCTTGTTTCAAACAATGAAAAATTTGCTCCAAACTTATCTTTAGTGGCTTCACATAATTGAAAATATGAACTAAGGGAATGAATTGTACAAAACAAGTTTGGTCAAAAGTATACTTATATTATTTTGCGCCAAATGATAGACCAATTGATACGCTAAACAATGTGTCTATTCATATCTTTCCGACCAACGAAATTTTGACATAAACGTTTCGGCCGAAAATATTACTTTTCAGTCGAAAGATTGGAAGTCCAATTGTTTTTAACATCTTTAGTTAAAAATAGCCTTTTGGATGAAAATTTAATGTTTTAGTCGATACAGTATTTCGACCAAAAACCTGCAACTGGGTCAGTTTACTAAAAACTTTCAATTCTCTCTTGGTTACTTCAACTTTTGAGGTAGTGTACTTCTGCAAATACAAAGAATTTAGTTTTGGAACATATAGTGACATTTGTCTAAATGAATCTACTTTCAGTTGATATAATTTATATTCATTTTCATTGTTTTTAACTAATTCTAATATTTTTTCAAAAAAATCATTGCATAATATTTTTAGGTGACACTAAGATTCAGTAAAATGAAAAATCCATATTTGTACAAATACACAGTGGAAATTATGGAAAATTTATATTAGTAAGATTTAGACTATCCTCTTCAAAAGGGTATTTTTAGATTTTCCTTGTAAGTAAAAATTAAGAAAATTACATGACAGGTAAAAAAATGTCTTTAAAATCTGCAATTTTTTCATATTGGTCAACTTCAAAAAATTGTAGAAATTATAATATTCATCTATTAGATTCAAAACTATAGTCAGCATAAAATAGATTCTTTTTGTATTGTTGCAACATATTTCATTTGTTAGAAACAAAAGTTTAGTAATTGATACATTTTTGGGGAAAAACATAACTCATTATCATCCCCTTCATTTTTAAGGAACATACTATCAAACAATTGCTAAGTTGACATATCAGATATCAATAAAAAAAAATTGAAAAATAGTCAATAGAAAGCTAACAAATTTCTTGACAAGTTTTGTTTTTACTGTAAAGTGAAATTCTAAATAAATACTTTTATTTACTGGAAGTTGAAGAATTTATGAAAATATATTTTTTTTCTCAAAAAACAAGCAAAATAGACACCCACATTCATGATTTTACCCGAGCCTCTATCTTTGAAGGTGGTCTCCAATTACACAATTTTGGATGCTTCATATTTGATCATCTTCACAAACCATATAGCTTCACATATGAACTATTATTGCTTCACATCATCTCTTCCCATCCCATTAAATGCGAGAAGCCTCAGAGTTGAATCTTGGTTTGCCATACTCAATCTAGAATTGTTTATTCCTGAATGAATGATGCTTGGTGTTGATGTTGATGCTCCTCTTATTGAAGTATTTTTTACTTCAAATTATTCTTCACTCATATCTTTTACTCTTATCTCTACACTTTCTTTGTTTCTTTCTTCTTGGTGAAAAATGTGCAAGGGGGGTGGTTCAAAGAGTGGATTCCTCCATACTCTCTCATATTCTTTGGTGAGGGATCCAAAAGAGCTCCCTATATGTAGTCATGCAATACTATTCATGAAGGATAAGGATTTTATCCCTTCTCAAATGGATCCACCACTAGATCTTATATGGCTTCTATGAGTTTTATGACTTTATTGTAAATATAGAAATTCCATATCACACCAAAGGTTTCTTAGATCTAGTCCCTATGAAATTTAGCCTTAGGGATGTTCTGAAATATCAGCAACGAACAATGGAAAATATTTCATTTCACTTCAACCCAATACATTGGGTATCCCAAAAGAAAATTCACCAAACATATGCCAAACAATTTCAGCCATTAAGGCACACTTTTCCAAGCATAAACTACATCTAAAATTTGCTTTATTACAACAAAATTTATAGCAGAAAGTATGCTCTCTTATCCTCCAATTATATGTTAAATTAACCATTTAGGCCTTAAACATGTCAATTTAGCATGAACAATAAGTTCTATAAATTACTTAATCAAGAAGACAATGCGAATTGAAAATCAAATCTACAATTACTTAAGAATTGGACAACTAGAAACTTATATATATATATATATATATATATATATATGTGAAGCTAAGGAGGACTTACTAGTGTTAATTCTTTCCTGTTAAATATCTTTGGTGGAGGCTGGGGTTTTCATGGTTTTCCCTAGCTAGGGATTTGGAGAACCTAAAGGATTATATCATCTTTGTGATAAAATTATGGTATGTACATGCTAGAAACTTCTAGCGTGTCTGCACACACACACACACACACACACACACACACACACACACACATGTGCTAGAAGTTTCTAGCATGTAAATACCATAGTTTTACCACATAGATGGTAAAATCCTTTAGGTTATCCAAAACCCTAGCCTCCACCAAAGATCTGTAATAAGCAAGCATTAACCCTAGTAAGTCCTCCTTGGCTTCAACAACAAGGAGGACTTACTAGGATATATATATATATATTCACTGGAATTCGGCGAAATAGATCTTGGTGAAATGTCTATTTTTTTTATTTAAAATTAATTTTTGAATCAATAAATGGATTCGTCACTATGAAAAACCCTCAAGGCACTTTAATTATAAAGAATCAATCACTTAAAACTGGAGTTCCAACAAATTTTGGCCAGATTTCAATCAAATTTGATTGGAAAATATGACTGTAAAAAATCCAAAAATTTGAATGTTTATACTACATGTATATATATGCTAGAATTTTCTAGCATATACATACCATAGTTTTATCACAAAGATGGTATAATCCTTTAGGTTATCCAAAACCCTATCTAGGGAAAACCATGAAAACCCTAGCCTCCACCAAAGATCTTTAACAAGCAAGCATTAACCCTACTAAATCCTCCTTGGCGTCAACAAAAATATTGTATCACACAAGCTCTCCACACTAGCACACTTTTCTCCCTTAGAGTTTACAAATCCTATCCATTTTTCATGACACGAGTACAAGGAATGACAACTCTAATGCTAGACACCTAATCTACATTTCCATCGTAGGGTTTGAGTCCTCAAACACTAGGTATTCAATGCTTGTATCAACACAAGCATTAAGACCTCCATAGAACACCAAGGATACAATAAACAATCTCAAGACTCATCAAACTTATATCTGACATGGTACATGAATTACAAGGTTGTTGCATCGATGGGAAAACCTAAGTCCCTACTATACATAAAGAGAAATATACTTAGGGAATTCCAAAATCCTAATTCAGAATCATAGTGCATCATGGAAGTCAAAGAGATCAAGAAATTAGTTGGTAAAACCATGTTGGATTATGACTAGTGGTTCAAGATTTTGTTGGATGGTTTGAAATTTCAACTCTAATATGCCCAACACAGAGAATGGTTTATTTTTAGACCCATGCCTCATATTTGAGCTCCCCTCACCTAGCATAATGTGGCAACCCAAGCGGAGGTTGTGGAAATTCCAATGAACTTAGAAGCTACACCAGGAGGTGGTGAGACTTCGACAAGGTTGGTGCAAGTACAATCCCAACTCACAAACCTTCCCATATACCTACAAGATATGGCTAAGGCCAAGGTGATGTGTGAGAAATTTTGGCGTACTACGTGTCACACTAAAGACCAAAATTGAAATAAGTACCCCACACTGGGAAATTACAATGTGACGGGTGTGTCGAATCCATTCCCAACGGGACCACAAATCAAATGGTGTGAGACTTGCAAGAAATGGGGCCATATAGCTCCCCATTTCCCAATACTACAGAATTATTAGAAGACTACGCATACTCCATTTTGTGAGTTTTGTAAATCCATGGGCCATGACGTGAACAACTTTCAGTTGCTACAGTGATGCAAGAGCACATTGCAGATGATTTCTAGGTCCAAGAAGAATAGAAGGGTAGGTACTTTAGAGGATTTTATAGAGGAGGATACCAAGGAGGCCAAAGAGGATAATATGGATGAGGAAGAGGAAAAGGCTACGGTGGTGGAGGAATACCACCTACCTGCTTTAATTGTGGTGAAGTAGGCCAATTGTAACACTTATGTACCAAACCGTGCACACATTGTGGATATTTCCATAATGCATATCATGTCATGGAAGACTATCCAAACATGTTGGAAAAGTGGAAAGAAAAGAAGACACACTTTAATATGGTGATTGCAAAGTCATGTGAAGGTCAGAATCCAAAAGAATAATACAATGTACAAGTATTTACCCAAGGATACATTTGGACTGGAATGGACCTAGAACAAGGAGAAATTTTAGGCCAGAATGTAGAAGGAGAGATCAGAAAAGTAGCACAGGAACCTCTCAAGTTTGACATCGTGCAACAAAATAAATTCTTGTGTGATGCACAAAGGGCTCTAGAAGAGGATAGAGCACATGAAGAGTTACAGTGCGCAACATAGAGGTCATTGGAGTAAGCTCATGCATGGAAAGAGTTATAGTGCGCAACACATAGGTCATTGGAGGAATCCCTTGCATGTGAAGATCTATAGAAAGAAACATACAAGTCAGTGGAGGAAGTTGTTGATCAAAATTTGGTCACCTATATTTTCCCACTCCTGGAATAATAAAAAAATTGATATTAGAAGAAGAAAAATTTTGAATGATTATAATTTCATTGCATATCCATCAATCTTATCTTTTCACACATTTTTTGGATTCAAAATCTGAGTTCGTATGCTCAAGATATCCATATTTTCGTCTAACCAGAAAAAAAATGCCTTATCCATATGAAACAAAGTTAATTCTTGGAACCATCTCTGATTTCTTGGTGTTGGTTGTAGAGCCTGATTATCTTCCTGATTCAGAGGTTTTTTTCAGCCATGCTTGGACCCCATTCCCTAATGGGGGTGCGGGGGGTCTTCCCCCCCCACAACTGTAGCCAGGGGGGTTTTGGGGGGGCAGGGGGGGTGGAAACAATTTTTGTAGCCCCCCTTAGTGGGGGATTTAGGAAAAATGCCCCCGAAGAAAAATTTAAGGAAACAATTCCCTGTAAAATATTGTAATTTCATAGTCAATCTGGACCGTTCATTATAAGGTCACAAATCTGATGGTAAAAGTTATGTAAGGGTTTTTGTCCCTAGAAGGCAACCCTCTTTTATGAGGGAATTGTATTGAGTTTGTGTGTTATTGTGAATATTGTATTCTAAGAGAGGAGACTGTGAGAGAAAGAAGAGGAAGTTATAGTGGGTGTGTTTTAGGTTGTATCCCTTCATTTTATTGGATAATAAACAGGAAGGACCTGAAAATTTCTTTGGGGTATGTAGCCCACACTAGGTGAACCACATATATTTGTGTCTCTATTATATTGTGTATCTTCTATGTTTTATTTCCACATTTGTCTTATTTTATTTCTCCGCGATCCTGTTTTTCTAACACTTGGAACCATTTCCAATTTCTTGGAACCTCGTTCAATTCTTGGAACCATGTTTTTCTTGGAACCTTTCATATCTTGGAATACATAAATTCCACACTTAGAATTTTTTACCATCCTACTCACTCCTCTCTTTCTCCCACTCTTCTCTTCTCCATACTTAGTTTCTTTTTCAAATTTCCCTACACTCTTATTCCTCTCATATACTCTCCATACTTAGAAATGTCTCCTCTCTTGTTTCCAACACTTAGTTTTATTTTTCTCCTCCCTCTCCTCTCTTGTTTCCAACACTTAGTTTTATTTTCAATCCCTCCCCTCTCCTTATCTCTCCTTCCTCCTTATCTCTCCATTCTCTTCCCTTATTTCCTCACTCCACAATGTGGATTCATTACCTTTGCGGCTTCATAACCCTTATCTCTCCACACCCCCCATCACCCTTATCTCTCCACACACCCCATCTCTTGTTTCCAACACTTAGTTTTATTTTTATCCTCCCTCTCCTCTATTGTTTCCAACACTTAGTTTTATTTTCAATCCATCCCCTCTCCTTATCTCTCCTCCCTCCTTTTCTCTCCATTCCCTTCCCTTCTTTCCTCACTCCACACCATGGATTCATTACCTCTGTGGGTTCATAACCCTTAACTCTCCACACACCCCATATCTTGTTTCCAATACTTAGTTTTATTTTGCTCCTCCATCTCCTCTATTGTTTCCAAAACTTAGTTTTATTTTCAATCCCTTCCCTCTCCTTATCTCTCCTCCATCCTTATCTCTCCAATATCTTCCCTTCTTTCCTCACTCCACATCGCGGGTTCATTACCTCCGCAATTTCATAACCCTTATCTCTCCAAGCCACCCATCAACCTTTTCTCTCCACAAACCCCATCACCCTTATCTCTCCACACCCCCGATCTCTTGTTTCCAACACTTAGTCTTATTTTGCTCCTCCCTCTCCTCTCTTGTTTCCAACACTTAATTTTATTTTAAATCCCTTCCCTGTAATTTTCTCTCCACTCTCTTCCCTTATCTCCTCACTCCACACTATGGTTTCATTACCTCCACAGGTTCATAACCCTTATCTCTCCACACCCTGCATCACCTATGAACTCACCTCTCTCTCTCTCTCCTCTCTTTATCTCTCAACTCCCCTCCATTCTTCCCTCACCTCCACGGGTTCACGAACTCC
>ML798505.1:65720-76719 GCA_009831015.1 Picea engelmannii | reverse complement strand
TCTGCCACCCTCACATCCCCCCCTTTTTCTCTACCCTCTCCACTTTACCTCACCTCTCATCCACTTATTCCCTCACTTAACCTTTTATCCTAAGTTTCATAAATTATATCATTAACCAATGAAATCACTCCATTTTTCAACCAATTATTTCATGACACTTGGAAACCAATTATTTTCAACACATGGCATCCAAGCAGTGGTGACACATGGAAACTAACTACTAGTGACACATGGCGACGAATGGGAGTGTGGCATGCAGAAACTAATCAAGTGGTGGCATGTGGAATATTGTAGTGACCTATCACACGGTGACATGTGGTGATGATGTGGATTGTTGACTCGTCGCTAACTCATCACCACTGGGCATTGACTGGGCATAGGTGGATGATGATTGGGAAACTAAATATTTAATTATTCATTAAGTTTCTAAGGGGTCAAGCTCCAAGTCTCCATAGTCTCTTATTAGTTCACATTAAGTGCATATTACACTTTTTTATATATACATTGAAATATCCAAAACTCCCATGCATGTGGGATATGTATTTTAAAACAAAAGTCAAAATTTTTAAAGGAGGAGGGAGAATAAAATCAAGGGCCTAGATTGCCCCATGAAAACTGATCGACGATTATTGAGTCTTAATTTTCTAGAGGTCATATATTGAGATACAGGAGTCGTATTTGGGAAAACTTTACCTTGTTGGAAATTTAATTCAACGAGGAACATGAAAGAATAGGTTTCAAGGGATGAAATTGGCCATACTTTTCTCCAAAATTGAAAGAATAGTCAACAATATTTTTATGGTGTGTTGATAAATATGTTTGACACCTCGACTTCACGAGTTGATATCTTGAGATCCAGGAATCGAAATTGTGCCCAAGAGGAATTCTTAGAAATATAAGACGATGAATATCAAATCTGAAATAATTTTCATGGTTGATAAATTGAATATCACATCTAGAAAATTAAAACACAGTCCTTTATTTAAAAGGGAAGTTAATTAATTTTTTCAAAATAAAATTTTATTTAAAAACTTTTATGAAAGACGAAAAAGGCCCACTTCAATATGTGGATGTCAATGATGTTAATTAATTAATTATACTTTAATGAGGCATTAATTAAAGTGATTTTTCCAAGAAATAAAAATCCCTAACTACTCAAGAAGTTAGAACATTTGATTTTAAAAGACAAGAAAGGGCTTCATCAAAGAGAGAGAGAAGGTTGCATTATCATAGAAGAAGATGAGAACAGAAGGGTCCAACCATCAAAATTCATCCAAGATTCTAATCAGCAAACCAATATCTCCATCTTCTCCATTCTTCTTCTTCTTCTTCTTCTTCTTCTTCTTCTTCTACATCACTTTCTCAAGGATCTTTGTTCATATTTATGAATTGAACATAAGGTTGAGCTCTTGATTTTTTCTCTTGTAATATTCCAAGAATTTTCATATATGATCATGGATTATTTAAAGACATGTAAATGACTGTTAAATATATGTTTTCATTGTTGAATATATTTCATGAATAAAACTCCACATAGAACTATTTCGGGGCATTGCTCTAATGATTTCTCAGATCTTGGTATTTCTATGTGAGATTTTTGGAGTTTTCCTATCAAATTATTTTCAGGATAAAATGCAAAACTCTTTTAAAGTTCTTTGATATGATCAAAACTATTCTCTCCGTTTTCTCGTGAGAAGATAATGGTATATTCATTATTTGTATGTGATTAAGAGGGTTGTATATATGATGTTGAGTACAAATATATTCTAATATTGAAGCCTTATTTCAACCTGTCTATAATTAAAATAACTTTTTGTTGATAATAAATATCATATTAGGTTATTAAAGAAACATTTCATATATTAATCAAAGCAATAAAGATATGGGTTTTGTTGCCTAGCAGTCTCCCTAATCCAAGATATTCAAAGATATATATTTTGGTCAAAGAGGAGTACCACCTCTATAAAAATTCAAGGGGATTCATATCCTCATGAGGTTATTGTTTTGATCTTAACTAATTCAAACATCAACATTTTTGGCAACCATACTAGGGAATGATTTTTTTTCAAGAAATTTGATACTTTTAGAATCAAATATTATTTGAAGACTAGGTGTGGTTTGGTTGAAATTTTGAAAAAGGATCAAGATATTTATTCAAGATGAATTTGGTTTTTGAAAATCTTAGTCAAAAAACATTAAATGGTCTTGAATACATATTGTTTAAGTTGTAGTCACAAATCAGTTCTGACAATTTTCATAGACCCAAAGAATCAGTTGAGATTTGGGAGGATGATATCCCTGGTGAATCCATCATTGAAACTCAAGAAATATGCATGGGTGAATTCACTGAAAATATTTCATAATTTAAAGAAGATCAATATGAATATTACTTCAAGGAATTTCTTTCTTGCTATGAAGATATATTTCCTTCTCCATCGTGCGCAGCAAGAATTGTCCAATATACAATAACGGGAGAAGGTATCCAAAGAAAGAAATGGTTGCATAGAATTCCATTGAATTTGAAAGGAGAATTTCATTCCTTCCCAGATATTGGCATGGACAAGTTTCCCATATTCTTCAGGAATACATCAAAGGATGCAAAGAAACATTTGATTAAATTTTACAGTGCTTATGAAATTTTTAATGTGGTTGAAAATGATGTTGCATGTCAGTTGTTTATCTTAACTCTAAAGGAAGATGATTGTGAATGGTTTTATTCATTGCTGCCTAAAACCATCACTAGATGGGATGTACTAGAAAATTTATTTGTGGAGAAATGTGTTCCAAGAAAAGATCCATATTCCCTTTTCTTGAAGTCAGTTGAAATCTATATGAATGAGCAAGATATAGTAAACTATTTCACTTTCAGATTCATGAAAATTCTTTTTTAGATTCCTCATTAAATGTTTCCAAACAATGTCATTATTTTTAGTTGCTATGAAAATGCATTTCCTGTGAATCTGAAATTTATATTGAAACAAGAGGGAAAGTGTAGTTGGAAAGAGTTAATGCAACGATCTCAAGTCATTGAAAGAAATGTTCTTGAAACTGGTGCTAATATATTGAACCTCCCAATCTTGATCCAAGACAATGGAAGGATGGATTTAGAAGAAAAATTTAATGAAAGACGTGAAATGTTTTCAAATATTTTTCTTGAAACCGAAAATGGAGAATATAGTGTCTCAATTCAAGAAATATATCATCCTCTACATGGTCCATTAGAGGATAATTTTAATATTTCATGTGTTCAAATTGAGAATAATAATCATGATGAAAACCTTGCAATAGATTCTCAAATAGCAGAGCCAGTTTACACCAAGCCACAAGAACAATGTTTAAATTGGATATGGACGAAGAATTACAAGAATAAATTTTGAATATGACTCCATAGCCCAATATAGAATGCAGTTGGTCTTTAGATTCTGGTGTTCTCAGCAACACACAGTCATTTTCCTACAGTTGGAGCCAATTGTTGATCAAAATTTGGTCACCTATATTTTCCCACTCCTGGAATAAAAAAAAATTGACATGAGAAGAAGAAAAATTTTGAATCATTATAATTTCTTTGCATATCCCTCAGTCTCATATTCATCGTGAATTTTTTGGATTCAAAATCCAAGTTCATATGCTCAATATATATAGGTTTTTGTCTAACCGAAAAAAAAAAAAAAAATGTGCAACAAATTTAATTCTTGGAACCGTGTCCAATTTCTTAGAACCATTTCCAATTTCTTGGAACCACGCTTTTCTTGGAACCATTTTGGAACATTTCATCTCCTGGAATACATGACTTCCACACTAAGAATATTTTACCACCCTACTCACTCCTCTCTTTCTCCCACATGTATCTTCTCCATACTTATTTTATTTTTCAAATTTACCTACACTCTTATTTCCCTCCTATACTCTTCATACTTGGAAATTTATCCTCTCTTGTTTCCAACACTTAGTTTTATTTTTCTCCTCCCTCTCCTCTCTTGTTTCCAACACTTAGTTCTATCTTCAATCCCCACCCTCTCCTTATCTCTCCACTCTCTTCCCTTCTTTCCTCACTCCACACCATGGGTTCATTACCTATCCAGGTTCATAACCATTATTTCTACCTACCCCCCATCACCTTAGAACTCACCTCTCTATCCTCTTCTTATATATCCACTCCCTCCCTTCTTCCTTCACCTTCGCAGGTTCACAAACATCGCATGTTCATGGGCTCCCTCACCTCCTTCACTCCCCCAACCCACAAACCCGACTCTTCCACCTTATATTCCACCCCCCCATGTAATCCTAACTCACCTTTTTCTATACCCTCTCCACTTTACCTCACTTATCTTCCACATATTCCCTCACTTAATATTTTATACTAAGTTTCATACATTATATCATTAACCAATGAAGCCACTCCATTTGTCAAACAATTATTTCATGACACTTGGAAACCAAATATTTGCAACATGTGGCAATCGAGCATTGCGACACATGGAAGACAAACATTGGTGACACATGGAAGCTAACTACTAGTGACACATGGAGACGAATGGGAGTATGACATGTAGAAACTAATCGGGTGGTGACATGTGGAAAATTGTAGTGACCTATCACACAGTGAAGCCTAGTGATGATGTGGACTACTGACCCATCAGTGACTCATCACCACTGGGCATTGATTGGGCATTGGTGAATGATGACTAGGTGCAACACCCCATATTTTGGCCTTAGGCGATTATAACTTCGATTTTCTCATTATAGTAATTCATTGCTTAGTAACTATTAGGACTCAATGAAACTGATATAGACATGTGAGAGGTGTACGTCTAGGCTTATTTGTGAGTTGCACAATATTATATTTTGTTTTTATATGTTTGTGATGATGATGATTATGTGATTTGGTTAAACATGTAAATTTAAATGTGTAATTTTGGTACATGGATACCAGTTTAAGTTATGTTGTGAATGCATAAGATATGTAAGGCATGATAAAAATAAACATACATTTCTTAATTAAACATCAATAGAAATATGGATTCTTATATGAAATTATGACGTATATACATGGATATGAGTATTGGTGAACTAAACTGCAGGTTGACAAGTTATGTAATGATCAAATGACTGTAGTGTTGACGTAATTTGGATGTCGTAGACATCCAAAGGATAGTGTATGATATAAGTTGTACTTATGATTTAATTTATGGTTTCAAATATTGCTATGATCTGTGGTAAGTGTGGTTTTGACAGGATGCACAACCTACCTAGAGTGGTTGTTTGATGACATAACTCTAAGAACAGTAGTTGCACAATAGGGCTTGATGTAGGGTGTTGACCCTAGTTCTATAAGGAGGGGTGGAGGTATTTTCCACTGTTTATCCTCTGAAACCTAGAGTCGTGGGAGGGTTGTGTGAAGTCGTGCTCCCCTAGACGTGTGATGGTGATTGCTAGTTATGTTGACCCTAGTTCTATAAGGAGGGGTGGAGATATTTCCCACCGTTTATCCTCCAAAACCTAGAGTCGTGGGAGGACTGTGTGGAGTCACGCTCCCCTAGACGTGTGATGGCGACTGTTAGTTTCCTGTTGGGGAAGCTTGGTCGATATGTATGACACTTCCGCTTACAGGTTCTATCTGGAGTTAGGTCAATATAGTTGACGCTCCAGCTTAGTCCAACAGAAAAGAGGATAGGATGGAAGATGGAAGTAGGTTAGGAAGGAAGGATCCTTTGATGTTAGTTGAGAATATTGATTGGGGATTAGAGATGCCACTATTGTTTACTCACTTGGAGCCTACCATGTTTAAAACCCTCTTTGATTTCCTATTGATATTTTAAGCGTGATAATGAGTTATTGATGAATTGTTGTAATTTTGATCGTTAAGATTATTAAATGATGCATTACTTGATCTGGTGTCCTACATGTCTTGGTGATCATATAGGAACTATGCACTAGAGGCAATGGTTTTTTATCATTAGCACATACATGAGATATGTGTCCGCTAGCTACGCACACATACCCTACCTATGTACACTAGTACAATTAATTAATGTATTAATTATTAAAGTAAATTATTAACTATTTAATTGAATGGTTATTGAATATGTAAATTATATTGCATGCAAAATATCTAGAAACATTAAATACCTTCTTGACTTTGATAAATGGTGGGTATGATAAATTAAATGAGCATGGTGGGGTGTTATGTACATTTTTGAGAAAATTGTCAAATTACATTTATTAGCTAGCATGAGAAGAAAGACTTTTCATTTTGTTTATTGTTGTTTAATGCAAGTCATTTATATTTTAGTTTTATTTTAATATTTTCCCAAAAAAACTAGATAAGGGAGGTTGATGGATAATAATGAGGGTGGTTGAGGAGACTTGGGGAAGTGTGTATGGAAACTTGATAAATAGGGAGAAGAAGTAGTGAGGAAAAGAGGATGGAGAGGTTTGAGCATGATGAGAGGTTGTGAAATCTTTGGAAGATATATTTCTTATGATGGTTTTTCTTTGAGCATTTGTGTTTGGTTGTTCTTGGAGTCACGGGCACGGAGGGCCAAGAAACCGAAAGGTTACTTGGAGCTAGGAAGCCGGCTAGGCTCCTAGTTAGCTGGGAGGATTTCATTGTTTCACTCTGGGAAAGTGGGAAAAGAATGCTTGGAAGCGCCTAGGACTACATTACAATGGATGTGCTTCGACAAAATAAGGAAGAGATATTTTTCAGTGGTATTTGTTGTTGACATTTTGTATATAATTTTGTTTTAAGTTTTAAATCTTAGATTTAACCTATTACTTATTTCATCATGCTATTTAAATTTATCATTGAGAAAATTTAGAAGAATTGTGTAAATGAAATGAAATTATGTTAAAGCAAAGTTGTTATTGTGTATATAGCAAATAAATGATTAATTGCTTAGCATCCTATAGAGGGGTGCTACATTTGGTATCAGAGCCTGGTTCTAACACTTAGGGCCTATGGACCTTCCCAAGTAAAATTTAGGAACCCAAGTAAAGTTTAGAAACAAATATTAATTCAAGTCTTTCGATTTATTTCAATTACATAAATTTCAATCACATTAATGCTTCCTTCCTTGGCCTTGGCAATCAGATTTGGCCACATCTGTAACACACATAAAGATAATTGGTACAACTATATATTGGAGATTAAAAGTGAGACCCAATGCCACTTTCCACATGATTTTATCTCCTGTTACGTGCCACATCTACAGAAAATAGTGAATTGATAACATCAACCTAGTATGAGAAGATAAGTGTGAGACTTGGGGGTACTTGCCACATACTGTTATTTTATGTATGCTCTGTCATCTCATGATGATAAAAACTAAGTACTGAAATAATAGTTTCACACAATAGAACAGTGTACCATTTGATCTATGGTATTATAAAACTTGTACGAGAAGCGCATGCCCTCTCTTCAAGGCATACATAGGTAGGCTAGGAAATTTTACCACTCATACCCTCTTAGAGTGACTTTGTTGGATCCTTTTGGGAAGGGTGATTAGAGAGTATCCCGGGTTACTGCAAATAATATGAGCAAAAACGTAAGTAACTAGATGGAAATGATGTAAAAATGTTACTCAGAGGAGAGTTCAAGGTCAAGTCAAGTTCAAATTGTGATCTGCTAGACTACAAGCCACGAGATCATTTAGATTCCATTGCACCATGTTGGAACCATTGTTGGCCTGTGTATGAGTGTTTCTAGTTATGGCCTATCAGGGATTCCAAGCTCATATGAAAACTAATCTCCACTTTTAATTATCGCCAGCAAGTGTCAGGTAGCACCACCTTGAATAAAGATAAATGACTGCCTAAACAAACTATGCACTTCCATTTATCAAAGACTATACACACTCATTTATCATAGTTTTCATGAAATCACTAGCACATTATTGCCAGTATCATCCATTATGGTACCCAGTTAAATATGTTCAATGAATCATTGAAAAGTCTTTGATATCGTGATTCCTTGAAATTATGTGATGCCATGTTGTAGCGAAGAAAATCGTTGAAATGATATCACATTAACATTATGACAGCACGTGAGCAGTGGATCAGTCACCTCAGACCTGACTACTCGTGATATTTACATGAACAGAGTGACAAATGCAATGGAACAATACTTCATATATACATTAAATTAGCAGACTATATAGTGTATACACGGTGATTCTAAAACCTAACACAACAGACTACAAGACTAATTCCTATTCATATTTGACTCAATAGTATCACAGTCATTTCATGTTTTATCTATAATTCATGTTATGAGAATCTGAGAGAATAGGGAAATACACAAACTCACTGCTTCTCATGTTCCTAAATTGATAACAATAGTAATAGAACAATAGTCAACCAACATATAGTGGACAAAACAAAAAGGCAACAAAGGGAAAGTGACAAGAACTCAAAAAAAAGGTGATGCAATGACAAGTCAGAGAGAAAATTTACCCAGACTTTTTTTAATCACTTGATTGTACGTAATTAATAAACACACACATAATCTTCCCACAATTGTGTTATATTTCTCTGTAGCAACCGCAGAAGGGTTTACCAGTTGGCAATAATAATGGCAGGGAAGGATGACAAGAACCTTAAATGGTGGATAAATAGAAGCCCTTGGCAAAAATACTTGAGCTGTGAAGGTAAAGCACTCAAGAGAAGCATGGAGATGGCAGGATTAACTTGTGGATGCAATCAGAGATGCAACATACTAAGGATGACTGAAAGTCAAAGACTTGGATGACAATTGATCAGATGAAGTTAAATCAAATTATTAATGTTTTACAGTTCTAATTGGCACAGTGTTTGTGTTAGTCTTCCCCTAATTCACAAAGTGCCTAGGAGGAGGTAGACAGAGGTTGGATACCAGAACCTTCTTGTTTCATTTCAGAGCCAAGACCATTGCCACTTCTCCGCTCATATGCACACCTATGGCTATCATCACCACCTATTGTAGGCAAAGTACGAGTACCATGTCCTTCTGAATCTCGCGGAGATAAAAAAAAATTCTTGTTCCAGAGATATTCAAAGGCCCATATACAGTCGAGCCAAAGCCCAAGACCAAGCATCAAGATTACAAGGATTCTATAGATTTCCCTTCCGGTCAAAACAATGGACAGAACAATGTTATGAATACCACAAAAATCTTGAGACATCCAAAGCTAACAGAACTGCTCACAGCTTGTGTTTGGCATTGGGCTTTGTGTTATGTGTTGGTGTAGGTGCTTGGTTCGATAATTGTGGGCTCAGATAATTGGAGTTTGGGCCCATGGGACCAATATCTTTGGCTTAAAATGATAAGCACGAGAAAGGCCCATTTGCAGCCTCATATCCCTTGATGAAGTATATGGCTCCAATCAATTTCGTGTTACATTGAGTTGCACTAAAAGTTGTGCCAATTTGGAAGATCCCCTTCCATCGAGAAGGAAAAGCTCGCATACCCCTGTATCTATGTTAGCAACGATAATCTCCTTCCCAAAATCAGATTTTCTCTAAAGGAATAGCGGATTTTTTTTTTTTCCAGAATCTCCACCTACATTTTCATCTAAGTTGAGGAATCCCCATGAAGTAGTTGTGTGCAGAGTTCTTCCTTGGTTAACGAAAATAGACAATACATGTGGTAGCTCCGAGAGAGTGTGAGCATGTTGTTCTTCAAGACAAGCAGCAAAACCATTTATGGATCTGGTATAAGAGTAAAATATGGCCTCCTTGGTTGCATCCTTGCTTCCTAATATTGATCCCATAAGCTCATGATGAGAATCAGCTACCAGTTTGTGTTCTAGAGTCTCACCATGATGTTCCAATTCCCTTTTCTGACTAGGATTGGCATTTCTAGGGATTCCAGTTAAGTCTTTATGTTCCTATATAGATTCTAGAGGCACTGCCATTTCCATCATGTCTGAATGGTAGTATACAGTAATTTAGAAACTCAACTCAACCTGCATAGAACTACAATATTCCATCATTAACTACAGATTCACCGCCATTTATATCCACCTACAAATTCAACGCCATTATGCCTTGAAAACGACTACAAATCTCTTGCGTAACCTATGAGGAAAAGTGATGGGTTCGATTGGATTGGTTGCTCTTGCAATTCATAAAGTTTTCCTGACTTTCCTTGAGGAAAACATAAAATCAATAATCTCAAACCACTAATACCATTGATGTTTCTTCCTTTTACTATTGGACCAATCTTTGGTTGATAGTTGTTTTTTTTTGTCTTCTTCTAGTACTGTCCTTTGGCCAACGATTGTCGTATCATTTCGATATTTGGTTGATAGTTGTTTTTTTTCTTATGCTCGTACCAACCTTGGCCAATGATTGTGGTATCATTTATTCCACTACACATAATTAAAACATATACAAGTAACACCTACTACATTGATCTAGGTTGTATAGGACAATGTTCCTTTCTCTTTCTAGTATTCGTTCATTTATGGTGGTTATATATATATATATATATATATATATATATAAAAGAGTCTAAGAGAGAAAGCTAGATGGTCTCTCTTTGTAGTTGGTTTTAAGTTCATGTAAATATAAATTTTTTTAAGAGTAGATTTATGATATTATTATGTTTGTATTTTTATTTGTTTTATTTTTTTATTTTTGCTTGGGTTTAATGAATATATGTTATGTTTTTTTTTATTAATGTATGGATGGTGACATGTGGTCATTATGTTATTTTCTATTTATATGTGACCATCTCGAGGTTTTCTTTCTAGTTGATATATAAGATATTTTTGGAATAGTATGTGAATTATGTTGGAATTATACTAGAGGATAGGGAACCTCATTTTGTTTTTGGTATGATGAATGATTCCTCCTATAAAATATTGAAATGCTACTTGTCAACTAAATCCATTAAGTTTTACTAGTAAAAAACCATAGTCAACTAATAGATAAGGACCTTTTTAAGTGATCTAGGTTAATTAAATCAACCTTGAATTGTGGAAAATTTATTAAATATTGTATAAATATATGGGCTTAA
>ML798505.1:5732-20122 GCA_009831015.1 Picea engelmannii | reverse complement strand
TATGAGTTTGTGTTACAGACTAATCTGCAGGTTATGGGCTATGAAATAGCCAAGGGATAATGATGATGAAAGTGGATATCATGACCACTAGCCGAGAAACAATATGGTATGAACCCTTGTTTGTGAAATTATATTGGTTTGGATACATTGCTATGATATGTGGACTAGTGCAGGATTTCAGATGGTGAGACTTCCCAAAACCAAATAAACGATGACAAAACTCCCAGCAACACGGTGCCACTGTATATTCCATTGTAGGGTGTGGACCCTAGTTATGATTAGGAGGGGTGGAGGCATTTCCCACCGTGTATCCTCTGAAACCTAAAGTCATGGGAGGATGGTGTTATCTCACGCTCCCCTAGATGTGTGATGATGATTGTCAGTTGCATGTTGGGGAAGCTTGGTCGAGATAGTGACACTTCTGCTTATGGGTTCTATTTGGAGTTAGGTCAATATAGTTGAAGCTCCAAGATAGTCTAGCAAAGGAAGGATAGGAATGAATATGGAAGTAAGTTAGGGAGGAAGGATGAGTAGAAATAGTTGAGAAAGTATGGAGATTTGTCTTATGGTGGAATTTATTGTTTTTCCCTTCTAAAAAGAAAATGTGTATATATGAATATTCATAATTACGTAACTAAACCACGGTTATCTAAATAAAATTGTTGAACTAGATAATTGTAATTAAAGGATTTCCCAAACATTTGATTGGTTTATTGTCTTTTATAAAAGAATAGTCTTGTTGATTGGATTGGATGCATATATAAATTAATATAAGGGTGATAGTTATTGATTATTAGTACATGCACGAGACTTGTATGTACTAGCTACACATGCATTTATTGTACATGTACACTAGTATGTATGAGTTTTATTGGATTACTTACTAATAATGTCGGTTAATTGTTATGAATGTGTGAACCATGTTTCTTTTCCTTTGTATCATGAAATACCTTAACTTCGGGACGAAGTTTCCTGAAGGGTGGGTGTATGTAACAACCCTGGTTAAATAGTTGCATAGGGTTTCTTAAGTATAGTTAATTAAATAATTAACTGTCTTAATGTGTATTAGTTAAGTAATGATTAACTATTAATAATATTAATTATTTATTTATTTATTTATTGTTTAATAAATGTCGATTAATTAATTAATTGATTACTTAACACATTCAATGATTTGGGTAATGAATTAAAGGGATTAATAACTTTAAATTATTTATTATAAGACTTTATGTATGCAGGGGGGGAATGAAGCATTGAGTGGAGGGATAAGGTAATAAATGGTAGTATAAGGTAATCAATGGAGGTATAAGGTGGGTGGAATTAAAGGAGGGTAGGGAGTCAGTGAATGGGGGGGAGATATGACTGGGCAGAGGCTTATGGGAGATGATTATGAAATTTTGGAGGAGGAAGCATCTGGGGGGAGAAGGATTGTATTTCCTGTTTGATATTTTTATGGTTGGGAGTTTGGGAGGACAGTTGCAGGGGTGCACTAGGCTAAGAATTATCTCATACTCAACGATATGTTGTATCGAAGAGGTGTGGATTGCATCATGTGTCGATGTCTCACTCATGAAGATGCAATTATCGTGCTTAACAATTTCCATACCGAAGCATGTGACAATCATTTGTCTAGGTTGGCAACAGCACAAAAGATTTTACAATAAGGTTACTTATGCCGACACTAATCAAAGATTGTATCGAATTGGTCAAGAAGTACCACCTGTGTCAAATCTTCTCTCGGAAGATGAGGGCACATCCCGATCCCATGTTTCATATCATCATAGTTGGTCCCTTCACCAAGTGGGGGATTGATTACACTACATGCAACCCTCCTTCAGCAAGGAGGCACCGTTATATCATCATCATCGTAGACTACTTCATGAAGTAGGTCAAAGTTATGCCAACATTTAAAGATGATGGAGAGACTACAGCTATCTTTTTATTCAACCAGATAATAGCAAGGTTCGGTGTCCCGAGAGAGAGTGTCACTGACCATGGCAGTCACTTTCAGAACCAGATGATGACCGAATTAACATCAAATCTTGGGTTGCGTAAAGAACACTCGTCACCCTACTACCCCCAAGCAAATGGTCAGGTGGAAGCTGTAAATAAATCTCTTAAGACCATCCTACAGTGATCAATCAACTCGGCCAAGTCAAATTGGCATTTGATGTTATACTCGACATTATGGGATTACCAAACGTCTGTTAAGACTGCAACCAGTTTCTCACCTTTTCAACTTGTTTACGGGCTGGAAGCAGTCTTGCCTATAGAATGTCAGATCACGTCCCTAATATTGGTAGTACAGTTATTTCCAAACACTTATTCACTTAAAGAACGATTATTATACCTTGAGCGGCTTAATAAGCAGCGTCATGATGCGACCCTGGCCAACGAGGCTCACAAATAAAAATTCAAGTGTCAGTATGATCGAGTCGTTCGTCCTCAGATTTTCTTTGAAGTCGACCTTGTCCTGGTCTATGACCAAGATAAGGACCCCCTATGACCAAGATAAGGACCCCCTGGGGGCAGGAAAATTCAAACCCATGTGGTTTGGACCATTCATCATAAAAGAGGTTCTAAAAAAGGGTGCTTATCGTGTGGCTGACTTTGAGGGAAAGGCTTTGGCGGAGCCTATAAATGGGCTCTACCTCAAGAAGTATTACTCATAGGTAGGTCACCTTGGGTAACTTTTTGTAACATATGTATAGTCTTTGTACTATTACTTTAAGGTTTATTTTAGTATTATGGAAATGTATTTTTTGATGTTATATTTTATCACTGTGGCAGATGTCAAGTGAATCAGAGGTGTTCATTGGGTATGCAGACGGTGCTAGTCGACATACTCGGAGGCTTGCCTCCGCAGCTTGGGTAATTTTTACACCTCAGGGCCAGTTATTATCTTCAGGAGGTATATGTTTAGGCGACACCACAAACAATGTCGTCGAGTATAGTGCAGTTATTGAGTTGCTTCATGATGACCTGTCATTTGGTATCTCTCATATCCGGGTCTATTTAAACGCTCAGTTGGTTGTGTCTCAGTTAATAGAGTCTACCATGTTTATTATCCAAATTTACACCGATGATTCCTTAGCATACGTCTCTTAGAACGAAGCTTTGATTATATTACATATTTTCATGTTCCTAGGAGATTAAACCAAGTTATAGATACTCTAGCTAATCAAATTTTAGACTAGCATCTCGCACACATATAAAAAGACATACACATAAACATGTAAATACATTTTTAAAGGAAAATATGATCCATAAACACACAAAAAGACATAAAAATCCATATATAATACCATAATCATCAGAGTACATAGGTGGATACAAGTGCCTCAAAAATATGACCAGTAACGAGTCATGGGGCTTATGCCCTCAAAAAATATATAAAAGTAGATCTCGCGGCACGTGAAAAGTCTATACTAACTAAGGTCAGGGCATGTGGGCCCTGTTGTAATAATCAACAGCGTTTGTCAAACGCTGGAATATTCGGACCCATGTCCATGGTGCCCCCACTACATGAGGCTACATAGATGGTGGCAGATCCTCAATCTCTGCCATGGGGATGGTGCGAGTGAGCGAGGTAAAATTTCTCTCAACTCATCTCAAAACCCTCTCAGCCTCACTGGATGGAAGCTCTCATGTTGTTGTTGGTCCCCCTACGGCGGCAAGTGCGGCCCCTGGCCAAGGACGATGCCTGTTCCTTGCATAATCTACAGGTCACACTGGTCCCACATTTGCACAAAATAGACACATATTTTTCAAATACTTTGGTATAAAAAAAATGATATATATAAAAACAACATAAAAATTATATATGTTTCAAAAAAAAAATCATGCAAACTTACCCATCTCGCCTCGCTCCTCGCTTGGAGGTACAAGGATCTCAGTATCTCTCAAGAAATAAATCCCAACATAGGGATAATCCTCTATGACTGGGATCGGTCGTGTCAACCAAGCAAAAAATTCATCATCAAAGGACTCATTGGTCCTTCCACCACCCTATCGTGGCAACAACACTTCCCATCTGCAAACCGCAGGAAGAGAGGCTTGATGTCCTCATACTACCACTCGAGGACTGAAACTAGGAACTCTTTCAAAGAAGAAAGATCATAGAATCTTCCTAAACCCGAAGTTCCTCTGCGTCCGCAACCGGCAATCTGTCAGTTGCCTCTTCATACAATCCAGCAGTGTAGTCCTCCAGTCAAATATCTGTGCATTTAAGAATTGGACTGCATAGTTCATCTTTGCATGGGACACCTGATGTAGAGTTGGAGAACCAGTCATCCACCCAATAAGAAACACAATCAGCCGCAGTGATAAATTGGTGATCCTACTTATTGGCACCTGCGATCTCGATCGGTATGTACCCGCCTCACAATGAAGTTCTATTAGTTCTGATATATTGTGACGCCCAGCAGGAAATGTCTGGAAATTGACCGGTTCCCCTCTCCTGGAGAGGCCAGTCAAAAAGTATATATCCTCTGTAGTGGGAACCAGTGACTACCCCTCTAGCATAAAAGCTTTTGCGTCATGGTGTCAATATTCAACAAAGGCATTCAGTAGCCTAGGTTGTGCTCTCATGAAAGGACATAGAAAGAAATTGAGCAAGCCACATTGCATTAACATCGTCACAGCATTAGGGTCTTCCCCAACTAGTGTGCTAATATCTTCGTTCTCTCGTTCTCTCCATTGCACATACATCCTACACATGGGCAAATTTTTAGAGGGTTAGGCCTTGATTTTTAAACATTTTTTGCACTCATTGGAGGGTCCACGTGGGATGTTTTGATGACAGTCACATGTACACACGCTCTGACATCAGACAAAGCGAGTGTACACGTCGGTTGCCATAAGACAACCCGCGTGGACCTAGGGTCGACCTTTTAGAGGTCGACACCCCCCCAAAAAAAACAAATTAAATGCATATATAAATAATTAAAAGGCAAAAGGAGGTAGTTTATACTTACTTGGTCCAGACGGATGGTCGTTTCATTCACTGTAGCTCCTAGAATCACCACTTTTACCAAAGGGGTTTTTTTGTGCCAGAGTCAATTTCCAAATCAGAAATGGTGATAATGAGCTGCCAACTTCTATTTATAGACTTTTTGGCCCTTTTTTGTCACTTTTTTGGCCCCCCTTATCATTTCCTCTAAATTGAAAACCATTTAGAGTGATTCAGGAGTTTCTATGGAAAGTTACGTTCATGTATCAGGACATTTTTTGGAGTTTTGGGTCACTTTTGACGGCCCGTGGGAAAAACCTCAGTTGGTCAACTTGAGCATATAGGTTAGGTTTCCACCCCTACTTTTGTATCTCGTTGTCTTTATCCCTTTTCCATAGGATCAATCCCATCAGGTTGCGACATGGAACCACCATTGTTTCTTTAGAAGTGTCGCAATTTGGTGGTAGAACTTACCGGAACATGGATGTCCTAGGTAGATCCTGGTTGCATTATGGTGTCCATGTTGTCACGAATGACTGTAGGCTCGGGAGTCCTTTTAGTTTTTCCTGATTACACATTTGACCCTCATTTTTATGACTCTTGACCTCACCCACGGGACTCCCAAAACATAACGGGTTTTCTTTTAAGCCCTTTCCAGACCCTCTAAACATGAAAATATTGTCGAGCGATCTTTTGGCCTTTCACGCTCGTTAAACTAATATTTGAAGTCACGTCTATCCAACGGTAGTTTACCCCTTTTTCGGTCTGGATGGTCAACTGTACGAACAAAGGTATACTCTAAAGGCTTTGCATCCCTAGAAGAGTACCCTCAGGTATAATTTTACCTCTTTTTCGGGACTGAGGGACTAAATTTATGAAAAAGGAACCCCCGTGGAGTCCATAGTTAAGCTCTTTTCAGACTCCCTAAAATTGAAAATATCGTCGAGTGGCCTTATTCTTTCACACTCATTAAAATGTTCCAGAAGAACATTCCTGGCAGAGTCCATAGTTAAGTGTCTTTCAGACTCCTTAAAAATGAAAAAATGGTTGAGTAATCTTGTCTTTATCGCACTCGTTAAAATAGTTTTGAATAGATGTCTTGTCAGTGCTAGTTTACCCCTTTTTCGAACCGACTAGACTACCTTCGAAAAAGGTACCCCATTGGAGTCTCCTTTTACATTTTTCAGACTCTCTAAATATGAAAAACCACCGAGCTTACCTTCTTTGGGCTCGTTAAAATTACATCGAAGGACGTTACCATTGTGTGTTTTATTAATCGCATTTCCATACACGTGTCTTCGGCTTAATGTCGGCTCCATGTTGCTCTCAACTGGACCATTTGAAGCATGCCTTATACGCAAGCCCTGTAGCACTTTGTCTCTACGTCTTGACACCTTTGGCCCCTAGAGGATTTTTCCCGAGTGTCCTTTTCTTGCATATGTCCCTTTGCCCTGAGAATCCCTGTGTTTTGTGTGCTTGGAACTAGTATGTTTGCAACACTCGATCCTCCTTTGTAACGTAGCATTATTTTATTCTTTTTCAAGCTTTCCAACATTATTGAAAAAGACAAAAAAAATCAAATATACCCCAAAAAGAGGAAGGAAAAAGTATTTTCTTTTTTGGAAGCACAATGAGTCGCCCTTGGACAAAGCACATCCTTTCGTTTATTCATCAAGCTCTGGGATTTAATATGACCTTAGGAGGTTGTTCTCACTACATAGAGTTGTGTCCTCCTCCGTTTGGTTATTCTTCCAAACATATGGAGAGTTTGTGTTGCCTCCTGTATCGTGAACTTATGTCAAATGCCATGCTTCCTAAGTCTCATCATTTGTCGTGCTATTTCCCAAGGGAAGTTCTACCAATCTTGATTCATCCCCTCTGTAGTTTGTCTCTTGCCCTCATACCCATCCATCCTCAAATTCCAATCAAGTATTTGTTCGAAATCAATGAAGCCTTCAGTCTAATCATCAAGATTCTCTAGTCCACGACCGACGAGCCATCGAAGACCTCTGGGTAGTGAAGTCGTACACTCATATTACACTCCTACCCGAGTTTTGAAGATTTTGAAGTTGTTGCTCGAGCTCTGAAGACCTCATCTCCAACTATCATGCCTTATCAACTTCTAGAATATGGATACTCTACATGTATATCTTTTTGATTTCAAGATGTAGCTCCATTGTGTATTTCTCGCGACTACACTTTATATAGTTATATGACATGGATCTACAGTGTATTTGATTGGTATCCATGATTTTATTTTATCCTGAGTATGGGTATGACCGCCACGGTGAGACAATTATTATTTTGTAGACGGTACCTCCTGATTTTTGGTGCCTATGCTCACTTGTTCGGAACATCAGTGAAGATTGTTAATGTATTTCAGTCGTCAGATGCTCTTCTGACCTCACACATTAGGGGGCATCTGTTATAACCCTACCTAATTTTCACCAGACATGCTTACTTGGCCTCAGGCCATCTCAGATTCCTTCTTTTCCAAAACACTATTGAACAACTCTTCTTAAAAACCCCTTTTATAAAGCCCCATGCACCCTGCTTCATTACTGCACACGTGTACATGCTAGCTAACCCAAGACAACCCGTGTGTACCTACAAAATCATGGAAAAATGAAATTTGTTGATGGAACACACATATTTGGGTAAGTTAACTAAACCTTTCATCCATGCATGGCCAGTCACTTGACCAAAATCCTAGCTTCTTCTAGCCTATAAAAGAAGGGTTAGGGGTACCATTTGAAAGGAGGAGAATCATAGTAAAGAAACTATACATGATTAAGCATTCCCTTTGTCCCAACCTTTAGGCATCCTTTTGCAAAGAGAAGTATAGAGAAAAGTAGTTGGAAGATAGCGGAAGAAGGGCCCAGGACCAGAATCGAGGAGCAGTAGTCGACTTTATCATTGTAATGTATCATTGTGAAGTTAATAAAAGAATTGTTTTTCCCGTCCCGCCATATGAGATTGTCATTATTGGAATATTGATTGTATGATTGATTAAATCTATAACCCCTTAGTTCATAGATCAAATGAATGTGAAGTTATTTGTTTGTCTTTAGTGAATCCAGGTCAGCATTAGGAGGAGAGTTGCAGTCAAAGAACGACCAGGCACGAAAAGGGATCGACATCAAACACGAAAAATAAGGTACATCAACTTAATATCTTAAGCCTTGTATTTACATATGAGTAATGGGGGTTTAGGCATGGGATGATGGTAAAAAGTAAGAATCTTTAGGTCATTTCTTCATGCATGATAAAACCCTTAGTGCCAGTCCATAGGAGGGATTTCCCACCCACAACAAAGCCAAAGATAGATTTAGAAGGATTTAAAGAAATGTTGAATTTTCTACATCGCATGAGAACTTTTCTGAGATGACCAAAGTGATCCAATTGATTATTTGAATAGACAGTCAAATCATCAAGATATACTTGTATAATTTTACTGATCAAATCGCCAAAATCTATTTTCATATCTCTTTGGAAAGTGGCACCTGCATTAGATAAGCCAAAAGGCATGCGTTCATAAGGAAATGTGCCCCTGCGTGTAGTAAAGGTGGTTTTATATCTATCGATCATTTTTACCTTGATTGGATTCTATTCAGAGAAACCATAAAGTAAGGACATCATTTGTGACCCCACAACCTGTTGCAACATCATTTCCATATTAGGGAGAGGAAAATGATCTTTTATGCTTTCTCTATTTAATGCGTGAAAATCCACGCACAATCAAATATGACCAGTTGTTTTCCTAACATGAACCAAATTTGAAACCCACTCACAATACTTAACTGGAAATATTAGACTAGCTTTAAAAAAAATTCCCAACACCTTTCTAATAGTAGATTCAAGCAAGTCCCTGAGGTGTAGGACAGTCGGTGATGGAGTGTGTTGTTAAGCCACTCCGTGATGTTAAAGTCACTGGTTCGAAACCTGCGGGGACAAAAAATCCAACCATGTTAAGGGTTGGTGTGGCTCAATCCGAGTGCAATCCCCGGGTGATTTTGATGGCTTAGATGCCCCTGAGTCACGGTTTCTCAAGCCACAGGTTAATCGCGTAGCCAACAGGTTCCGCACAAATTAACAAACAAAAAAAAAATAGTAGATTCAAGCACAAGGTTAATGGGTCTTTGTTTTTTCCTAACTGTTTTTATCCCTTCCTTGATAGGAATGGCACGTTGTATGAGAGAAGGATCAAAAACACAAAGATCCTCATATGACCATGCAAAAACATCTTGAAATTCACGTAGTAGTTCTGTGAATTTCGCCTTTTATTCGTCGGAACATTGGGCACCTAATTTAACCATATTTGGAGATTCGAATGTCCCAAGGTTCAAGAAAATGGTATCACCCACTTTCCTTTTTGACTCCTCTTCCTTTTGCATATCTTTGTTTCCTACATCACTCAACAAAAATGAACTCTTGAGAGGATTCAAGACTTTAGGAAATGTGTTGCCTTCCATAGATATGATTTCCTTGGGCTTAAATGGTTCATTTTGTATGAAAGCACAGATTCCTTCATCATTAGGGAAAACCTGCCATGATTCTACATTATCAAAAATGTGAGGACTATATAAAGATTGAAAAGTACAGTCATTCCTTTTAGGTAGAATTTGTTGAGTAGGAGATGTCGCAAATACAGCAAACTTATCAGTCATTGAATTAAGTTCTCTCTTAACATGAGTGATGTTAAATGATAACAGGTTCGAGATAAGCATCCAAACATCTTGGGTATAGCGTTTCATCAACTTATTTCTAGGAGAATAGATTTTACGTACAAGGTTTACAACAAGTTCAGAATCACCAAATACTGTAAGGTGGTCGCAACCGAGGTTATAAGCATTTTCGATGACTAGGAGTAAGGCTTCAAACTCATTGACATTGTTCATGCAAGCAAACTCTAACCTATAAGAAAAAATGTGAATTTTACCTATAGGTGAGTACAAGATAATTCCATCTTTGTTACCTTCATTTGAGCATGAACCATCGAAATGCATGTGCCACTTACCATCTTCCAAATCATTTTTTTTCAATGTAGTGTCACCCTCATCAGCAAAGATAGAGTACACCCCTAAGTCTCCCTCAAGATATTTTACATTTGGTTGAGGAATGCTTTCTATGTATGGTGAAATTCTTCCTTCTCTTAGGACTATAATATTTTTTCCATTATGGGGAATAGATAAGTGTGTTCCATCAAGCGAAAGATATCCACTTGTTAGGGTTTTCCAGTCTCTTCCTAAGATAATATAATAGTTTCTTAATGGCATGTTGATTACTTGGATGTTGAGGGTTGTCCTTATTTCTGGATGTGCACACAGAACTAAAGTTACGTCTTTGGTTTCACCTACAGTTGACTGTCGCAGACTGCTATACGAGAGCATGCTTCTAGAATTTTCATTATTACATGATAATCCTAGCTCTTCCATGATGAGTTTTGGAATTACACTTGGACCTGAACTGCCATCAATTAGGCAACAATGGGATATATTATCCATAATTTTTACAGAAATAAAAAATGAAGGATTTTTTACAGGGTGTCTAAAATTATTTACACCTATCTTATTTACAGTGGGATCCTCTTGTTTTGTCTCTTCAAAAATATTGGCTATGGTGGAATCCTTTCCTTCCATAAAATTCTTAAGATTCTTTTTTTGTTCAGGGATGGAAACCATGTCCAAAAGAGTAGCATCGGCCTTGATATTATCCAATTGGTTAAGTATGTTATACTTGGAAGAGGGAAGAAGGTAAGGAACTCCTTGACTTTCAGGAATTTTCGTTGGTTGTGGAGCCTGATTATCTTCCTGATTCAGAGGTATTTGTTTTCAGCCGTGTTTATACCTCATGAAGACTTTACACCCAGAAGAATGTACACTCCTCCACACAAGGGATTTCAGGTGGGGTTACCCCACCTACAGGATCTGAGGGGGCTCTCCCCCTAGTTGGGGGGTCCAGGGGAAAGTGGGCCCCCGACGATGGTTCTGGGGCAAAGCCCCCGAATGAAAATTTTCCTTGTAAATGTATATTGTAATTTTGTAGTAAATATGGACTGTTCATTATAAGGTCACATATATGACAATAGAATTTATGTTATGGTTTTTTTCCCTAGAAGGAAACCCTCTTTTATAAGGGAAATGTATTGCAGCTATGTATCATGGAAAATATTGTATTTTGAGAGAGGAGACTATGAGAGATAGAAGAGGAAGTTACATCAGGTTTGTTGTAGGTTGTATCCCTTCATTTGTTGGATAATAATAAAGGAAGGACCTGGCAATTTCTCTGGTGGACATAGCCCACACTAGGTAAACCACGTATATCTATGTCTCTATTGTATTGTGTGTCTTCTGTGTTTTATTTCCACATTTTTTTTCTTTTGTTGCTTTGTGATCCTGTTTTTCTAACAATTTTGACAGTTTGTACATTAGTACCTTGTGAAGATAAGACTGGGTTGGAAGAAGTACAAGGAGGATCGTATTTCCATTTAGGATCATAAGATCTGTTCCTATTATTTATTATCATAACATATTCCAGTTCTTCCCAATCTAGAATAGTGATAGTGTTTATGGGCTTCTTTCCAAATATTTTATCTATGGCACTCTTCTTAACTTCACAAGTACTTTCTTCATGATTTTCTTCACAGAAGTTACACCAACGACGAGACATAATGGACTTGGGATGAAAATTGTTTTCATTTGTACTCCTAAAAGGCGATGCGGAAGAAGAAGATGCCCCAAGAGTAAGTGAGGTAACATTCCCCTTTCATTCATAAGCTATCAACTGATTGTTCATATCTTGCACAATTTGTAGGAGGGTAGACATATCTATTTGTTTGACTAAGTCTCCTTTAGGGAGACCTGTTCTTTCAAGTTTCTCTTTGTACTCCAGTAAAGTGTGGAGAGTGAAGCCAATATTGTCAATATCCTTTTCTTTGATCCTATGACGATAAGGAGAGGGAAGTGAATTATAATAATGCATGAAAGCAGCTTGATTTTGGGGGCAAATTAGTTCAGGGATTTAGTTGTATAATTTGGTGAAGCGAAGGTTAAAGGACTTAATAGTCTCACCATATTTGTAAGAAATATTTGTTATATTCCCTTAACTGTTTGGTTGGGCTCTTGGATTGTCCATAAGTGGACTTGAACCAATAAACCAATTATTCCCAAGTGGAAAGTATTTTTGGAGGGAGATCAAAAAAATCAACTTTCTCTTTTCCTTCAAGGAAGTTGAAAAATAAGCGCATGCATGTATCATTATCATTATCCCCGATATTATGACAAGCATTATAAAATGCCACTAAGTGTTTGTTTGTAGAAACAGTATTATGCCCTGAGAACTTAGGAAGATTCTCTTTAAAATTGGGTAACGAACGAGTAGCAGATGCTACATTCAAGGGAGAAGATGCATGCCATGGGGTGGTCATAGAATCTTCCTCAAACTGAAAAATCTCATATTTCTTTATAACTTTAGCAGGGTTGGTAGCAGATTGGATATGAACTTGATGACTATATAGACTACCAATTACCGATGAGGTCGAAGGTTGGGATGATGAAGCACCTCTAGCACCACTAGCACCACCCGCAGATTCCATTTTGAAAGTGATGGGTAAGGGTGAAAAAGGTGAGCTGGAAGAATCAGACAAATTCCTCCTTAGAGTGCTTTCTTGGTTCGACAAAATGGATTTACTCCTTCCTATTTCAATGATAGGAGTAGCTTTAGGAGACAATCCTCTTCTTCTTCCAGAAACGCGAGGATTTGAGGACATGAAAAAGAAGACCAAAGACGTAGGGGAAGGGAGGTTATTTTTTATTTCTAGGTTGCCTTTTCGTAGCTTCCCAGCGCTCTGGATACTTATATCTTATTCAACTACTTCCCAAGAGCGTTCAAGCTCCACCCGGGTACTAGTAGTTTCTAGGACAGTATTGAATAAGTTCAAGGCAATGCTAGTATGGTCTTTAATACTGTGTTCAATATTAGGATGCCTTGTAGAAGGTATTGTCATGAGAAAAACCAGTCAAAGAGTAAAAAAACAAAAAGATTCAAAGATAATCGTGAATACAATCAACCAGGGAGATATGGAAGATCTCCCCAATATGGTCGTCAAATAAATGTTGAGGAAAAGGTACGGAGTACCTCACTCAATCATTTTCAATTCTTTTTTGGATAAGACAAGATAGTTGGGAATGTCACCTGGGGTTTATAGCCTCAATACATTCACTCAATCCACAAGTATTAATTACAAAGGATCAAGGTTGATTTTATGATTTGTATATGTTGCAATTTAAAAATAAAATTTAAACAAAGATACATGAATGTATACAGATTTTACAATAAAATAAACATGGAGACAAAAAAGAAAGGAAGAACTAAGTCATGAAAAAACATGTATGAGATAGAATAATAATCTGATATTATTTCATTCTGAGATATAAAAATGGTATTCCTCTTTTACAAACCCCTGCAAGGGTATGGATCAAAGTCAAATTTAGAAGTCTCTGATGGGAACCATACAAAAAGACTATGACAGTGAAATAAAACTGAAACTAATGATCTGGATCATCTTGCCACAAAATGTTGCCACTTGAATCTGCAATATATATTTTATCAGCTGTAGGGACTGTAAAATACAAAATTTGATATAATTTAAGATATAATTCCTTTCAATTACATAAATAATTCAATCACCATCATATAAGAAAAATATTCAGCAGAGATTAAAATCTATCTATAGCATGAAATAACTCACCCATTCATAATTAAAAATACCTGCTTCTGATGCTAAATCTCGTTGCTTGGGTTGGTCCAATGTTGAAGTTGAAACTGTGTCAAACACTGCCCAAAACTGTGTTTCCTCCCTGCCAGATAGGAGCATCCTGTCCGACTCCCTAGCTCCAGGATATCGTAAGGATATCCTGGCCCTCGTGCCCAAAACCCCCAGCAAACCGGTGCCCCCTTCTTCTGGTTCACCAAAAACCCATAAAACAAACTCCCCACCCCAGAAAAATAAGCACCTCAAATATACAGTCATTCCCCCCTCCAATAATTCTCCCTCCTCCAAAATAATCCTCCCATCATATATCCCTTCACCGACTCTCTTCCCCCTCATTAATATCTTATCCCCCTTCATTATTATCTTATCCCTATATTTAATGTCTTGTCCCCTTATTAAATTCTTATCTGTATATTTAATGTCTTATCCCCTCCCGCATATGTAAATCATTTAATTAAACAAATTAAAATTATTAACCCTCTTAAATTTATTACCCATGTCATTGAATGTGATAGGTAATTAATTAATCAAAAGTTATAACAATTAACTAATTAATAATATAATTAATATTATTAATGCCAATCTATGTTTAATTAAAACCATGTTAGGACAATTAATTACCTAATTAATTTTACTTAATAATCCCTAAGCATATATTCAACTAGG
>ML798504.1:72331-154091 GCA_009831015.1 Picea engelmannii | reverse complement strand
CTCAACATGATGAAGCACCATCGAAATACATTTTCCAAACTTCACTCTTATTTACATTTTCATTTTTTTTCTATTTTTTCTTTTTCTGTATAGTTTTATTTTATACATTATTTTAAATCATCATCAATCGATAGTATACAATTTCCTAAATCCTGATATGTGACATACATAGGGTAATTATTCGGATTCAACAGATCACTTTTTGTATATGCCAACCTTGTTTCTCTGTACAGGCAGGTGAACTGTCCGCTGAAGATCGGAATTGTAGCGTATGTCATATCGAGTTGAAGGGATCCTCCAAAATTAGCACCCCAAGACCTAGATAATATCATACCACACTTCAGAGGGATATCAGTAACAACCACGTCCATCATAACACTTTTTACATGAATTTGTGAAAGATTAACCACCAAATATTTAATCATACCCAAACATTTAACTTTTCTCGAATCAAAAGAATAAAGATCTCCGTATGGTGTGGTAATTTCGAGACCAAGTCTATCCATAATAGCTTTGGGCATAACATTGTGGGAGGCTCTAGAATCCAACATGCAATTATGGAGTAGATGATCATGCACAGTTAACGTAATGAAGAAAGGAGTGACATAATCTCTAGTACCTTCAAAATGCGGACCAAACACTATATTCGGTTTATCATCTTCTAAATTTATAACATCAACCTGAATTTCAATATCTAAAAATATTATCATTTTGGAAATCTTTTTTCTGTATGTACGGTTTTTTGCCAGTTCGACCAGAGGTACAGGAATCTTGATCTTATTAATCTCATTTTCTAGACTGAAATTTCACGTTTCTTTATCATCTTCTCTTGTTTGGGTCTCTATCTACCTTCTTTCTGATTTATTGGTATGTGTTTCTTTTGTTTCATTTGTTTTTTCTTCCACAACCTATGTTTCAGTTTTTTTTGTTTTGACATTCCATTTTTTTAGCCGTGGGTATTTCCATTGTTCTTGTATTAGTAGCAAGTGTTTATGTTGTTTTTGTTTTGAAAGATTGTGTGTCAGTGGCCTTTGTTTTAACGATCTGTCTTTCAGCATCTTTGGGAGTTGTCTCGTCCTCTTCCCCTCTTGACAAGATTCTCTTTAGTTGGGCAGTTGCCATATTTCTATTTCTAGGCCTCAAATTATACTTCTGTTGGAGCTCGACCATTATACTATCGACAATTCCTTGATAAGCAAGATCTTTTGTGATATTTATGTTATCATCATTATTAGACCGATATTCTACGTTTAAAGACCTTTCATAATCTTGTCTTGTCAGATGAGGTTGTTGGCAGTCATCACCAAGATTATTCATATCTTCCTCTAACTCCTCAAACTCTTGTATGTAATCTCCTCCTATAAAATTTGTGTTTTTAAAGGGAGTCTGAATCTTTTGATATTAATTTTTAATTGGTCTTTGTTGTATTTGGGAGTTAGGGTTCCTCTTGAAATATTTTTTAATGAATTGATCTGATTTAGATTGATCGATTTCCATCTTTGAAATTTTTTTTGATAATTATTTAATTACTTTTTCCATATCATCCATCTTGTCTTCCGAGGACCTCCTAGATCCAGAGGGTCTTTCTTGTTCTCTAAATCATCTAGTCTCTTTATTTCCCATTTCGAATTTAGTTTTTAACTTTCCTGATGCCATCATATTTGACTCAATCTCTACAACATTGTCTTTCATTATAGTAAGGTCGACATCTCTCCTCTCTCTCAACAATAGAAAAACATCAGGCTCGAAATCTCCAACGAAAGTTACTTTTGTTGTGGGTTGGGAAGGTTTAACCTCATCTGGGATCTTGTTGTACAATTTATTAATTCTTTGTGTGAATTCAAGAACTGTTTCTGAATTTTTGTTTCTTAAAGCTCCAAACTCAGTTAAATAATAAAGGTGATCTTTTCTTTCTCCCCATTGTATGAGAAAGGCACTTTCTAACTCATCATAAGATCCTATTGAACCAGACGAAATACCTCGGAACCAGGTTCTCACATGTCCTTCGAACGTTTGAAATAGGAGTCTTGAATAGACGTCTTCATGCTCGAGGCCGAGGATATCAGTGAATTGATCAAAAACATTTGTATGTTTAGTCACGGTTAGGTCTCCCTCTCCTGTGAACTTTGGAACATTTTTCATATAGTTTTAGGGCAATTCATGGAGGGGAACTGGGAGGACCAAAGTTGCATATATAGCATCTACTTTAGCAAAAATCATAGGAGGTGGGGGTTTCCTTTGACCACCTCCTCCTCCTCCTCCCGCACCATTTCCTCCTCCACCTCCACCACCTCCAACACCACCTCCACCGACAACAACCATTTGTAATCTAGGGGATGAAACTGGGAGATTGTAGAGGGGGTTTTCAAAGATGTGTAGTCACCTTTATTTTACTTCAGGATGACACAAAAGAGGTTCCAGGAAATGACCATGAGGAGACAGAAAAACTTGAAAGTAGGGAAACAAGAGACGAGGACTAGGTTCTTCATACTTGCAGGATATATAAACGGGAGAACCAGTGGGAGTCGAATCAGAGTGTAAGATATATTCTTCAATACTTTGGGAATTTGGACTCTTTACTTCAGGAACTGATGGAATATCAATCGAAGTAGGTATCGAGATGATTCCTTTACCTTTATTAGAAAAATGGGTAGTTGAATATGTTTCGGCCTTTATCTCAGATAAAACCAATTTGGGGTTTATGATTTCGGCTTTGATTCTATCAGTCAACGTTTCTCCGAAAAGGATTTGGGTGGAAACTTCTTGTAGAGTTAACAGTTCAAGTGGAACCTTAGCATTAGACTATGTGGGTTTAGGTTAGTAAACTTTACTTGTGGACGCAGTGGTTTGCTTAAGGTATCCCCTTGGTTTTAAAATTTTTTCAGGGTCAGAAACATGTATGGTCTGCCTATCATCAGGGTTTTATCTAGTATTCGTTCGACTGAATGTCAGTTTATTAATTGTGGAGTCACCAAGTGAAAAATAAAAAAAATTAATCCTTATAATGTATTCAATCTTTGTTCACTATCAAAGAGAGGAACTTACCAATGTCGTTCTCCCAGGGAAAAATCACTTTGTTTCTTTGTCCCCGACAACGACGCCAAAAAGATTTTGTTCCTAAGTTTGTACTTAAGGTTCAAAGCACAATGTTAGGCATCAGGAAATAAGGAAAGTTTTTTAATGTTTTCTTTTAATATCTCAGTTATGTGAGAAAAATCCTTAAATTGAATTAAAAGTATAATAGCTCAGAGGTCGTTTTTCGTGTCCGAGTTAAATTTTAAAATATTGGATATAATGAGAGAAAAACATAAATTTGTTAGACAAATCAAGGCATCCAATACAGAAGAATCTTACTTTGTCACAGAAGACGAAAATGGATAATGTAACCTTTAATAGCATAAAATATAGTAATCTAATTACTCACAGGTCTTGTATTTGTTGATAGCCAATACAGAGGAAAATATATTTGTCACCAGATAACTAAATGAAATGTAACCACGGTATATGTTATACTAAATTGTGATTAGGCATTCATCAAATAATTATATGAAAAATATGATGGAATATGGAAAAACATAAGAACACATAACTCAAATAGACGAAATGTGGAATCTCTGGTCTGCACTTGTATTAATTCTCAATGAAGAGAGTTTTCTCAATTACAATCATCAAGAAGAAACCCTTTGTTCATTCTTTAGAATGTGTATTTAGGCTTTCGAATGTGTATTTAGGCTTAATTACAATTATCTTACTCTTAAAAGTATCACTTACAAAAATGAGAAGGTGAGATGTTTCATTCGGTTCTCCTCTGTCTTTTTATTGTGCTGACAAAAACACTTTTCTTCCTTGTTTCCAAGCTCCAAAATAGACACTGTAAACATAACATATCATTGGTTTCCAAGAGTGTTTCCCTCTCCCTACTCAATACATTTGATGCATCTTTCCATGAATTGAGCTACTAACCTGGAGGGTTCTATGTGGTTGTTAGCCTCAAAAGTGTATAATTTCTTTTACAACTGAGGCAATCTTTCTTCTATTTGTTTATCCTCTAAAATAATAGTCTGTAGTTGTAGAATTGGTTTTACCAACCATCTTTCTATTTAAGTGATGTCAGCCTGTTTTTTCTGTGAAATTTTAGTTTGGGATTCTCCCATATTTTCCTTAATGTCAAGTAGATGTTTGGCTATATTAATTTTACCCAGTGTTCCAGAGCTATCCTCTTTATCAAGGCCTAACAAATTTTTATTTAAAAACCCAAATGTTTCCTCACATGATTCTTTCACTTCCTTGGCTATCCTCCTACCTTCATCTATGTTGTACTCCCAAGTCTTTAGTATAATATCACCTCTAGTTTTCTCCAAACTGGACAACCTGGAATCCATGACTATTCCTTCTTTACAGATGATATAATAGCTTCCTGGAAAGTAGACCAGGCTACGATATATTCTCTCTCTCTTAAAGCAATGTTACATAATGCATGATCTATCATCTAAAAATTATTCTGGATGATTTCTACCTTAGAGAGTAGGCTTTGTTGTGTTGTTTCTATCTTCTTTCACACTTCCAGTGCTTGCACTTGGAACATTGATATATCTACAACCATGCTTTATGTGGATCTTAATTTAACTTGCAGTTGTCGTACTATCTCCTCTTGTCGGATGACCTATCCTTGGCTTGTTTGGGCAGACTTATGCATTTCATCAAGGTTGGATTTAAGCTATTGGATCTCTTGTTGGTCAGTGGCTCTAGCCTGTTTGAGCTCTTTATGGGCTTCAGTTCTGACATTCCTTTCTACGACCATTATCTGACTCTGTAATTGGACTATCAATATATCTCTCTGTTTCAATTGCTCTGTCAGGTTGTCAATTGCCCAGATATTTACTATAGGGAAGGCACCTAATGACCCAACCATCTCCTTGGTGACTTCTGAATCCTTCAATCCCTGTCCATCAAATATTATCCTTTGTCTTTTGATTACTACCCCTTCTCTTTGATTCAATTCTTTTCTAACTTTGGCCCTCCTTTTCGTGCTAAAGAAAAAATTCGAAAGAGGTATCTCTTCAAGTGGGATCGAGGTAATATCACTTGCCAATATAACTTTGATATTAGGAGTCTCGAAACTTGACTCTAGAGGGGTTAATTATGAAACAGGGCTGCCTATATTTGTGAATCGATGTCCTTATACTGTTATGGAGGTATCAACAGGAATATCTGGTGATAAAGGAAGTACCACTTGACTCTGTTTTGGAAGCGTCTCAAGTTGAACCTTTTCCTGCGGCCCTAGATATCCTGCCTGTGAGGTTTCTACCTCTTGTGTAGACATCTTGGTATCTTTTGGGAATTCCTCAATAGTTTCTTTATCAGAAAATATTGGTTCAAAACTTGGAGGCATGGATACCTTCTCCAGAGGAGCGATTGTCAATTCCCCTTGTAGTATCTTGGGAAAACTACTTCGCCTGTTCCTTTGGAAGGTGAGGAAACTGGCCTATTGGTTAGGGGGTAACGTTTGGACTCTGTACTGTACCTCTTCATATGATATGACTCCCTTGGACACATCATCATATGGAGAGTATTCATGTGTATATATTTTCATATTGCATTGAGCTAGGTGATTCTCCACAATTTGACACGGATCATGCCTTTTGAATTTGATATCTACCAGTTTGACATCTTCTAAATATGTAGCTTCTACTTTGGAATGGCCAAAATTCAACACGGAAAACTTTCCAACCTGTAGAGAGAAGGTTGGCTAAACTTTCTTCTGAGAAGCTTTTAACTCCTTGCCAATGCCTCTTGTTACCGTCTGATAAGGAACTTCTCTGCACACCAATCTGTCTGGCAGAAACTTCATGGGAGCGTGAGGGGGAACTGAGCACCCGAAAACCCTGATATATGAGAAATTTTCTTCAACATACCAATCGGCAACCGTTTTAAGATTTCCCATAATTTCCTCTGAAATCCGAGACGGTGGATGTCCATATAGTGTTTGATGAACGAGAATCACTACATTATGACAGATTTCATAAAATAAATCTTTGGATTTTTCCTCCCACATCTTAGAATGATAAACATGGATAGGTTCTACACTGGTTGGGTTCTAGCTCTAATTCATCAATGGGAATGGGGTCATGAAACAAATATCATCCATGACATACACAGACATATAAAAAGGGGCACATTGACCCTTTGACTTTTCCGTTTTGTACTCAGAAATTTCATTGGCTAGGTTATCAGACAACATATTAGCCCAATCAAAAGTGAAACCCTTTTTTGCCTCATATATGATTGACACCCATTCCACCAGGAAATGAGTAGGGTTTTTCCTTCCAAATATTCTACATAGCATCATGACCACATAGACTATATACGCATTTAATGAAGCACTGGAATAAACACCATGGGAGTCAGCTCTGAATTTTGTTGGAATCCCCCACCAAGTTTTAACTATATCTGGGTAGCTACAGTTGTATTGCATACATTCGTTTTGTTGAAACTCCATTACAAACACAACACTATAAATATTTTTTGGATCAGGGGATATCTTGTACATTACTTGGAGGTGTTCCGGCCTGAAAGAGTTGACAATGACCTTTTGATGATTGATGATTCTCTTGGTATGCACATTGGTATTTTCCAGACACAAACTTATCATGTCATTATATGGCATGAGCCTCGGTCGTGTAGCTATTTTGTGAAGCTTAGAATCTGTTATAAGTCCGAGTTTGTCGTTCGTTTCATATCCAAAATCATCCTGACCATTGATAGATTTACCTTCCAAGATCTCAAAAATATGCGTCCAGGACCTGACTGCATCTACAACATGTGGCGTGGTATCAGACATAATGTTTGTGTTTGGATTCAAACCCTTTCCGGCTTCATAATTTTTCTTAGACATTTTCCTGGGCGCCATGATACTAACAAAAGAACATGAATAGCTGTTACAGGGGAGACTATGTAAGTTTTCCTCAAATAAGGCTTACTACTTTGTTGAAAGTATGAAAGGAATTCAAAATATAGAAACTTTATTTATGCTTAGTTCGCAGTAACTCAAGAGTGTTTTCACAGATGGTGAGTTTATTCATTTTAATGAGGAAAGCACATATGCTGATACACACCTTACGTTAGAAATAATTTATGTTCGCCTATAATAAATGTCACCAAGAATCGACTATTCACAATCGGGGATTTTGGACGAAACAACATTGAAACATCTTGAAACGCGAATGTGCGAAAGATTAATTCACATTGTTAATTGTGTTTAAGAGTTTAATTAATCACGTTTAAGAGATTAATGTTTTCATAACTTCGGGTTTCAGGTTTTTTTGTATGCATTGAACTGTAAACCCCCGATTCCCGAAATGCGACATGATTAGTTATTCTTGGTTTTATTAGGTTTAATTAATCGAGATTTAAATCTTCGATATTTTATTGTTTCGAGATATTCAAGTGGACTCTTTTTTATATCTCTGAAATTTTGTTAGTTGTAATGATGTGTCAAGAATGAGTCATCTTAAAGGGTGCCACATGTTGATTTGAATCGTGTGACCTCTTGGATGGCAGGCTCAAAAAGTGACGCATGTCTACTAGGAAAGGGTTCACAATTCAAACGTACACTCATAATAATATTCTTTTATATCTTTAAGAACAATTAAAACATACACCTTTCGGGTTTCGGGACTTTGAATGTTAAGACGTAACGAAATGCCCGAATCACGAAACTCTGAAACAACCTTTGTCGATTTTACTCATTAATTTTTTGGAGGCTTCATAAATCTAAAGGATTTTAGACCCTCCGATCCTACATAAGACTTTATCAATGGTAAGAATCAAGTGTTTTTCATTCTTACTTAAACAAAACTAAAATTTATTAAAGTCTAAATATTAAAAAACCACACATGTTCCAACAAAAGGAAGATAAAAAAAACCTAAGACAATAGAGGAATTTGTAGATACTGTACAGCCTAAATATCATACCCCAGAGATCATTCCTCCTAGATCAATCTCCTCTAAAGATGATGCTTCTAAATATAAAATGTTGGTAAGAAAAAGGAGCATTAGGCCTCGAAATAAATTTAGGATAAAATCCAAAGCAGTGTATGACCCTTCCATTAAATATATGGTCATCATTGTCGATGAAGAATCTATAAAGCCTATGGAAAATCCATCTACAAGTAAGAAAATCCCTATAACTAAGCTTGAGAGGAATAAATTTAGGAAGGAAGGTTTAACAGTAAATAAAAATACTCCTATAGGAAAAGACAAAGTTTCTGCCAGAAAACAGGGTAAGAAGAATATGAAAGGCGCAAACCCTAAGATCATATTTGAAGGGGATAAGCATAAGAAAATGAAAACTTGATCTCAATCCAAGTAGACCAGAAATCATAGTTTGGATTTGTTGTAAGAAGCAACTACATTAGTCTTTCATGGATATCTTTTAGTTTGAGAATTCCATATCCAATGCAAATCCTAAACTATGACTGAAAATGATGGACAATGGAAGAAATATTTTTTGTTTCTTGTATCTAAGGTGCCATTCGTCTTTTTTTTGTTATGATTAGTTACAACCTGGTCAAGGAAAGGATTTTAAAATGTGAAAAACTAGTTTTTTGTATGTCTCTACAGGAAGTTCCCACAGTCTCATACACAGTAAAACAAGGGTGCTACAGGAACACCTATAACAACCAATTTTGTTGCAAATATGACACGGTTTTATATTTTTGTAACAGAAGAGGGTTGTAAACTATGTAAGATCTTTATGGATCATATTATGGAGTTATATACCCTTTTGTGGATCTAAAAATCTATCTTGGGATACGATTGACTATACCGATCTGTTATCATGGTTGAATTGTCAAAGGCTAGATTTGAGTGGATCATTGAATACAAGGTATATCTTGGGAGGATAAAGAATAAGTTGCAGTGTAATCATCCATATGGAAAGCAAGTCAACCAAATATCTTTTTATCCAAGGTTGTTGCTTTAATTATAGGATCTATTTTGTAAACTGTTTATTATTTTGTATATAAGCAATTAGAGGCGGAAATTTGCCCTGAGAATTTGTAGGTATTAGTTTTGAGGAGTCCTTGACTATCAGATTAACCATTAACGCATGTAACCAATGTAAAACACTATATATTAGATGAAACAAAGAAATAAGGGGTTGGATCCCTATTTTTTCTTAAAGTTTCTTATTATAAGACTATTTTTATCCATCCTACCTATATAAAGATTTTAGTTGTTAATAAAGTCGAAGGGTGGTGTGTATATCTCATATTTGTTTATCACTTCTATTTATTCATCTTTAACATATCATTACTGTTATATGCTCATACGAATGTATGTATGTGATGAAAAGGTTTCTCTATTTTTCATAGTGCAATCTTTGCCACATGTGTGTTTGAGTCTTTTAAATCTAGTTCAAGAAGGATTTATGAGTATAGGTTTATTCTTCTACTGGTCAAATTATATTAAAGAACATATGCTCTTTGATGATTGCCAGTTTTGTTCCATTCAATTCTCCCTAATAAAATCATACTCTTTTTACTCTGACCAAGTTTTTATTTACCTAATATGATGCACACAGGGAAGAGGTTTTAATATCTCTTTCATCAAATTACATTGAGATAAAGAGTGTGATCCTCCCTCCTCTCTAAAATTATTTTCTTTAAGTATTTTAAAACAACGTGTGCTGAGATTAACTCAAATGGAAGTATTGGGTTGAATTCTAGTGCTAACATATTTTGGTGCCATTGCCGAGGACGAAAATGATGAGATTTTCCCTGGGTAGAACAACATAAGATTATAGATATAGTTGTAGATGGAGAAACTATAACTACACACAGTTGAATGCCATATGTTTTCACCTAGTGAATCCACATTAGACACTCTGGATCCAAAGATAAAGGGGACTAGAGTTCATCCATAATATCTATATGTGCATGTTGTTTCAAACCCTGAGAAGATCCTAAAACAATCCAAATCTCTTAAAAAATTAGGATCTGAGAAACTATTTCTTTTACCTCCTTCTGAAGAATCTACCTCAGGGAAAGAGGGATTTGTTGAATCATAATCATTTTACACACCCTATCCTGGGAGTAGATAGAAATTTAAGGAAAGATTTGAATTCCCTGAAGAAACAAAGTATATTCCCTTAAAAAAGATCCCAATCCTTGAAGAAATTAAAGAAGAAAAAACAAATCTTAGCCTCCAAGTTAATATCCTGTATGATGAAAAACTTGCTGAAGAAATTCTCCAGTCTTCTCCAAATATTCAATTGGTGAACATGTCTAATCCCTTATCACCACCATCACCATAGTCACTGTTGACACTCAGAACTGAATTTGGGTTGCGGCAAATCAATCCCGAGGCAACCTCTAACCACTTTGGAGTAGAAGTTGCCCTCCTCTAACCCGAGAGGGATCTCTTGAACAATGTCACAAAATAATCTTCAGTAAACGTGAAATGGTGGGCAGATTTATGAGTAAATGATGGTCTTGGATTCTTAGAGTTTGGGGGTTAAACCAGGGAAATGGTCCATTGGGAATGGAGTCAAGTGAAAACCGAGGAAAGGAGATAATAGCAGATATCAATAACTTGTGGAAAGTGAGGCAAAGTAAGTCTATCTTTCAGCGATTTGATAATCATGATGTAGTAGCATAAAAAGGAAAGGAAAGACCGATGTAGCAGAGAATATATGCAGAATTCTGGAAGTGTAGACTGGTCTTACACCCACTGATAGCTGGTACAGAGGAAAGACAATAAACAATTACAAAAAACCAAAATTCATTCGCTATAGTAGTGGTAGTACTAAATTATAACAAAGCACATCAGTTAGAAGAAAACGAACTTGTAACACAATCGTGACGGAATAAGGAAGAAATAAACAATATGATAATGACAATATCAACTGCAGGTAAAGAACATATAAATGAGTTCCAAATAGATTTAACACAGCTGAAAAGAAGAAGAACATGCTGAAAGAATCAATCGTGATGAATCTCACAGTCTCAAGAAAATACATCATCTTTATTTCTCTAATTTGGCTTACAAAATAACTCAGCATTACAAAGGAACCCCTCTTCACAAGAGGTTTTTCCCTAGCTCTGCCCCTCATGCCCCCTTTTTTCCTGTTACATACATCAGTCTTTTAAAAGAAAAATCTAAAACTCTTTGTGTTCCAGGAATCTGAAATGGTTCCTCTTCATGGAATTTTGCGAATGCCAAGTGCGTCTGCCAGCTCCTTGAACTGTTACTAATCGTTTGACAAGTGGGGTTATAGATGATCGCTTTGATCTGGTTTAACTTTAATGCAGAGTTCTCATCGTGCTGGAATTGGAATTAGTGGAATTAGTGTAGGATGAGAAGGTTATGCCTGTGTCGTTCTTGGCATACTCTGAATGGTGGAATCTATAATGAGTAACTCGTATGGCTCGACGTGATTTCTTTGTGATATCAGATTTTGTTGTTTAGAGCAGAATGCTGCATTCTGAATCTGATCAGCCTCTTGCTACAATAAGTATCCAATTTTAAGTTCAAAATATGTTCTCCTACTTTAGAGAAATCTCCCTACTCTCACTCAACACCATGGATTCTTCATCTATGAGCCCCGATTGTACAGATAACGAAAGTAAATTGCACGAGAGACTTGCTGAGACTTGTCTCATGGCGCAGGGAAGCTCATAGTCTTCAACGAGCCTACAATCAAAATTCAGTATTTCTTCTCAGCTAAGCAGTCATCCTCAGCCGAGTCTATGTTAACACAATGGCCTAACCTCAATCCCCTCCCTTGGAATAGCTCAGCCTCTGGGAACCAACGACGGAGGGAGTGTTTATCGATGTATATCTATGCTCAAAGGCCATGCTGGGTGTGTATTTTCTCTAGCAATGGCAAACAATTTCCTGTACATCGGGTCCTCTGGAAATGACATTCGATTATGGAGAAATCCCGATCTCAATGAGCACTGCAAGTTTGGCCATGGGAACGGAGCTGTCAAGTGTATTCTAGTTTCTTCCAACAGGATACACAACGCTCATCAAGATCAAAGAATCAAATTTTGGAAACATGTTGAGAATATGCGGTCTTCAGGCCATACCCTCATGGCTACCACGCCGACCCTCAAAGATTATGTGTTGAACGCCATACATCCTAAGAAGTATCTTCAAGTGCATAGGCACAAGAAGGTTCTCTAGATCGAACATGTGGATACTGTGGTCTGCGTATGAAGTAAATTGATCTAGGGGTCCATTGCCACCTTCACTATAGCCTTTGAAGTTGTTGGTGATAACATTGGAGTTTTCTGCGTAGCTAGAGAAACCACCCAAGATTCCGTTGACGTCCTAAAATGAAACTTGACCATCAACCCAGTCCACTGTGAACTTGAGCGATACATATACCACCATAGACTATTTTTTATATACTTCTAGAAACCTCAGTAAATAATTCATAACTATAACACCCATCTAAAAAATTGCTTTTTGACTTCGGGGTTCCGTAGCCATTGCTGCTCCTCTCAGATGCTCCACCAAGCAAGTAACCAGAAAGATAACATCTGGCTTTTGGGCATAGGAATTCAGGTCGCCATTCCTTGAGAGATCAATCAGATATGTTGTGATTGGCCCCATGAGATCCCTCACATACTGGTTAGTGGCATCTGATCCACCCATACCCCAAGCAGACTGAAAAAGAGTCTCTGCAAGTGACCGTTGAAGACGTGTTGGTAATTGAAACAGGTCCCTTTCATTTGTAAAGGCTTTTGATAGTTCTTTCCATGGATCCGGTGTGACAAGGTGAGCACAGATATTTCATTTTCGAACCAAGGCCGATAGAAGTTGGAAACATGTGATTTCCTAAAATCATCGCACCTCCAGCCACATGATCTGCATTCCCTTGAAAATCCCAGTTCAAAATTTGAGACATGAGATGCAAAGTTGCAGCACAAACCTTCACTTCCATTCCTGTGCCTTGGAATGTCCTTTGAGCTACACTGAAAGCGGCCTCTTGAGCCCAGCTGTAAAATCGCTGCAAATAACCCAATTCAAAGGAAGCCCGACAGTCTTCATGGAACTCTGCAGGAAGCCCCATTGCACTAGCAGTCGAAGGTGAAAATTCAGAAACCAATGAATCTAGAAAAGTAATCGCTGTGCTCCGGGCAGCTAGACCATGGGCACCTAAAACAGCTTGTTTCACCACTTGCAATGGCATCACGCTGGTTAGCTGGTTGTGACTGTGAACCAAAAGCTTGTGCCTTTTTTTCTTCAGCAGCTGTGGCACCAGGTAATGGAGAGGACACTACCTTCACCTTCACCTTCACCTTCTTTGAATCGCAAACTTCGTTTAGCTACAGAATCATCTGAGAGCATGAATTATTGATTTCGTTACGAAGCTCCTGAGAACAATATCCGTTATGTTGCTTCCTGTAGCCGCTGGCACAGTCTCCAGCTAATCTTGGGAAAGCCCACATTTTTCGACCAGTTTTATCGTCGATGATAAATTCCAGTAAAGTTGCAGAGTCGCTAGGCTGCACAACATGCGTCAGTGCCCATTCCAGAGCATATTTGGTAATCTCCTTCGTGCCATTTATGGCGACTAGAATTTTCTCGGCACTATCTGCTATCGAGGCACGACCTCGATTCTTTTTATGGCCATTTTTGTGCTTCGAACCATTTATGCATTGTTCCAAATCAACTTTATTTCGTAGATCTCCAACCACAACATAATTCATCACAACTTGCCTGACAGAGTAAACTTGGAAACCAAATCCGTGCTTTCCCACTAATTTTCAGCTAAAACTGATAGATTTCTTTGAACATTATGAAGAATCCAGATATTCTTGCACGCCTTGATCCTGGTCTTCAATACCTTAAATATAAAAAACCTCGAGCTCGAATGCACAGTTTTTCAAAGGAGATGGCACTTTAACAGTGAATCTGGCTGATCTTTTGACTGAAAATGCAAGTTTACGCTTCGCTCCTTCGCCCGCAATCTAATGGTCCAGTTGCATCGCAGACAACATTAATAGTGAACCTGTCTGTCACTGCTTTGGGAAAATCACCCCAAAGTTTACATTTGTCGGAATCGCTTAAGCTTCAGGAAGGCATTATAGCAATTTACAGAACGCCAACAGGTACCGCTCGAAAAGCCTCTTCTGCCAAGAATTCCATACGAACAGACATACGCAACCAAAACAATCACGTTGGAAATGGTATCAAGAGAAAAGACAGAACAAGCAAGCCATCTCTCTTGCTGCAAGCATTCATAGTAGATATCATACAGACGACAAATATGAAAGGAATGTCTACATCAAGAATGTTGAAATCTAAAGAAACTCTGCTTAGAACTCTTCCCAATGGAGTTTCATCAAAGAATCCCATTGGTGCTTGGGATAAAAAATACTGAGTAGAGAAATTTCCGAAATCTGTTACAACAATCACCACACATAAATCAACCTTTAGGTGGTCAAACAATGGTTGTTACAACACCTCCCAATCCAATGGATGGAATTAGGGCTTCTAGATATGCACCGTTGGTATTACCAAATAATCTCCATCCTCTCCCAAGAAATTATTACATGAAGTACCTTCCAAGGTTTGACAATGAAGGGGAAACAACTACAAAGGAGCATTTACCTGATTTTTATTCCTTTGCTGAAAAATTTTCAAGTGGATTATGATGATGTGTGGACAAGGCTTTTTGTTCAAAGTTTAGATGGAGAAGTGAGGAAGTGGTTTAGGAAGATTAGAGATAACTCTATGAATACCATCACAGACCTTGATTCCATCTTCTTGAGGAAGTGGGGAGACAAGAAAGATGATTTGTATTACATGACAAAATTCAGCAATCTTTGAAGAAAAAATGGTGACTTTATCTCTGAATTCTGTCAGAGATTTAATTGGATGTAGCAGAAAATACGAGATGATATCAGGCTAGCTGAAAGGTTAGAAAAGGTCACTTATGATAATTATTTTGATTTTGATTTTTGTTTGATACTGAGGGAATGGAGATTAGCCACTTTGGTTGATATGCAAGCTTCAACCCTTGAAGTTAAATCCAAGATTCTAGCACCAGAATAGTTAAAGAAGAGATCAAATAAGGGAAAGAAAAAATAAGAATATAAGTCTTTTGCATTAAATACCAAAAATCAGAAGATTTCCTTAAAGGAGATGGCAAGAAAAATGGAGGAAATGTCATCTGATTTGTCTAAAATCATATTAAAAAAACATAAATGGAATAGACCTCAAGAAGGAAATATAAATACAAATAAATATTGAAAAACTTATAATCCTCATATCATGCAGAGGGATAAGAAGAATAATGATGATCATAATATTTATACACCCTTGCATAAAAATTGTATTGAAGAGAAGCAAGAATCTGATGAGGCAGATGAAGATTTGGATATTCATTTGTTCGGAGATGAGATTTCTCTTAGTCACTTAACACATAATGAATATGAAGATTCATTGAATTCATAGGCTAGGGAAGGTACATATAATATTCTTTGTAACATAGATCAACAAGGGTATAATCTTATATCCAAATTAGCTCCTGCTAGATCTGCTCCTCAAAAAGACAAATCTTCTCTTGCTAAACTTGATCTTCAAAAAGATAAACATGTTGCCCCAATAGTTAGACAGGAAGAAAAAATACTAAAAGAAAGAAATTACAACGAGCTATGAAAGTATCATCCCCAGAAGCAGAAAAGTTATCATCTCCTTTCATCTTGGAACATGAGATAAGTAAGATCAAAATTCCTATTCCTCTGACTAAATTGGTTAAAACAAATTCTTATAGGAGTCATATTTTGAAATGGTTATAACCTTCTTATGTCATTGATCCTGTTACTGATGTGATTAATCTCCAACATGAAAAACCCTATTTTCTTAGGTCCAATTGTAGAGGAGATGGATGACTCCACTTGTCCTTTTTATGTCTTATTAAATTTTCATGATAAAATCCTTCATAACTTTATGTTAGATTCTAGAGCCTACAATAATATTATGCCAAAGGTTTTCATGGAAAAACTAGGGTTAGAAATCACCAAAGCATACCATGATCTCTTTTCTTTTGATTCCAAAAAATTCAAATTCTTTAGGGTTATCAAAGACCTTGATGTTTCATTATCTCAAATCCCAGCCAAAAGTTTAGTCATGGATATAGTTGTAGCTGATATTTCTCCTAGGTTTGGTATGTTGTTGTCCAAATATTGGTGTAAGAAGCTTGGGGGATCTCTTCAAATGGTTCTCTCTTATGCCACTATAACTGTTTTTGGAGGAGAATTTACAAGACTCTATTGTGAAGTTCAATTGGCATATATTATTAGTGACAATGATCATTCTATAAAGCATCTTATATATGAAATTGATGTGGATTTGAGATCCTCTATATTTCATATTGATAATGTTGCCCAACAATCTTTACCTTTGACAAAATCAGTTGTTGTTCCATAGTCTGTTGAAAATCAAATTCTTCTATGGAAATTATACTATGATGGAGCCTCATCCAGAGAAGGTGCAGGGGTAGGTGTAGTGTTGATTTATCCTAAAAATGAAGTCATTAACCTATCTTACAAATCGATACAACAAAAAAAATTGCAGAGTATGATGCATTGTTGTTGGGTCCCAGGGAAGCCAAAGAAATGAAAATCCAACATTTTAAGGTGCATGTGGATTTTGAACTCATTGTACAATAGGTTAGAAATGTATTTCATACAAAGAACATTCAGTTTAAAGACTACATAAATGAGGTATGGGACATTGTTAAAGACTTCTTTCTATATTTTAACATTGTATATATTCTAAGAAATCAGAATGAGAAGGTTGATTCACTGGTTGTGGCAGCAAGTACTTTTAAATCTCCTTTTCCCCCAAATATTAAATATGAGGTTGATGTTAGGTACAAACCTTCGATTCTAGAAAATTTCAAGAATTGGAGGGTATTTGAGGAATATTCTGAAATCAAAAGGTTTATTGAAGCTATCGATAAATTTTTCTTCAATTCTTATTGATCAAGATGAGGATTTGGATGAGGTTAACTAGAATTTGAATTTTCATAATATGATTGTTGGGCATAGGATCTTGCAATTTCCTGCTAATCATATCCCAAAAGGCCTAGTACCTCTTGAAATAATTTTTTATTATAATGATGTTCCAGTGAAGCTCCCTGATCCAGACAAATAAGTAGAGGTGACTGATTGTAATCTTGGGACTGCTATAAATCCCAATCATGTTAAATTATCAAAATTCCTTTCAGCAAAATACCGAGCTAAATATGAATAATTGTTGAAGGAGTTCACTGATATTTTTTCATTGCAATACGAATATCTTAGGACCCTTGATGAAATTGTCATTCAACATAAGATACCTTTGAAAGAGAATGTAAAACCTTTCAAGAAACAATTAAGGCAGATAAATCCTCTTTTGTTACCCATTATGGAGTAGGATGTCAAGAAACTTTTAGATGATAAGATCATTGTACCCTTGAGGTAATCAGGATGGATAGAAAATATGGTGCCAGTGAGAAAGAAGAATGGTGAAATCAGACTTTGTTTAGATTTCATAAATTTGAACAGTTGTTCCTGGAAAGACATCTATCCATTGCCCAGAATGGAACATATATTGCAGAGGGTGGTAGGATCTAAGATGTTGTCTATGGTTTATTTGGATACAATCAGGTAGTTTTTCATCCATATGATATGTAGAAGACTTCATTCACAACACCTTGGGGTACTTTTATGTACACCTGGATGCCTTTTGGTTTTAAGAATGTTGGGGCCACTTTTCAGTGAGCCGTGGATATTGCCTTTGTGGGAGAGAACGATAAGTTTTTTGTCATCTACTTTGATGACATTACTTTATCCTCCAACTCTGATGAGGAGTATCTATGTCATTTATGACAGGTATTTCTGAAGTGCAGAAGGTATGGTCTTTCTTTGAATCCAAAAAAGTCTCATTTTTCTTTAGAACAAGGGAAATTTCTAGGGCATGTTGTTTGTGATGATGGAGTTAAAATTGATCCTGCTAAAGTAACAACTATTCGAATTTTTTCTATCCCTAGAACTAAGAAGGAAATCCAGTCTTTCCTTGGGAAGATAAATTTTCTTAGAAGGTTCATTCCCAACTTTGCTGAATTGGTAAAACACATAATTGGCATGTTGAATAAAGGTAGTGAGATCAAATGGAGAACTGAAGCTAAAGACTCTTTCCAGTGTATTAAGAAAGCTATTTCAGATGCCCTTGTTTTGATTATCCTATATTTTGAAAAAGAGTTTTTGGTTTTTTCTTTTGCATCTCAAGATACTTTAGCAGCTACTCTTCTACAGAGAAATTCTAAGGGTTTTGAACAACCCACTGCATTTTTCAACAAGGCACTTTGGGATGTTGAGTTAAAATATGATATCATGAAGAAGCATGATTTTTCTTTGGTCAAAGAACTAAATTATTTTAGATTGTATGTGCTACATTACAAATTCATTGCATATGTACCATCTAGTGTTATTAAAGACATCTTGACTCAGTCAGACATTGATGGAAAGAGAAGTAAATGGATAGCTAAGCTTCTTGAATATGATATGGAGATCAAATCTACCAAGATATTCAGAGGGCAGGGGTTAGCTAAGATGCTATCTGATTCTAATTGCAGATCTCTCGGAGTTGATTACATCTGTAATAATTCAAGAAATTCACATCCTCAAACCAACAATTCTCAATTCAATTAAAATATTGATGAATCAGAATGGTACAGAGATATCCTTTATTTTCTGCAGAATTTCCAAGCTCCTCCAAGAATGGATAAGTCTAAAATAAGATTCTTAAAACTCAAAGTTGTAAATTATTGTGTAAATAATAAAACTTTGTTTTGGAGGGACCCTTCTATATTTTTACTGAGGTGTCTTGATGAAGAAGAAGCATAGAGAGTCATGTCAGAATTTCATGAAGGAGTGTGTGGGGAACATCACTTTTGGAAGTCTACTTCATATAAGATACTTAGGGATGGGTACTATGTATGCACCTTCAATGGTATAGTGTGTGCATGCACTGCACAATAAAATGATGAAGTGTGCGCATTCTAGGATACTGCGCGCAACAACTTAAGTGCGCATGATTTTGAGACCAGGGAGCCTTTGTGTATATGTTGTAGGCTAGTGAGCTAGTTTTGTGATGATTAGGCTGGAGATCCTAGATGTTAAAGTCTAGTGAGCCTATTTTTGTATATGTCTCATCATTAATGTAAAATACATCGTTGCACGCAAATTGACCACTATAAAAGAGTATGGGGGATTAAACTCCACTAGTTAGGGAAAGTGGGGGGGCTAAAAGTTAAGAAAAAGGGATAATCTAGGGAGCTTAAGCCAAAAAAGAATATTATATTAATATTCCTTAAATCATAAAGTATGGAAAATTATTTTATCCTAAGTTCTAAGGGTGGGGACAAGTGGGCCAAAGTAGCTCCCAACATGACAAGTGTCAAGTTGGGAACATGCATGCACATATTTTGGACTTGGTTCATTTTCTCATCATTCAGTCATTCAGTCAATCATTCCAGGATCAGTCACTCACTCAAATAGTTGTCCTCTGTACCTTTCCTATCATTGTACTTGAACCTGTATCCACACCCATACCTGTTTGTGTACCTGGTTATCTTGGGAGATGGACTGAAGAAGCGGGTTGTCAGGACTGTGGGATATTGAAGAGGTGGGTTGTCAGGCCCATGAGAAATCTCTCAATGTGAGAGATATGTTGGGAATTGATTTCCAAAGGCACTAAACTACAGCTACAGGGATCTGAGACTTCTTGTCCGACCTGTTGTTGAAGCCCAGAAAGGAAGTGGAGCACTTGAAGGATTGTTGAGCAGAGAAGGGGCACACTTCCTGGGGTGGGATAGGCATGTGGAGAATGAGGGACTATAGGTTTTTAGTTTGAGTTGGCATCTGTGAAGAAATATTTCCTGTTGTCTATGATACATCATACTGGTTAGGAATCCCTTTACCCGGGTGGAGTTTAGTCCCAGCTCGGGGGTGACCCATTGTTGAGAGTGATGAGAAGTGTGGTCTAAGGATGGGAGGTTAGTGGAAGGTATGCATGCAATTGGTGATATTCTTACCAAGATAAGTGTCAATTGTGTGATAAATTACATGTTGCATAATTATTTACGTGTTTATTTTTATGGGTTTATCCTATGTGTGGTTTATAACTGTGTTTATATTTATGGATATTTGTATGTATGTTGCATGTATGTTTACTTTTATTTCAGTATGAATCTTTTCATTTATATAATGTATTTTTATATTTACATTATATATATAAAGTTTCATAAGATTTATGTGTGTATATGTTTTAATTGCATGCAGTTTGAAACTTTTATGTGGAATAGCTCAGTTGAATGTTGGGTATGTTACACTAGATATTGGATTGATGATGAATGGATGGAAGCTTTACTCATGCTCAAAATATTCATCACCTATGAGGGGTGCTATTCTATTGTATTTTTATTTAATCTACGATTTTTTATTCATCTGGAAGGAATTAAGAGGATGAATCTACCTTATTACGTGTTGAGGGATCTCAACAAGATGGTTATGACGGTCCAAGAAAACTCCAAAACCCCTCCTCACATAATTTATCATCGGGGCTTGATTAAAGTACTTGTCAAGGCCAAGTTAGGGAAATTGCAGAAGACTTGGGATCAATTTTTGATCCAATCGGGTTTTGAGAAGGAAGTGCATCCTCATGTTGCACAGTCACATGATAATGTTGTTAATTCTAAACAAGAAACTCCACCTGGAACTAGTTGATCAGCTAATGCAAAGAAGGGTAAACAAATATCTTTCTTAAAGACTCTAGACGAGTTTGTAAAAGATACATCAACCATCTAGAAAGAAGACGTAGGGTATTCTCGCATACTAGGACGAGGTAAGCACCCATTACCTTTTTCATAGAAGAATTATTCTAAAAGGGCAAAGAGGTTAGTTGAACCTAGGTTTTTCATGGAAGAACAACAACCTAAAACAACAATGGAATAAAAAGATCCTATATAGCCTGAAGAGCCTATCCCAGAGGTCACTCCTCTTGCCTCAATATCCTCTGAGGATAATATTTCTAAGTATAGAATTTTGATAAGGAAATGAAGCACAAGGCCTAGAAATAAGTTCAGGATAAAGTATATATCAATGTATAGACCTTTTATCACATATAAGGTCATCATTATCAATGAAGATCCTACTAAACCTATGGAGAATCCATCTTCTAGTAAGAAAATCCCTGTAATCAATCCTGAGAGGAACGAATCTAAAAAGGGAAGTCTGACAATGAATAAAAAGACACCTACAGACACAAACAAAGTCCCTACCAGAAAACAGGGTAAGAAGAATGCGAAAGGATCAAACCCTAAGATTGGATCTGAAGGGGATAAGCCTACCAAAATGAAAACTAGATCTCAATCCAAGAAAACAAGAAGGAACAATTTGGATTTACTAGCTTAAGAAACATCATCTGTTTTTCATGGACATATGAAAGTTTGAGAACTTCACCTCTTATATAATTCCTAAAACTCTGATTTATGATGATGGAGTATGGGAAAACCTTTTTGTTTCTTGTTTCTAAGGTACAATGCTTCTTTTTTTTATGGTCAACTGTAGACTGGGTGAAGAAAGGCACCGAAAATGTGCAAATTTAATTTTTTGTATGTCGCTACAGGAAGTTCCTGCAATCACTCACACAGAAAAATAGGGGCACTACATGAACACTTGTAGCAGCCGATTTTGCTGCCAATCTCTCCTAGTTTCATATTTTTGTAACAGAGGAAGGCTATAACTATGCTAGAATCTTATTGATCATGTTATGAAGCTATACACCTTTTGTGTATCTAAAAGGCTATATTGGGATATGAACATAAATGCAGATTGGTCACCATGAATGAATTGTCAAAGGATGGATTCGTATGGATTTTTGAAGATCATATATATCTGGGAAGGATAAGCATGGCATCGCAGTGTTATCATCGGAATGGAGAACAAATCAATCAAAGAGTTTTCTATGCAAGGCTATTTCCTTGATCCTAGGAAGCTTTTTGTAAAACTGTTATTATTTTGTATATCAATAGTGAAAGGTTGGAATTCATTCAGACTTTTTGTAGGGATTGGTTTTGAGTTGTCCCTGATCAACAGGATTGACCATAAGTACATGTAACTAATTCAAAACAATATATATGAAATGATGTAGAAGAAGAAAGGCTTGGTCCATGGTTTTTTACTTAAAATTTCTTATTGTTAAACTATTTTGATCCATCCTACCTATGTAAATATTTTAGTTGTTAATGAAGTTTATGGTTGGTGTGTATCTCGCGTCTTTGTTTATCACTTATATTTTCTCATCTTGAACATATCATTAATTTTATATGCTATATGACTGTATTTATGTGCTGAAAAGGTTTCTCTATTTTGTGTAGTGCAATCTTTGCCACATGTGTGTTTGAGTCTTTTAAATCTTGTTCAGAAAGGATTTATGAGTGTAGGTTTATTCTTCTACTGGTCAAATATATTAAAGAACATATGATACTTGATGATTGTTAGTTTTGTTTCATTAATTATCCTTAGTCATACCTTATACTCTTTTTACTCGAACTGAATTTTTTTTTACCTGATCTGTTGCACATAGGGAAGTGGTTCTAATATCTCATTCATATAGATACATTGAGATCAAGAGTGTGATCCCTCCACCTTTATAAAACTATTTTCATCAAAACATTTTTAAACCAGGTGTTATAGGATTAACTCAATAGAAGTCTTGAGCTAACTTCTATCTCTCACATCATTTGGCGTCACTATCGGGGACAGAAATGATGATATTTTCCCTGGGTAGAACAACATAAATTTATATATCTATTTGAAGATGGTGAAACTATAACTAGACACAGTTGATTACAATATATTTTCACTTGGTGACTCCAAAGTAGACACTCTGGCTCCAAAGAGAAAAGGGACTAGATCCCATCCAGAATCTCCATATGTGTCGATTGTTTTAGAACCTGATAAGATCCTTAAACAATCCAAATATTAAAAAAAAAAAATAGCATACGAGAATTTTTTTCTTTTACCTCTTTCTGAAGAATCTACCTCGGGAAAAGAGGAATTTGTTGAATCAGATTCATTTTACACTCCCTATCCCGAGAGTAGATATAAATCTAAGGAAATATTTGAATTCCCTAAAGAAACAAAGTAAACTCCCTTAGAAAATATCCCAATCCTTATAGAAATTCAAGAAGAAAAACCAAATCTTAGCCTCCAAGTTAATATCCTTGCTGCTGAAAAACTTGTTGAAGAAATTCTCCAGTCTTCTCCTAATATTCGATTAGTGAACATCTCTAAGCCCCTATCACCACCATCACCACAGTCACCACACATATATCAACATTTAGGTGGTCAAACAATGGCCGATGCATCACCTCCCAATCCAATGGATGCTATCAGGGCTACCAGATATGCACCTTTGGTATTACCAAATAATATCCATCCTCTCCCAACAAATGATTACATGAAGTACTTTTTGAAGTTTGACAATGAAGGGGAAACAACTGCAGAGGATCATCTAACTACTTTGCATTCCTTTGCTGACAATTTTCAAGTGGATTATGATGATGTGTGTATGAGGATTATTTTTCAATGTTTAGATGGAGAAGTGAGGAAGTGGTTCAGGAACCTTAGAGATAACTCTATTACTACCATCACAGACCTTGATGCCACCTTCTTGAAAAGTTTGGAGACAAAAAAGGTGATTTGTATTACATGACAAAATTCAGCAATCTTCGAAGAAAGAATAATGAGTTTGTCTCTGAATTCTCTCAGATATTCAATCAGATGTGTTATCACTCTGTAAATTCCAAAAGGTTGTCGCTAGGTAGAAGAAACTTACACGATGTAACCTTATCCAACCACTTCAAAACTGGGGTCTAGCCCTTCTAGTTTCAGAGAAGGATCTCTCTATAAATTTTATCTTTGTTTTGGATTTTAATATTAGGCTAGTTAAACAAATAAGATTGTGTTTTGATTTTGAAAAATGGCTGAAATGTGTTTCACGCTTCCATTTGAGATCAAAGAATAGATTTGTTAAAAGCTATGGGGTCTGTTTTAAAAAAGATTTGAGATCAAAGAACAAATTTGTTAAAGGCTGTCTCACAGGGCAAGGTAATGAAAATGTTGGATTCTTTTATAAAATAAATGATGGATAGCAGAAAAGGTGAGATGATCCATTAAAATAAAGAATCAACTAAGAATTTCTTTATTATAACATAAGAAGAATAACTCTTAGATCATTTAAAGTTAGAAATAGAGTATGTGAGAATAAATTATGCAACATTCGCTACTTTTAAACGATCATATTTAGAAAAACAAAATGATTACTAACAGAGATAAACATTCAACAAATAGGAGAAAACATCACCAATAGTTAACAAGCGGGAATCCTATGAAAAAGTCCCTTTTATTACTGGTAGATATCTGATATAGATTACAGTTCTTACAACTTGCGTGGGCGTAAAGATTAACCCTCAATACTTCTAAGTTTGAAGTATTTATCCTTAAAATTACAAATGACCCCATCATTATGATTGAGACATGGTAGATTCTAGATCTAACTAATTAGATAACAAGATACAAAAATGAAGGAACTGCTTGATGATTTGTTAGATTCTTGATGCGGATTTTGGGGAAGGCCATTGATGAATCATTCACTTGACTTTAACTGCGCTGGATGCTGACTCAGATTTCACACCTCATCCCTTATTAGATCAAAGTGCACAACTCCTCCAATCTTAATTGACTGGGAATAATGACTTTGAGAAATCTTCGGTAGATTTCATCCATTTATGTATATTTGGAAAAAGTTAGTTTGGTGATGAAAATTTACTTGATTTAGTGTTGTATGCTGAGGTCTGGTTGTAACATCTCTAAGAATGCCTTGCTTGTGATGTTGCCTTGTATCCCTGAGAACTTGGAATTGTCCTTGGCTATGGTTTCAATCTTTTTCTTGTAATAAAAAAGGGTCATTAGCTTATCGTTTAGAACCAGCTAACTAGAAAGACCTTTCTTCTGCAACGCCTCAATATTGTTGAAAAATATTTGCACCCCGATATCCATGTTCTAGGATTTCTCCTCCAGCTGCATCATTAATCCTCATTTGGTCAAAACTCTTTTGACCTCGAGGATAGATTTTGTTCTTTCTTCAACTTTCAGGTCCTCCAACTCTTCCTTAGTTTTTGAATTCAGAAACTTTATGATCTCATTATCTTCTGTGGGAATTTCACCCAACTCCCCTTTTATCTTGTGAATGACCATCCTACTCCTTAGCACCATTTCATGTTGCTAGAACATGATTTGTACCATGGGCCATATTTCATTTATCGATTTGGATATGTCTGTCCAAATGTTCTCCTTAGCTTCTGCTAGTGTTTTGCCTCCCACTGTTTGTTTTTGAAGATGTTGTATTTCCTGCTTGAGATTTTTCGATGCTTGCCTCTCAATGTTGTAGCTTGTCTGGTAGGATGATCCAGGTGGATCATCTCAAAATTAGATAGAGTTAAAGTATTCAAATGGAAAAGTAAATCTTACAAAGTGGAAGAGCTCGTCAATATCTTTCCTGTGACGTTCGTTTCAGGGAAAACGACCTCCAGGTGGAAAATATATGAGCAGTTGAAGTTCCGTCAAAATTGATGGAATATGGTTAAAAAATGGTTAAAAAGAGGGGGTTAAATATGATTTGGTTTGGATAAAAAAAAGGGGTGTTCAAGGGCCTATCCCTTGACCTTACCAACACCAAGGCATCCCCTTGGTATTTAAATATATATCAAAAAAACCATATAAAAAAACCAAAAATATGAATGTGATTTTATAACAAAGTGCAACATATAATATAATGGTTTTCAAATCATATAAAACATATGGTTTACAACCATATGTTAAAGTACAGTGCGCTGAAACATATGTTCAAACCACATGTATTAAAATCGCGCCAACCATAATACTAAACCATGGATATATTAAAACAAATGATATACCAAATCACACCAAGGAGGGGAAGCCCGCGGGTTTGACCCCGAGACATCCGCCCCCCCCAACCACTATAACAACCAAAGCTACCAACGCGCCACCACTATGTGACGTGGCAATGAGTGGCGCACAAAACTTAAAAAGTGTCGAAAAGTACGGGATTTGGGTGGACGCATGGCCTATGGCCCATGCCCCTTTTTTGAATTTGATTTTTAGTTTTTAAATGAAGCATGGGCATGCATCCCAAGGAGGAAGAATGAGTTTTGATGGAGGCAGAGATAGGCATGCAAATCGAGGTGATGTTGCACAGTGACCGAAGTGAATTTTCATGCAGATCGAGGTGGTATTTTCACATAGTTCGAGGTGGTACAGAATTGGCATGCATCCTGAGGCCGTATGAACTGTACAATTAGGGGTAGATTGGGAATAGTGCCAAAAAGGGCATTCAAAGTCCAGTTTTAGAAATATATTGAGTTTATACTCAAAAGTCTCGATTTTTCACAAGGATTCCAGATCCAACTTCAGTTTTTGCATTCAGGCATCCAGAAAAAAAAGTGATCAAAAAATATTCCAGATACACGGAAAGGTATCCATGTTCATACTTAAAAGTCTCAGAATTTCATCTTGCAGTTGTTGTTGGAGTCTGTTACTGTATATGACAGACATAAATCAAAATTCACTTTGTAAGCATTTGAATACTTAATCTATCGGCCTTCCCATTTGGAAAGTGGCCCGGAGAGGTAGCCAGGAAGTCTGGTGAACTTCGTTACCAATTCTGTTCTTAGATAGTATGCTTACATGTTTATGTGTTGATGAATGTTCTTTAATTTTTCATTCATAAAGATGGTTAACAATTAAGAAATTCACATACAAGTAATGGTTAAATATCAAGTAAAAATTTCAGATCAAGTTGGTATCAGAGCGAGGTTAACCATTTTCTTTGTGAGTTGATGTTAACAAGATCCAAGCTTCAGCGTGGTGAAGGGGAACTTGAAGAGTTTGATCCAAAGATTGGTTCAATAAGATGAAGGATGTCTTCACCAAAAGGAGAAGCAACAACTTCTTCTATCCCTTCTGAAGAGGAATTTCTGAAAGCTTTCATGAGAATGAAAACAATGGTAGAGGAGCTCTATCAAGATCGAAAGAAAGGTGAACAAGGTGGACCATCTAATACAGAAGGTAAAAAAGAAGAAGGTGGTGAGGAACCTCCTAAAACTCCACCAACTTCTCCATCTCTCCCTGATGGTTCTATTCCTTCTCCATTTGAAAAGCACAAAACAAAAGTTGATCCTAATATACCTCATTTAAAGCTTGATATTAAGTTTGATTTACCTATGTATAATGGAGAACTTAATGCTGAAAAATTGGGCAATTGGATCCGTCAAATTGAAGTTTGTTGTAGGATTCAAAAGTTTACTAAAGATGCTGTTAAAATTCAGTTGGCTTCTCTCCGACTTGGAGGGACTGCTCTCATTTGGTGGGAGAGAAAATCACAAGAGGATCTTGCCACAAAAGGCAAAATAATTTCCTCTTGGTATGAGTTCACTTCAGCACTTAAAAATCAATTTTATCCATTAGGGTATATGCAGCAAGCTATGATGGATTGGCAGAATTTGAGACAAAGTAAGGGACAAAGTGTGCAAGAATACACACAAGAATTTCGAAAAAGAGCATTGATACTCGATATACCTCTCTACACTCAGGAAACTCTTCTCAAATATATAGGAGGATTGCATACTTATTTACGTCATATGATATTGATGTTTAATCCGACTAATCTTGACGTGGTGTGTGTTCAAGCAACTCACATTGAGTCAAAAGGAAAGAGTGTCCATGATGTTTCTTCAGCTGAATCCGTCCAGGCAAAAGAAGGCAAGGAGAAGCGAAAAATTAAACATGCAGCTACAATGAAGAAGGGTGATGAGAGACCTACATGCTCACATTGTCAAAAGTAAGGGCATGAAGAGGAAAAGTGTTGAAAGATACATCGTGAAATGAAACCAAAGTGGTTTAAGGATCGAAAGAGGAAGAAAACAACCACAGTTATTGTTGAGGACCTTGGATTAGATTTCGAGGACGAAACAAAGGTAACAATCGTAGGTGTGAAAGGTAAATCTATTGTTGATAATGATTCAAAAATTGGTTCTTCATGTTGTTCTACTTCTAAAGATGATGACAATTCTGAGGATAGAAAGAGGAATGCATTGTTTCATATAAGAGTGATTACAAAACAAACAAAGATTGACACAATCATAGATAGTGGATCTCAAGCTAATCTTATTTCAAAAGTAGTTAAGCAATTGGGATTAACAACAAAGCCACACAAGAAACCTCATCCATTAGGTTGGGTATGAAAAGATAAAATATTACAGGTAACACAACAATGTGATATAAAGTTTGCAATTACATCTAAATTTGTAGATGAGGTTGAATTTAATGTGGTCCCACTAGATATTTGTGGAATTGTGTTGGGTAGTCCGTACTTATATGATCAAAAAGTGATCTTCTATCGAGAACATAATCAATATCACTTGTTTAAAGAAGGAATTGAGTACATAGTGCATTCACATTCATTCAAAAATGACAAATCATTGGGCACTACACAACAATTAAAAAGGGTTGTTAATGCAACTCAGAATTTGGCACTTATGTCTATACAATGTAAGGAAGAAAAGAATCCTAAACATGAAAATGAAGTGTCAAATCACTACGATGCACCTTTTTTGGTTGATACTGTTTTGGATAATAGTCAGCATGGTATGGGTATAATCTCTTTCACATGTTCAATGTTTATTTCAGCTTATTACTCATCAGCAGTATGTGGTTGGGTCCGACAATGTTCAATGAAGATGTGATTAAGAATGTGATTGTTGTACTTAACAATGTCAGTGCAGTGTTGATTGTTGTATTGCTGAGTCAGATGTACATGTTCCAGGAAGAATGGATATGTGATACAGGTCAAGTGGGGAGATCATGCCCTCACTTCATGTCTGAATGATTTCATACTTTTTGTGGTAATAAATCTTTCCAGTGGGAAGGTTTGATCTAGGTGGATCATCTCAAAATTAGATAGATTTAAAGTATTCAAATGGAAAAGTAAATCTTACAAAGTGGAAGATCTCATCAACATCTTTTTGGTGACGTTCGTTTCAGGGAAAACGGCCTCCAGGTGACAAAGATATGAGCAGTTGAAGTTCCGTCAAAATTGGTGGAATATGGTTAAAAAATGGTTAAAAAGAGGAGGTTAAATATGATTTGGTTTGAATAAAAAAAAGGGTGGTCAAGGGCCTAGCCCTTGACGTTACCAACACCAAGGAATCCCCTTGGTATTTAAATATATATAAAAAAACCCAAAATATGAATGTGATTTTATAACAAAGCGCAACATATAATATAATGGGTTTCAAATCATATAAAACATATGGTTTACAACCATATGTTTAAAATATAGTGCGCCGAAACATATGTTCAAACCACATGTATTAAAATCGCGCCAAAAATAATAATAAACCATGGATATATTAAAACAAATGATATACCAAATCGCGACAAGCAGGGGAAGCCTGCGGGTTTGCCCACAAGACTTCCGTGCCCCTGCCCCCCCAACCACTATAACAACCAAAGCTACCAGCGCACCACCGCTATGAGACCTGGAAATGGGTGGCGCGCAAAACTTTAAAAGTGCCGAAAAGTACGGGATTTGTGTGGGCACGTGGCCTATGGCCCATGCCCTTTTTTTGAATTTGATTTTTAGTATTTAAATGAAGCATGGGCACACATCCCGAGGAGGAAGAATGAGTTTTGATGTAGGCACGTAGATCGAGGTGATGTTGCATAGTGATCGAAGTGAATTTTCACATAGATCAAGGTGGTATTTGCATGCAGTTCGAGATGGTACAGAATTGGCATGCATCTCGAGGTCATATGGACTGTACAATCAGGGGTAGATTGGGAATAGTGCCAAAAAGGGAATTCAGAGTCCAGTTTCAGAAATATATCGATTTTATACTCAAAAGTCTCGATTTTTTGCAAGGATTCCAGATCCAGCTTCAGTTTTTTCATTCAGGCATCCAGAAAAAAAAAGTGTTCACAGAATATTCCAGATACATGGAAAGGTATCCATGTTAATACTTAAAAGTCTCAGAATTTCATCTTGCAGCTGTTTTTGAAGTCTGTTACTGTATATGAAAGACAGAAATCAAAAGTCACTTTGTAAGCATTTGAATACTTAATCTATCATCCTTCCCATTTGGAAAGTGGCCCGGAGAGGTAGCCAGGAAGTCTGGTGAACTCCGTTACCAATTCTATTCTTAGATAGTATGCTTACATGTTTATGTGTTGATGAATGTTCTTTAATTTTGCATTCATAAAGATGGTTAACAATTAAGAAATTCACATACAAGTAATGGTTAAAGATCAAGTAAAAATTTCAGATCATAGGAGGACTTGATCTCCTGGAGATTCTCAATATCCTTCTTCAGTCTATTGATATATGTTCCTTCCAGGGTCATATCTTCCATTGATTTTGCTAAATCTATAGTTTTTTCCAGTGTTGTCAATGGGGTTGCTGATGGTATTTATGTTGTTGTGGTTGTTGATATAGTTGTTGTGCTAACTCCTATGAGAGGGAATGCATTCAATGGAATGACTTCCATAGGTGTTGATTGTTCCTTATCGTTTAACAACCTTTCCAAATCCACCTCCATTTCCTTTATTTGAGCATTCTGCTGCATAATTAGCTTCAACAATTCCTTCTTGTCATCTTTTGTCTCAGCTATCTCTTTGGCTTGTGAGTCTTCTGTAACGGGCAATTTTAATTTCTTCCGCAGAGATGCAATGTTAGCATTATTTTTCTTGAGCAGCTCCTCAGTTGCTTTCACATTTGAGGGATCATACCCAATCTTGAGCACCAAATCCTCTAAGGATTTCATCCTATTATCCTTTGCAAAAGAGGATATTTTTTCCAGTTTTAATTGGGTCTAAACATTGTTTAGAGAGACTTGTAATTTTGCAGTTGTAGAGGAAGCATGGGCCAAAGTGGAGAACACCATTTCTCCAGTTTGTTTGTACAGATCCATCTGGTCAGCTGGATGGACTTGTTTGGCATCAAATTCAAGAGTTGACCTTTTGTAGTCAGTGATCTCTTTTGGATGTGACACTTGTGCCTACAGAAATGTCATGTGAATTCTTCCTTTCTCTGTATCAAAAGATGAAACAATCTGTGATGTGTCGTAGACGTTTTCTTCCAGAACTAAGCATAGGTGCTATTGTTCAACATCTGGTTTTTCTTCTTAATCAAATAATATTTTTCGAAAATGCTCAGCTTTACAGATCCTTGTGGAGTTTGAGTGATCACAGTGGTGTCAATCTGCTTCTTTCGGGAAGAAGATGACATCATCTAATGGCTTCTTGAAATAAGTGGTCTCCTTTCTCCGTCAACTACCTTGGTAGGTTGTGTTTCTTCCTCTACAGAACTCTGAGTAGTGTGTGAGGTCTTAGACCTTTTAGTGTATAGCTAAAAATCTTCTGTTGACAATTCAGTGACTGAGGGAGAGACCTCTTTCCTTGGTCTTTTCTCCTTTGGTACCTGCGAAGTGGTGGTCTGCGAAATCAAAGATGAGGGAAAATGTTGTTCAGTGTCTTTCAAGGTATTTACCTCCCACTCTGTATGGTTCACACACTTCTCAATTTCTGGTTTGAGTATGTGAGCATATGATGAGCTTTTGTTTTTAGATCTCATCTCTGCAATGATCCCACATGGATCATAGTGTGAAGTAAAACTGGTACTGAATATCATTTCCTTTAATATTTTATCTGCCTCTTCTCCAACAACTCGACTATTGCAGATAAAAGGTCCTATATACCCTTTGATCCTCATATGTTGTTTCTTTTTCAGAGATACAAAATGAATATCATCTAAATTTATCATTTGGAGAATATACTCCAGTTCAAATATCCGAACAGGAAAGTAGTTGGGAAATTTGTATGGAGCTAAATCGCACCCATACACTCTAATCTCTGTGTGATTTTGATACAGGAACCAGTCTCCAGTCTTGGTGAGATCCAAAAGGTGTAAAACTTTTTGGATCTACTCGTTTATCCTTGGCTCTGGTCTACCACTAAGCATGCTTACCACTAGGTGATAAAACGACTCAATAAACTGATTAAAACTAAACTCTGCGGAGTTCCTTCTGAGCAACGAAGTCCAAAAGGTTACAAACTGCATTTTTTCGTCTTGGTCCATTTTCTGCATAAAGAAAGAGAATTTATCTGCTTGATAAAACATGAACATGTAGGCCAGTATTGAAGAATACTAGAACATGCCCTCTGTAGGGAATTCGAAAAACTACTCGTGCAGGTTTTCGGCCAAGAACCCATTGTAATCGAACTAGGTGGTGAATTTTTCTTCAGTAGAGAAAATGGATAGGAAACTCAAGATAGGTTCATCCACCCATTCATCCAAGAACTATCCGAGCAGACAACATAGTGATGAAATAATCTAGTTTCCTCTTTCTGAAAATATGGAGGAATGGTAAGGGGTATGTTTCTTCGGGAGTTGAGCATCTTGTGGGAGTAAAAGCTCAAAAAATTGTGCTCATTGGGGAAAGGACAGGTTCTGGTACATTTCTGTCAGAATTTCAATGGTGAGGGGAGAACGAGATTCGTCTCTAGATATCTGCATCATCTGATCGATGGCCTCAGATGTGATAGTGAAAAGAGTTTCTCTAGAAGATGATATTATTTCCCTCTGCTCGGGGAGGTAATGCACTTGGCATTTGAGGACAAATTTCGGAAAATGGTGTACTTGGGGAAAGAGATACAGAGGGAGATTAGACCCCCAGAACCTGATCGCTCTGATTGATGAATGTGTCTTTAAACCATGACTGATTTTTCTGGTATGCAGAGAGTGTGAGAAAAATGAATATGATGGAAACAGGGTTTAACTTGAGTAAACGGGTATCCGTTGGACATGGGGGACAGGTCAACAGGCTAACAGGTATGTTAACCTGTAATAAATGGCCAACGAGTCTTTTGAAGTGTGAGGAGGCAGGTGAAGGATGTGTGACATGTGTACCTGGATGATGTGGAGGGTGGTGATTGGGAGATAAGCGAGTGAGACATGACCTCTGACGGGTGAATGGAGGGGACATGTTGACGGAGTTATGATATGGGACTTGTAAGGATGGGTAGTGAAATGTGATACCATGCGGTAGTGGCAGTATGGCATTGTCGATATGGCGGTAAGTAGGAAGGAAGGTAAACAATAAGAGTTTTGGAGTGGAGGGGGCCTAACGCAATGGATCCTAGACCCCCCCCGGCAATGTTAAAGATAAGAATGTTGGGGGGTCTAGGATCTCCTGCTGACCATTGAGATAAGCATCGCTAGATCAGTCATTGATCTAAGCGTTCTCTTTATCCACCATATCAGACCCCCCCTCCACTGTTAAAGGTAGAATGGTCGGGGGGGGGGGTCCGGAATTCACTGTAGACCGTTCATCTATGCACTGTCAGGTTGGCCATAGATCTGTGCACACTTGTTATTCACCATTCTGGACCCCCCCCGTTAAAGGTAGAACGGTCGGGGGGGGGGGTCCAGAATCTCATCTTAGTCGTAGATCTAGGCACCAATAACTCAACCATAGATATATGTGCAATCTTTAATCTCTGAGCTTGATTTAATATGTGCAACAAAAAATTAGGCTTAGTGATTTTTGTGGATTTTGTGTGTTGCTTCCCTTGCTTTTGTCACCATGGAGTTAGGAAACACAACTCCTCATCAAAAATCATGAATTTTCTTTGAACATTGAGCATGTTTTATTTAAGGAAAACCAACTAACCTATGTTCTAACCTATTTACATTTAGCTCAGGTTAAACTCTTGGGCTAATAAATTATTCTACCTAGGGGCTATTTGACCAATATTGGATAGTTTGATCAAATTTATTCACTAGCTATCGTAACTACTTCGCTAAGATTAAACAATTTAGCCAAGTTTATTCACTAATCCTATCAACATAAATTCAAAAGGACTTGGCCATGTTTAAATTGTATGGATCAAACCATCATTATTGCATGGGGCTTTACTTATTTTCTTTTATGCCCTCTTTTATTCTTTTCTCATTTTTCTTTTCTTTTCTTTTTCTATCTTTTCTTTTCTCTTTCTTTTCTTTTCTTTTTCTTTTTTTTAAAAATAATTTGAAGGAATGAAATATTATTTGCAAGAAAACACACATCAATAGTGAAAATTTTCCAGTCACCAGGTGATCATATAAATTATAGGTTTATAACAACAACTCCATCTGGGAACGGTACTCTCTCTATGAAGTGCCAAGAACCTGCTTTCTGATGTTTGTAAAAATTTCCCCCATTGCTTTATTTTTGCTGTCTGTTTTTTGTTTTTATTTTGGGAACCTACTGGCATTGTTCAGCAGCTTAGGGCCTTCTCTATGGGCTTCAACCAACCGATTAATATCACCTATACAAATAACTTGAATGAAAAGGAAATGGTATGTACAATGGATATGGATTTCTGACATTTCTATTGGGGTGGAAAATAGTGCTTCAACGTCCTGCCATTAACTGGTCTGCCTGGCAGGTCTGTTCCATCAATGTTGTTCATCAAAAATGTGTTATTTCCTTTGTACGCCTAAATGGTGTAAGGGCCTTTCCAAAGGCTATCAAATTTCCCATTCTTACCCTTATCCTCGTTTCTAGAATCCCATTTCAAAACCTAGTCTCCCAGTTCAAAATCATCTTCTTTAGTCCTTTTGTCATAATTTTTTTTTATACTTTCTTGGATAACCCGAGTCTTGTTGTAAACTTCCTCTCTGGATTGCATTAAGTGGATCATTTGATTTATCCTCCTCTAGACATCATTTGCCTCTTCTTGCACTTCCTGCAACAATTTCATGACAGGGACTCCTAAGGAAATCGGAAAAATTGCCTCAGTGCCATACACCAATTGGTATGGTGGCATGCCAATTGATCTTTTGGTACTTATTCTGTCAGCCCAGAGTGCAAAAAACAACTTATTATGCCATGAATTCTTTTTTTCTTGTAGAGTCTTCTTAATGATATTCACCAGAGTCTTGTTGGAGGACTCAGCTAGCCCATTCCCTTGAGGGTAGTAAGTTGTGGAGCGTCCCAGAGTAATGTGATACTGGCTGCAAAACTCTATGAGATTATTGGATCGAAAGGCTATTGCATTATCAGTTATAATTTTTCTGGGGCATCCAAAACGAGACAAGATATTAACTTCTAAAAACTTAATGATAACAGAGTCAGTAGCTTGCCTGCATGGAACAACCTCGATCCACTTGGTGAAGTAGTCTATGGCTGTGAGGATCCATTTGTGTTGGCCTGAGGAAGGAGGATGTATTTCTCCTATAAATTCCAAACCCCATTGATGGAAAGGGGCTTCAACTGAGATGGGTTTCATGGGGAGAGGAAGACACTTCCTTTTACCTTCAAAAACCTGACATTTATGACAATAAACAACTTTTTGATGAACATTAGGGAACAATGAAGGCCAGTAGAAACTAGTTCTCAGAATCTTGTTAGCTGTGGTTTTCCAACTCATATGCCCACCACAGTCTCCTGCATGGAAATCCTGTAGAACTTTGTCAGCTTCATCTTTCAATAAGCAATTAAGAAAAATACCAGCAGGATCTTTCCAATAAAGATTACCTTCTAGAATAAAAAATTCCAATGCTTTCATTTTGATAAATTTGGCTTTGGTCTTGGTCAAACCAGGAGGAGCTTGTAAATTATGAAGTAAAAAAATGAGGTCTGCGTACCAAGGGGAATTCAAGAATTCCTCTTTTATATTTGGAGTCCCTTGCTCGTCCTGTTCGCCACCTGCAGCCAAAAAATTAATGTCTAGTGCATGGAAATTAGATTCAACCATCAGTTTTTCCAAACCCTATCCTTTGATCAGTTTAGTAGGATTTATTTCGATGTTGTATTCTAGAATAACCGAAATCCATCTTCCCCTCCTACCATCTAGATTGTCCTAAGTCAAGATATCCTTTACCATTGCATTTGGAACATAAGCGATTGTGTGGGAATGGAGGATATATACCCTAAAGTCCTTTATATCCTTTACCAGAGCAAAGGCTTGTTTCTCCATTATTGTATAATTCAATGCAGTGTCTCTCAAAGATTTGTTGAAAAAGGCTATGGGTTGTTCATACCCCTCGTTATTTTTCAGCAATAATACAGCTGTGATGGTATGTTCAGATGCAAAATAGAAAAGGTAAAAGTCTTTGGTATAGTCCGAGCTAATCAAGACAGGGGATTGGGTGAGTGCATGTTTCACCTACTCAAATGACTATTTGACCTCTGTGTTCCATCTGATTTTTGTGTCCTTTTTCAACATATCTTTGATATTCCTAAGAAGTTCGGCCATGTTAGGTATGAATATTCTGAGGAAATTTATTTTTTCAATGAAAGATTGTAACTTTTTAATATTCCTAGGGTGTTCCACCTTATGGATGGATTTTATCCTACTGGGATCTATTTTGATTCCATATTTTGAGATTATGTGTCCCAACAACTTCCCTCTTCTAAACTGAAAAGGATTTTCTTCGGATTCAATGAAATCCCAAATTTTCTGCACTTCTCAAACACTCGTTTGAGATGATGAAGGTGTTCTTCGTCAAATTTGGAGTAGATAGTTACATCATCTAGATATATGACTATGAATCTACCAAGTTCGTCCACGAAAGCAATATCCATTTCCCTTTGAAAAGTGGCACCAACATTCATCAAGCCAAAGGGCATCTTCACATACATGAAGTTTTCCCAGGGTGTGGTAAATGATTTCTTCTCTTGATATTTTGGGTGGACTATGACTTGGTTGTAGCCCGAGAAACCATCTAGTAAGGAGATTATGCTGGCCCCAACTACTTTTTTCAAAATGTAATCCATTTTGGGCAATGGGTAATCTTCTTTAAGGGAGACTTTGTTCAGATTCCTAAAATCTATGCAAAGTCTGATTTCACCTGTTTTCTTTCGGGTAGAAACTAAGTTAGAAACCCATTTGGAAAATATCAAGGGGACTATAATTTTTGCATCATACATATTTTTTATTTCTTTCTCTATCAGGGGAAGTAACTTGGGATTTATTCTCCTAAGTTTCTGCCTGAAAGATTTGTGTTCTTCTTTTATGGGAATTCGATGTTGTATGATACTTGTGTCATAGGATTTCAAGTCCTCATAACCCCAAGCAAACACATCTACATATTCCTTAAACAGTTCGATGTATTTGCGTTTTTTCTCAGGGGGTAGAGATTTGGAAAGTTTTATCATTTTGGTTTTTCCTCTGTCCCTATGTTGCACTCTTCAACCTCTTTACCACTAGCTTCAATTTTCATTTTTTTGGCTACATAATTGAAATCAAACAAATCTTCCAGTGGAACTAAACCTCTAGGCAATGCATTATTTTTCAACTATAAAAATCCAGAATCTATCTCATTTTCATTCAATTCATCTGTGTCTACTTTATTTTTATTCAGCTGTTGAGAATCTATGTTATTTACACTATCAATTTCAAAAACAGATTTATTTACATCATTATCATCATTTTCCAAATCTATATTTGTGCATTCAAACTCTTTTTTACACTGTAAAAAGTCTTCAATCTGATCATCATTTCCAAATACATGCTAGTATCTGATATTGTCAGGAACGGTTGGTCTTCACTTTACCTCCATTATGTATTTGCGGGTGGAAAGGAAGTATGTAGTTGTTGAAGTGGCCAACCCATATGCAAGTATTTTTTGTCCTCTAGGCATCACCTGCAAGTCAATTTCGGTAAAGCATTGAAGGGAATCCAAAATAACATTCCTATAGGCTCTGAGTCGAGGATGTTTAGCTTCATACTCACCTTTTATTTTCTTGATAATCAATTTAGAATCACCCCTTACCATTATCTATTTCGCACCAACTTTCTTCAATAGTTTCAGGCCGAGTATCAAAGCTTCGTACTTAACTATGTTGTTAGTGCATTGGAAATTCAGTTTATAAGAATGGCTCTCTGAATACCTTGACCTGTGTTTATGTAACCAAACTCCAACTCTGACTCCTTCTTTACTAACTGCACCATCAAAATCCATGCTTCAAAAATCTGTTGGTAGTTCCTCACCTTCCACAGTTTCAACATGTTTGGTTTCAATGATCGCTTTATCCTCTTTTGGGTCAGGTGTGTCATATTCTAGTTGAGAAATTTTTTCTTCCAAGTCACCATCATTATATAGGATAAAAGAGTCCAGATCAGAATGTGCAGAGTACAATGGGTAGTTGTGTGGCTTTTCCTGACTGCTGACCATGTACTTCATCAACGTTTCTCTGTACAGTCATCTTTGTTGTCCAAACACCGGGATGGTGGCATAGGACATATCTCGCTGTAAAGTTCCTTTCATCTTATCCCCCCAGGATATTGATAGTAACATACCATATTTTGGGGGAATGTCTGCCACTACGATATCCATCACCATAATCTTTGATGGGATTTGAGCTAGGGTAATGCATAGTTCCTTAATTATACCTATACATTTAACCTTGCTAGAATCGAAAGAATGAAAATCTTTGTAAGGTCTGGTGACCTCGAGTCCCAACTTTTCCATCACATCTTTGGGCATCAAGTTGTGAGAGGCACCCAAATCCAACATAGTGTTATGTAGTATCAATTCATGGATATTCAGGCTGATGTAAAAAGGGGAAATGACACCATTATTAGTTTGACCGTTGACCTCTAGACCAAACAAAATCTCTGGTAGATCATCAACAAGATTTACCATGTATGAATGATTTGCAGATCTAACACTCAGGGCCTTTGTTTCTATATCCAGTTCAATGCTCAAAGCTTTAATTACTTGTGACCGGTAAGAATTTTTACTTATCATCTCAGACAAGGGAATGTGAATCTTCAATTTTGCTAGTTGCCCCTTGAGACTGAAATTAGTGGAAGATTTGTATGAGTTCTGCACTTCTGGTTTATCTGTCGGGGTTCTATGGGATGGAGCACTTGGTTGACTAGTTGATTAAACTTCAATCTGATTTTCTCTTTGTAGGATTTTTGGGGTTCCCTTTACAGGAGGTTCAACATTGTTTCTCTCAGGAACTTTATTGGGGGGAGTTTCTGATGTTTTCTTGATCTCGACCACTTTATTTGCTTCGGTATCTTTATTTGTCTCAACAACCTTTTTCGAAGGATTATCATTGGCCTTCTTACTTCTCAGGTTGTACTGCATGTGTACTTCCATTATATCATTCTCAAAGTCTTGTTTCTCCGCCTCCTCTGCTTGCTCATTGACTTCTATTTGTGAAATGAGAAAAATCCCGTGCTCTTCCTGGGTAAGAAAAATGGATTCATCATCATGGATGCCCATGAGGTTTATATGAGTGTCATAAAACTCCTTGATTACCCCCTCCCCATCATCATTGTAATTCTCCTCAAGGGGTGATGTAATCTGTTGATCAGGTCCTCTCTATTCTCTTTGATCTCTAGGATCTCTCTGTCAGATCTGGGGTGGATTTCTTTTGAAGTTTGGGTTTCTAATTTGAGGATTAGTTGGACTATCCCTAGGTGGGTTTCTATCAGATATAGTGAGTCTCTCCATCATTTTCTTCATATCTCTGGCTAGAGAATCTAGTTTGGCATATGATGAGGAAGTAGAAGGCTCTTCCTTGATGGTGACCCTCCTTTATGTTCTCTGTCTGGCCCTTCTGGCCAAAAGGTTTTCTTCCACACTATTACACTTTTCTGCATGTCCTCCAGGGTTGCAGCATTTCTTTCCCTTAGCTGATACGACATGTCTATGTTGAATCCATCAGGGAATTTTATTAATGCCAAACCTCATGGTGGTTTGATATCAACTAGAATTGCATTGTATAGATTGTTGAAACGAGTACAGTAATACAGTACTGTCTCTCCTTGGTTCTGTATGATGTTTTCATATTCTGACAAGATCTAAAGAGGATTTTTCTTTACCTCCCATCTGTCAAGGAAAGTTTGGTGAAAAAAAAATGTCAGTTATGGAATTAGCACATAAGGTTCTAAACCATTTTTTAACTTCTCCCATCAGACTCTGTGCAAATAGCCTCATCTTCACATCAACTTCATCTACTTCCTGCAAATCAAAATAATCGTTCATTTTGTCAACTTGTTGTTGTGCATTCAGAGGACCAGTACTATCAAACTAAGGGAGTCTAGTTTGATAATACTAAGGCATGGCATGTAAAGGAGAAACTAAAACCAATGGAGCATATCTTGTTGCCATGATTGGTGGAGGAGGTTGAACAAAAATCTGTATGATTGGAGGGGAGGTGACAGAAGTTGTGGAAGATGAAGGGATGGGAGGAGATGAATGAACTAGTTTAGGTTTGAAATAAGCTACAAAAATAGTCAAGGCATAAAGTTCGTCTGACTGTTGAAAGTGAGCTTTGTCTAAGGCTTGATCAATACTCACAACTAGATCTTCTAGATTGTCAAATTCTTGGAGGAATCGTTGATCAACGTCAGCTCTGGGAGAGTATTTCAAGGGTCTTAGGTTGAAAGATGGTTTGATCTAACACCATTTCACTTACAAAGATGTCAGATTTTGTTCTAAAAAGGATTTGTTCAAAATATATGCCAAACTAGAGGTCTTGAAGGGAAACCAAGTTCTCTAGGAGAGAAGGGGACCTATGAAGTGGACTATGACTCCTAGAACCCTCTGCGGCATTTTTATTTCTGAGTAATTTTTCAGGATTGTCTATTTCTTTTACAGGTTCAGGATCTGGATGAGATCTGGTGAAAATTCTTTTAGGAGCCAGAATTTTTAATTTTAATTTTAATTTTTAGAAACTTTTAACTAATATTTACAAACCTTAACAACCTCTGAACATTATCTCTATATAATTTTAGATTTTATGACTCGTTCAGAAATAAAGTTTTCTTTGTCTAGGGAAAAGAAATCATAGGATATATAAATTTTGTTCAGTTCCCCATTATGGTCACCAATTATGTTATCACTCTATAAATTCCCAGAGGTTGTCGTTAGGTAGAAGAAACTTACATGAGGTAACCTTATCCAACCATTTTGAAAATGGGATCTATCCCTTCCAGTTTCAGAGAGGGATCTCTCTGTAAATTTTAGCTTTGTTTTGGATTTTAATATTAGGCTAGTTAAACAAATAAGATTGTGTTTTGATTTTGAAAAATGGCTAAAATGTGTTTCACGCTTCCATTGGGCTATGGGGTCCTTTTAAAAAAACATTTGAGATCAAAGAACATATTTTTTAAAGGCTGTCTCACAGGGAAAGTTAATGCAACTACTGGATTCTTTTATAAAATAAATGATGGATAGCAGAAAAGGTGAGATGATCCATTAAAATAAAGAAGAAACTAAGAATTTTTGTATTATAACATCAGAAGAATAACTCTTAGATCATTTAAATTTGGAAACAAAGTATATAAGAATAAATTCTGCAACATTCGCTACTTTTAAGCGATCAGATTTAGAAAAACAAAATGATTACTAAGAGAGATAAACATTCAACAAATAGGAGAAAACACCACCAATAGCTAACACGCAGGAATCCTGTGAAAAAGTCCCTTTTATTATTGGTAGATATATCATATCGATTACAGTTCTTACAACTTGCATGGGAGTAAAGATCAACCCTCAATACTTCTAAGTTGGAAGTATTTATCCTTAAAATTACAAACAACCTCGTCATTATGATCGGGACGTGGCAAATTCTAGATCTAACTAATTAGATAACAAGATACAAAAATGAAGGAACTGCTTGATGATTTGTCAGATTCTCGATGTGAATTTTGGCGAAGGTCATTGATGAATCATTCACTTGACTTTAACTACATTGGATGTTGACTCAGATTTCACACCTCATCCCTTATTCGATCAAAGTGCACAACTCCTCCCATCTTAGTTGACTGGGAACAATGACTTTGAGAAATCTTCGGTAGATTTCATCCATTTCTGTATATTTGGAAAAAATCGGTTTGGTGATGAAAATGTACTTGATTTCATGTTGTATGTTGAGGTCTAGTTGTAACGTCTCTAAGAATGCCTTGCCTATGATGTTTCCCTGTATCCCTAAGAACTTGGAACTGTCCTTGGCTATGGTTGCAATCTTCTACTTGTAATAAAAAAGGGTCATTAGCTTATCGTTCAGAACTAGCCAACCAGGAATACCTTTCTTCTGCAACGCCTCAATCTTGTTGAAAAATATTTGGACCTCGATATCCATGTTCTGGGCTTTCTCCTCCAGCTGCATCATTAATCCTTGTTTGTTCAAAATCCTTTGACCTCGAGGATATTTTTTGTTCTGTCTTCAACTTTCAGGTCCTCCAACTCTTCCTTAGTTTTTGAATTCAAAAACTTTATGATCTCATTAACTTCTATGGGCATTTCACCCAACTCCCCTTTTATCTTATCAATGGCCATAATATTACTCATCACTAGTTCATGTTTCTCGAACAAGATTTGCACCATGGGCCATATTTCGTTTATGGATTTGGAGATGTCTATCCAAATTTTCTCCTTAGCTTCTGCTAGTGTTTTTCCACCCACTGTTTGTTTTTGAAGCTGTTGTATTTCCTACTTGAGATTTTTTTATTCTTGCCTCTCAATTTTGTAGCTTTTATGGTAGGGCTTGAGCTCCTGGAGATTCAAAATCTCCTTCTTAAGTATATTGATCTATGTTCCTTGTAGGGTCATCTCTTCCATGATTTTTCTAAATCTACAGTTTTTTCCAGCGTTGTCAATGGGGTTGCTGATGGTATTTCTGTTGTTGTGGTTGTTGATATAGTTGTTGTGTTAAATCCTACGAGAGGGACTGCACTCAATAGAATGAATTACATAGGTTTTTATTATTCCTTGTCCTTTAACAACATTACCAACTCCACCTCCATTTCCTTTATCTGAGCATTCTGCTGCATAATTAGCTTCAACAATTCCTCCTTGTCATCTTCTGTCTAAGCGATCTCTTTGGCTTGTGAGTCTTTTGTAGATGGAAATTTTAATTTCTTCCTCAGAGATGCAATGCCAGCATTCTTTTTCTTGAGAAGCTCCTCAAATACTTTCACATTTGAGGGATCATACCCAATCTTGAGCACCAACTCCTCTAAGGATTTTATCCTGTTATCATTTGCAAAAGAGGATATTTTTTCTAGTTTTAATTGGGTCTGAACATTGTTTAGAGAGACCTCTAATTTTGCAGTTGTAGAGGATGCATGGGCCAAATTAGAGAACACCATTTCTCTAGTCTTTCTATGAAGATCCATCTGATCAGCTAGATGGACTTGTTTGGCATCGTATTCAAGAGTTGACCTTTTGTAGTCAGTGAACTCTTTTGTATGTGGCACTTGTGCCTGCAGAAATGCCATGTGCATGCTCCTTTTCTCTGTATCAAAAGATGATAACAATTTGTGTTGTGTCATAGACATTTTCATCCAGAACTGATCATAGGTGTTGTTGGTCAGCATCTGGTTTTTCTTCTTAATCAAATCATATTTTTCAAAAATGCTCTTCTTTACAGATCCCTGTGGAGTTTGAGTGATCACAGTGGTTTCAGTCTTCTTCTTTGAGGAAGAAGATGACATCATCTCATGGATGCTTGAAATAAGTGGTGTCCTTTATCCCTCAATTACCTTGGTAGGAAGTGTTTCTTCCTCTGTAGACCTATGAGTAGTGTGTGAGGTCTTAGGCATTTTAGTGTGTACCTAAAAATCTTCTGCTGACAATTCGGTGACTGAGGGAGAGACCTCTTTCCTTGGTCTTTTCTCCTTTGGTACCTGCAGAGTGGTGGTCTACGAAATCATAGATGAGGGAAAATGATGTTCACTGTCTTCCAGGGTATTTACCTCCCACTCTGTTTGGTTCACATACTTCTCAATTTCTGGTTTGAGTATGTGAGCATATGGCGAGCTTTTGTTTTTAGTTCTCATCTCTGCAATGATCCCACATGGATCATAGTGCCAAGTAAAATTGGTACTGAATTTCATTTCCTTTAATATTTTATCTACCTCTTCTCCAACAGCTCGACTGTTGCAGATAAAAGGTCCTATCTGCCCTTTGATCCTCATTTGTTGTTTCTTATTCAAAGATAAAAAATGAATATCATATGAATTTATCATTTGGTGAATATACTCCAGTTCAAATATCCGAATAGGCAAGTACTTGGGAAATTTGTATGCAGCTAACTCGCACCTGTACACTCTATTCTCTGTGTGATTTTGATACAAGAACCAGTCTCCAGTCTTGGAAAGATCCAAAAGGTGTAAAACTCTTTGTATCTCCTTGTTTATCCTCAGCTCTGGTCTACCACTGAGCATGCTTATCATTGGGTGATAAAAAATATCAATAAACTATTTAAAACTAAACTCTGTGGAGTTCCTTCTGAGAAACAAAGTCCAAAAGGTTACGGCCTACAGTTTTCCATCCTGGTCCATTTTCTGCATAAGGAAAGAGAATTTATCTTCTTGATAAAACATGAACATGTAGTCTAGTATTGAAGAATACTGGAACATGCCCTCTGTAGGGAATTTGAACAGTTTCTCGTGCAGGTTTTCGGCCAAGAAACCGATGTAATCGAACTGGGTGGTGAATTTTTCTTCAGTAGAGAAAATGGATAGGAAACCCAAGATAGGTTAATCCACCCATTTGTTCGAGAAATAGTCGAGTAGACAACATAGTGATGAAATAATTTAGTTTCCTCTTTTTGAAAATATGGAGGAATGGTATGGGGGAATTTTTCTTCGGGAATTGAGCATCTTGTGGGAGGAAAAGCTCGAAAATTTGTTCTCTTTGGGGAAAGGACAGGTTCTGGTACAGTTCCATCAGAATTTCAATGGTGAGGGGAGAACGATATTCATCTCTAGGTATCCACATCATCTTATCAATGGCCTCATATGTGCTAGAGAAAAGAGTTTCTCTAGAAGATGATACTATGGCTCTCTACTAGAGGAGGTAATGCACTTGGAATTTGATGGAGAATTCTAGAAATTGGTGTATTTGGGGAAAGAGATACAAAGGGAGATTGGACTCCCAGAGCTCGATATCATCACTCTGATTAATGAATGTGTCTACAATTCAGCGAAATCAAATTTGCACCTGGTTTATGAGATCAAATAATGCTTGTCAGCTAACGAAATCCAGTCGAGATTGATAGGGGGTGGGAGGAATGGATTTTCTTCGACCTCTAATTTTTTAGATTTAAGTGCCATTGATTTGACAGGTACCTGCACACTAAAAAAAATGTTAGTAGGTAATGGATATGACTGGGAAAATGGTTACAGAGGTGAGGAAACTGAGTTTTTTGGTACGTAGAGAGTGTCAGCAGAATGCATATGACGGAAATGGGGTTGAACTTGAGTAAGCGGGTATCCGTTGGATATGGGGGATAGGTCATCAAGCTAATGGGTATGTTAGCCTATAATAAATGGCCAATGGTTCTTTTGAAGTGTGAGGAGGCAGGTGAAGGATGTGTGACGTGTGTACTCGGATGATGTGGAGGGTGGTGATTGGGAGATAAGAGAGTGAGACATGACCTCTAACAGGTGAATGGAGAGGATATGTTGACGGAGTTATGAGATGGGACTTGTAAGGAGGGGTATTGGGATGTGACACCATGCGGTGGTGGCGGTATGGCATTGTCGATATGGCCGTAAGTCGGAAGGATGGTAAACAGTAAGAGGTTTGGAGTGGAGGGGGTCCGACGCAATGGATTGACGACATGTCGGGATGGGCTCGCTGGGGAAACCGCCTCATTCCAGACTCCCCCCCCCCCCCAACAATAAAGGTAAGAAGGTTGGGGGGGTCAAGGATCTCCTTCTGACCGTTGATTTGAGCATTGCTAGATCATTCATTGATCTAAGTGTGCTCTTTATCCACCATATCAGACCCCCCCACATTGTTAAAGGTAGAATGGTCGAGGGGTCCATAATTCGTTGTAGACCATCCATATGCGCATATGCGCATTGTCAGGCTGAACATAGATCTATGCACACTTGTTAATCACCATTCTGGACCCCCCCCCACCGTTAAAGGTAGAATGGTTGGGGGGGGGTCCAAAATCTCATCTTAGCAGTAGATCTAGGCGCCAATAAATCAACCGCAAATCTATGTGAAATCTTTAATCTCTGGGCGCGATTTAATATGTGCAGCAAAAACTTAGGCTTAGTGCTTTTTGTGGATTTTATGTGCTACTTCCCTTGCTTTTGTCACCATGGAGTTAGGAAACACAACTCCTCATCAAAAATCATGAATTTTCTTTGAACATTAAGCATGTTTTATTTAAGGAAAACCAACTAACCTATGTTCTAACCTATGTACATTTATCCCAACTTAAACTATTGGGCTAATAAAGTACTCTACCTAGGGGCTATTTGACCAACATTGGACAGTTTGATCAAATTTATTCACTAGCTATCCTAACTACTTGGCTAAGATTAAACAGTTTAGCCAAGTTTATTCACTAATCCTATTAACATAAATTCAAAAGGACTTGGCCATGTTTAAACTGTATGGATCAAGCCATCATTATTGCATGGGGATTTACTTATTTTATTTTATGCCCTCTATTATTCTTTTATAATTTTTCTTTTCTTTTCTTTTCTTTTTATTTTTTCTTTTTTATTTTTTTTTAAATAATTCTAAAGAATGAAATATTATTTACAAGGCAACACACATCAATAGTGAAATTTTTCCAGTCACCGGGTAATCCTATAAATTATAGGGTTATAACAAGATGTACCATAAAATACCAGATGATATCATGCCAGCAGAAAGGTTAGCAAAGGTCACTTATGCTAATGTCTTTGATATTGATTTTTGTTTTCTACTGAGGGAAAGAAGATCAACCACTTTGGCTGATATGCAAGATTTAGACCTTGAAGTTGAATCCAACATTCTAGCATCAGAACAAATCAATAAGAGATCAGATAAGGGAAAGAAAAAATAAGAATATAAGTCTTCTATATCAAATACTAAAAATAAGAAGGTTTCCTTGGAAGAGATGGCAAGAAAGATGGAGGAAATGTCATCTGATCTATCTAAAATCAGATTGGAAAAACATAAATGGAATTCACCTCAACAAGGAAACCGAATTAAAAATAAATACAGAAGACCTTATAATCCTCAGATCATGTAGAGGGACAAGAAGAATAACGATGATCAGAAAATTCAGACACCCTCGTAGAATAATTATATTGAAGAAAACCAGGAAGTTGAAGATCTGGATATTCATTTGTTCAAAGATGAGATTTCCCTCAACCACCTAACACAGAATGAATATGAAGATTCAATGAATGTAGGTTGGGGAAAGTTCAGATAATATGATTTTTAACACAGATCAATAAGGATATAGTCTTAGATCCAAATCTTCTCATGCTAGATATTCTCCTAAAAAATACAAGTATGCTCATGCTAAACCTATTATTCAAAAAGATAAACCCATTGCCCCAACAGTACAGACAGGCATCAAAAATACTAAAAAAAATCAAGTACAACCAACTATGAAAGTATCATCCCTGGAAGTAGACAAGTTCTCATTTCCTTTCAGCCTGGAACATGAGAGATAAGTACGATCAAAATTCCTATTCCTTTGACTGAAATGGTTACAATCCTCTTCTGTCATAGATCCTGTTACTGATGTGATTAATCTCCAAGATGAAAAACCCACTATTGTCTTAGGTAAAATTGTAGAGGAGAGGGATGATTCCACCCCTCTTTTTTATGTCTCATTAAATGTTCATGACAAAATCCTTCATAACTGCCTGTTAGATTCTGGAACCTCCCATAATATTCTGCTAAAGGTTGTCATAGAAGAACTGGGGTTAGAAATCACCAAAGCATACCATGATCTATTTTCTTTTGAGTCCACAAAAGTCAATTGCTTGGAGGTTATCAAATACCTTTCTATTTCATTATCTCAAATCCTAGCCAAAATTTTAGTCATGGATATATTTGTAGCTGACATCCCTCCTAGATTTGGTATGTTGTTGTCCAAATGTTGGTGTAAAAAGCTAGGGGTATTTCTTCAAAGGATCTCAATTATTCCACTATACATGTTTTTGGAGGAGAATTTAGAAGACTCTATCATGAGGCTCAATTGCCATATATTATCAGTGACAGTGATCATTATATAAATAATACTATCTATGCAGTTGATGTGAACTTGGGATCCTCTATATTTCATATTGATATTGTTGTCCAATAGTCTTTGCCTTTGAAAAAATCAGTTGATGTTTCATAGTCTGTTGAAAATCAAAATCTACTATGGAAATTATACTTTGATGGAGCCTCATCCAGAGAAGGTGCAGGGGCAAGTGTAGTTTTGATTTCTCTTAAACATGAAGTCATTACCCTATCTTACAAAATAGAGTTCGATACAACAAATAACATTGAAGCGTATGAGTCATTGTTGTTGGGTCTTAGGGCAGCCAAATAAATGAAAATCTAGCATTTGAAGGCTCATAGGGATTCTGAAATCATTGTACAACATGTTAGAAATTTATATTGGATGAATAACATTCAGTTGAAAGATTATAGAAATGAGGTATGGGAAATTTTTGAAGCCTTATTTCTATATTTTAACATTGTATATATTCCAAGAAATCAGAATGAGCAGGCTGATTCACTGGTTGTGGAAGAAAGTACTTTTAAACCTCCTTTACCCCAAAGCTTAAATATGAGATTGAGGTTAGGTATAGACCATCTATTCCAGACAATGTCAAGCATTGGAGAGTATTTGAGGAAGATTCTGAAATCAAAAGGTTCATTGAAGCTATAAATGATTTTTATTCAATTCATATTGATAAAGATGAGGATTTGGTTAAAGTTAACCAGAAATTGAATTTTCATAATATGATTGTTGGGCATAAGATTTTGTAATTTCCTACTAATCATATCCCAAAAGGCCCGGTAACTCTTAAAATAATTTTGTATCATAATGATGTTCCTATGAAGCTTCCTGATCCAAAAAAAGAAGCAGAGGTGAGTGATTGTAATCTTGGGATTGTTGCAAATCCCAAGCATGTTAAATTATCAAAATTCCTGTCTGCAAAATATTGAGCTTAATATGAAGAATTTTTGAAGGAGTTCACTGATATTTTTTCATGGCAATACGAAGATCTTATGACCTTTGATGAAACTATCATTCAACATAAGATACCCTTGAAAGAGAATGTAAAACCTTTCAAGAAGAAATTAAGGCAGATAAATCCTCTTTTTTTACACATTATGGAGAATGCAGTCAAGAATATTTTAGATGATAATATTAGTGTACCCTTGTGGTACTCTGACTAGATAGAAAATCTATTGCCCGTGAGAAAGAAGAATGGTGAAATCAGACTTTGTTTTGATTTCAGAAATTTGAACAAATGTTCCCAGAAAGACAACTATTCATTGCCCAAAATGGAACATATATTGCAGAGGGTGGTAGGATCTAGCAAGTTGTCTATGATTGATGGTTTCTCAGGATACAATCAGGTAGTTTTCCATCTAGATGATATGGAAAATACTGCATTCACAACACCTTGGGGTACTTTTATGTTTGCCCAGATTCCTTTTGGTTTGATGAATGTTGGGGCTAATTTTCAATGCACCATGGATATTGCCTTTGTGAGAGAAGGATAAGTTTGTTGTCATCTACTTGGATGACATTATTTTATTCTCTAACTATGATGAGGATCATCTATGTCATTTGAGATAGGTATTTCTAAAGTGAAGAAGGTATGGTCTTTCTTTAAATCCAAAAAAGTTTCATTTTTCTTTAGAGCAAGGAAAATTGTTAGGGCATATTGTTTGTGTTGATGGAGTTAAAATTGATCATGCTAGAGTGACATCTATTAAAAATATTTCTATCCCTAGAACTAAGAAGGAAATACAGTCTTTCCTTGGGAAGACAAATTTTCTTAGAAGGTTCATTCCTAACTTTGTTGAATTGGTCAAACACATAACTGACATGTTGAAGAAAGGTAGTGAGATAAAATGGAGAATTGAAGCTAAATATTCTTTCCAATCTATTAAGAAGGATATTTCAAATGCTCCTTTTTTTATTAGCCCATATTTTGAATAAGAGTTCATGATTTTTTCTTTTGCCTCTCAATATTCTTTAGCGGCTACTCTTCTATAGAGAAATCATGAGGGTTTTGAACAACCCATTACATTTTGCAGTAGGGAACTTCGGGATGTTGAGTTAAAATATGATACTATGGAGAAGTAGGATTTTTCTTTGGTCAAAGCACTAAATTCTTTAGAGTTTATGTGCTACATTCCAAATTCATTGCATATGTACCATCTAGTGATATTAAATACCTATTGACTTAGCCAGACAATGATGGAAATATAAGTAAATGGATAGCTAAGCTATTGGAATATGACATGAATATCAAGCCTACCAAGCTAGTCAAAGGGTAGGGGTTAGCTAAGCTGCTATATGATTCCAATTGCAGAGATCTGGGAGTTGAATACATCTATAATAATTCAGGAAATTCACATACTCAAACCAACAATTCTCAAGTCAATAGAAAGATTGTTGAATTAGAATGGTACAAAGATATCCTTTATTTTATGCATAATTTCCAAGCTCCTCCAAGAATGGATAAGTCTAAAGTAAGATCCATGAAAATCAAATTTGTTAAGTATTGTTTAAATAATCAACTTTTGTTTTGGAGGGAATCTTCTGGAGTTTTACTGAGGTGTCTTGACGAACAAGAAGCACAAAGAATCATGTCAAAATTTCATGAAGGAGTGTGTGGGTTATCCAAAAAGGATCTAGAGAAGACTAAGGACAACTCAAAATTCACAGAAGCAACTCAGAAAGCTCATAATGGCCTCAACAAACAGAGGAAGGGAAAAATTCAAATTCCTCAAAAATCAGTGAAATTGGCATCATCGCGAAGAGTGCATCGCAAGATTTCCAACGACGTAAACGGTTCGTCAAATAGAGTTACGGATCAAAATACATTCACGATCAAATTTTTGGTCAACATAGCCTAATACAAAGATTAGAAATTCATAATTCGTCGCCACAAATTCAATGGTGCTTTCAATTTTCTGATCTGAGAAAAGCTTCTGCAACTAAATTCCAAAATGAGGTATACTTATGTATTTTTCCAAATTCTTTTACTGAGTTAATAAAAAGGCCTACCCATTTGAGAGTAGGACCCGAAGACGTAGTCCACCAGGGACGAACTCTGTTATCAAGTTTTTTTGTTCATATTTGATACTTATGTCTCTTCATTATTGAGCTTTTCCTTCTTTATGGTGCACTTTAATTTATTCTCATTTAATACAATTCTTTATAAGTCACCTCGATGAAAAGATCCTGGATCATGTTGGTATCAGAGCAATAATTTTTTACTTCAATTGTTGAGTGTGAATGCTTACTAGGGACAAGCATAAGTAGGTTGAATGAACTCTTAATACTTTCAATCCCAAAGTTGGTTGTGCATCCCTAAGGAATAAAATAGCATAAGAGGAAAAGCGTGATGAATAGGAGAAAAACTTCCATATGGTCTTTTATCACATGTTAGAAATGGTCGAGCGAAAGTATGGAGACTACAAGAAGAGGATGAAGAAGAAAGGGAAGAAAAAGGAAGCACAAGATGATGATAATGCTTCATTAAATTAGGGGGCTAGAGGAGACCCTCCTGAACCTCCATCTTCACCATCAAGTTCTAGCTCTTCTTCCTCTGAGCATTCTCATCATTCTCATCATTCTAGCCATAAAGATTTTTTTAAGAAACCATTATTAAATCTTGATGTAAAATTGTATTTACCTATGTTTAATGGAGATGCTAATCCTAAAAATCTAGATAATTGGATACGACAGGTTGAAGTATATTGTCATGTTCAACAAATTGATGAAGAGGAAGTTAAAGTGAAACTGGATTCTCTTCGGTTGGAAGGCACCTCTCTCGTATGGTGGGAGAGAAAACTTCAGGACACAAGTAAGTGTGGTAATCTTATTTCCTCATGGTCGGAATTTAAATCAACAATAAGGAAGCAATTTTATCCATTGGGTTATTTACATAAAGAAATTATGGAATGGAAAAATTTAAGACAAAGTAAAGGTCAAACTATACAAAGTTTCATGGAAGAATTTAGGAAGAAAGATCTTGCATTAAACATTCCTTTGGATTCTTATGAAATTTTAATGAAGTATATTGGCGCACTTCACAGTTATATTCGTCATACTTTGCTATCGTTTAACCCCAACATTCCTGACGAAGTTTGTGTGCAAGACACTCACCTTGAGAACATAGGAAAGCATGTTCAATAAGATCCCACAAAGAAACCTTCCAATATCCCACATACGCAGTTTAAGAAGTTTAAAAGGAAGGACAAGAAGACCGCCATTGTAAAGAGAGAAGAAGGAAAACCATCTTGCACTCATTGAAAGAAAAGTGGTCACAATAATGAACATTGTTGGAAACTACATCTAGAGAAGAGACCGAAGCAATTCAGTGGAAACTGGAAGACAAAGATCATTGCTACAGTGCAACAAGATCTTGGTTATGATTCAGGAGATGAAGGAAAGATAATAGAGGTTGGAGTGTAAGGTAAATATTCTCTTCATCCTGGTTCAAATTCCAATAATGAATCTCATGATGATGAAAGAAAGAGGAATGAATTATTTCATATAAGAGTTGTATCTAAACGCACTAAGATAGATACATTATTTGATCTGGATTCCCAAGTAGACTTGATATCTGAATCACTTGTCAAAAACATGGGTCTTGAAACTAAACCAGATCCAAAGCCTTATCCTCTTGGTTGGGTATGTGATAAAGAAAAACTTAATGTCACCAAACAATGTAGGGTCAGATTTTCTATTGCTTCAAAGTTGATTGATGAAGTGGATTTGGATATTGTATCACTTGATATATGTGGCATAGTGTTGGGGAGTCTGTATCTTTATGATATAAAAGAAGTCTTATTTCTTCATGAGAACAACTATCACCTTACTAAAGGGGGAGTGGAATATATTGTTAGAGCCCACAACATGAGGGTAAACACAAAACTTGTTAGTGCAGGACAAATGAAGAGACTCATAAACACTAATAAGAGCTATGTACTCGTGGTCGTATGGGAGAAAGATGTCAAAACATCCAACACTTTCCAAGGATTTGATCCTTCTCATAAGAAAGAATTAATTGATATTGTTTCTAAGTATGATGATATTTTCCAGGAACCAGATGGATTACCTCCTAAGAGGGAAATCCAACATGAAATACATATTTAGCAAGATTCTCCTCTTCATAATGTGGGCATGTAAAAGATGTCATTTGTAGATACGACATAGATCAAGAAGCAGGTACAAGGCTTATTAGATAAAGGGGTCATTAGGCCCAACTCATATCCTTGTGGTTCTCCGATCGTGTTTGTGCCAAAGAAACATGGCACATGGAGAATGTGTGTCGATTATCAGGCCTTAAATAAAATCACGATGAAAAATAGATAACCTCTTCCTTGTATATATGATTTACTTGATCAATTAAAGAATATTGTTTATTTCACTAAGTTGGAGTTGCGCATTGGATACCATCAGATCAGGGTTTCAAAACATGATGCATGGAAGACTACCTTTAAAACCAAATAGGGATTGTTTGAGTGGTTGGTTATGTCATTTGGGATTTGTAATGCTCTGACAACTTTCATGTGTGTGATGAATGATTTATTTAGACCATTTCTAGATTATTTTGTGATTGTATATTTAGCAGGACTTGGGATGAACATGTAAGGCATGTAAAGCAAGTATTGGATACTTTGCAAAGGGAAAATTTGTATGTAAAATTGTCCAAATGTGAATTTTCTAAGACTGCACTTGTGTACTTAGGTCATATTATAGGAGGAAGACAATTGAAAATTGATCCTTCCAAGATTGATGTAATTGTAAATTGGCCTGAGCCCAAAAGTGTAACTGAGATATAGAGCTTCTTAGGTGCAGTCCAATATTGGAGGAGATTCATTTCAAACTTCTCCTTTATAGCATCTCCTTTGCATGCCTTAACCAGTTTGAAGAACACATTTCAGTGGGGAGGAAAGCAACAAAATTCTTTCGACACTTTGAAGGAAAAGATCAATACCACACCAGTATTTGCACTGTTGAATCTTCAACAACCCTTCAATATCGAGACAGATGCTAGTGGATAATCCATGGGTGTAGTATTGATGAAATATCGTAAGCCTAGTTGTTACCACTCTGAAACTTTTAACCAAGTTGTTGTTAACTATCCTACATATGATAAAGAGTTGTATGCATTAGTTCAAAGTGTAAAGAAATGGAATCACTACTTGTTAGGGAAGGAAAAAATCATACAGATAGACCATCAATCCTTACAGTGTCTCCAAGTACAAACCAAACTACAACAATCTCGACATTATAGATGGATGGGTTTCCTACAACAATTTCATTTGGTAATCAAGTACAAAAAGGGTACGAGTAACAAGGTAGTTGATATGCTTTGTATACCTCCTATTTTTTCTTCTATTATTTTGAAGAATGCTTCTTTATCCAATGATAGCTATGTATAATGTTGGCATAGGAGCAGACCCAGGGTTCAATGCTACAACAATGCACCAACAAAACCCTAACTACCGGCCCTTTCGACAACACCTGCGAAGAAGATGAAGTCTCACTCGAGGTAGAGGCAAGGGTGGTTGCAGGACTCAAGTATTTGCAACCTTAGCTGGGACACATATCTATGATTATAAAACTTAATAGAGCACTTAGCACTATCAGTTCCACAATATATAACCAATAATCACTTCACTGATAAAACAGAGCTTCACAGTATTCACACTAATCTAATATATTTAAGCACTTAACATCTATAGACAGGTCAGATCTAGTAGATCAAGCACTAAGCACATTCATATTGATCAGATCTAATATTCTCATATATTATTAGCACTAATCATAAGAATATGTATCTAATCATCTTAAAGAAATTAGAAAAAGAAGACATGAACACATTAAGACAAGCACAAAGCAAGACAACACAGTGTTTACGTGGTTCACCCCCACCCTGGGGCTACGTCCACCAACTCTTCTTATTTATTTCCTTTAGTCAATTGGTTACAAGCATAGAGCCTCAAACCCTTACTCCGCACAGGACAAAATATCTGCGCAGCTCGCTAGATCCTTCTTCCTTGCATTACATCACTAAGCCCTTCACAATCTGTCACAACCACTTGCACTCAGCTTTGCAAGCTCTCTTACAGTCATGCACACAATAGTTACAAACTCTACTCGCACTTAGCATACATTCACATAGATATAACACTCAACCATTCATTCGTACTTACTACATTGCTTAGTCATCTATTTATACATACAACTAGGCCTAAATGGGTAAACCCATGGGTCAACATCCCATACCCGTTACATTATCCCAAATACAAAAAAGGACCCAAAAGGAGTCAAGATCCCATGATCTCCGCTTCATATTGCACTCCTCTTTCGACAGTCTGTCAAAGTCCCAAAATAGGTCAACATGACCAAGAATCTCCCAAAACTTGGTCAAGGGCCAACAAGCCCCCAACACTCACCTGTGACTCATATCAAGTCACTTTGATTTGACCAGTTCTACTTCGACGACTTCGATCTTGGCTTGAAATGATTCGACCTGTTGTTGTGTGACGACCTCTTTCTTAGTGAACTCCTGGATCATTGCGTTGTTTAAGGGCCCTTGTAGGCACTATTTTGCTGCGATGACAACCTGTTCTAGCTCTGCTCCTTGGCTTTCAACCTCTGTGAATAATTGGAACGCCTTATCTTGTACTGGTTGAAGTCATTGAGTAACTTCCATTACTCTACTTTGAATCATATGGATATATTGTTGGGCAGTGCGTTGCTCTTGAGACCGCTTCATTCTTTCTACGGTTGACAAGGCCTTCAGTTGTGCCTATAATGTGTCTATGTGCTTCTTTCCTTCCTGGAGTTGTGACTCCAGTGCCTGTAACTTTGGGTTATCAGTGAGGTTTTCATATGTCTCGGCGCTGCGATTACTCAGCTACTAGCACTCCAAAGAAAGAGATTTTAATTAGGCAATTGCGCTGCAGGCAGATGCTTCCCTTAGGTCTCTTACATCTTGAGGGGTATCGGGCATAGTGCAGAGCTCCAAGTCTGCTATGTGTTGTTGGAGCTGTTGGATTACCTCTTCAAGTTGTGCCACCTGATGTGGAACTCACACTTTAGCCTTTACTTCGACGACCGTCACATAGAAAAGTTCTATATGAACCATTTCCTTCACTTTGCGTTGCTAGGCGAGCAATTGTTCCTTTTCTTTATACAACTGGGATTTTTCTTCATCGAAATTTTCCTGGAGATCAAGATTCTCTCATTCTACAGTAATGTGCTTCTCTAGAAGGTCTCCCTATGCTTGTAATAAATCTTGGGTGGCTTTCGTTGTCTCTTCCTGAACTCATCGAAGGCGATCTTTGACTGTATCAGCGATCCAATGGAGTTGAGCTGGTTCATCTCCTAGTTCTGATGTTCCTGTTGATAGAGGTGAAATAGAAACTATGCGGCTAGACTGTAATGTCTACTGCATTCCTTGGAGCTCATCCTTAATCTGAATAAACACCTCCTCCTGCTTAGCTTCTTGATTCTCTGCTATCTCCAGCGAGACATCATTCAGTGTTGTGACGATGAAGTCGAAGTCATATGAGGTGAGGGTGGTCTGCATTTTATTCATAAATGATTTCGATTTCTTCCTAGAATAAGGTTTTGGAGGGGAAACCTTCCTTTTCTTCAAGGGGTCCTCCTCGTATCTAGGCTATGTAACCTTTCCTTTCTTCTGTTCAAATTTTATGCCACCTATCTCTCCATCATCACCCCCTTGCTCAGGTGATATAGAAGCAGTCTTTGTTGAGGTACTGCTTACATCTTGGGCTTCTTCATTTTTCTTTGTCTTGCTGGGTCCAGGTGTATCATGCACTGCTTCAGGACTATCAATATCAGACATCTCCACAGGGTCTGCTGGAATGAGGAGGTCTGCTGACCATTCCTTGGTAATTTCTTCCAAGTCATCCTCCATCATCTTGTAGTATGATTGAAACTATTGTTTATGTTCATCTGTGCACACTGCGATGTAAATAAAATGGCGGTCCGCGCTGAATTTCATTAAGGGTCGAAACCTGTGGAGGGTATTCGGGGTCATACGGGGCTTAGAATGGATGGATACCTTCAACTAGTTTGAATAGATATGGAACACAACATTTGATTGCCACTGTTTATTGATGTCATTCAAGTACCATAGTGTACTGAACTTCACGACTAGAGTTTCAAACGTCTCAATGTCCGGGAAGGTCGCACCTTCCGAAATCTCCCATGTGATGAAAGTGATAAGGATTAATAGCCAACTAAAGTGGAATTCATATCCTTGATCTTGTGCTTCCCTGCAGTCAAGTTCTAGCTAGTTCATGAGGTACTTTGCCCAATTCATTTGTAGGCCCTCTACGCACTTTCCTGCGAGATCAACTACAAAACCAATCACTTGGGTTGGTCGACTCTTGCGAACTAAATTCCCTGCAATCATCTAATAGGCTAGGCGCACTACGCCACTCTCAATGGAATCTACCTTGTAGCCTTGCATCCCTTTCTCGACATCTCCGTAGGTGTCTTTAATATTCTACGCAAGGGCACGATCCGTGGATTTTCCATGGTAGAAATCATGTGGGTTAGGGCCTTGCATTCTTAATCCCATGATATGATGGATCAATGTTAGATCCACTGTGATACATTGGTTCAACCATAAGTATCTGCCATGGTAATAGTACAATAGTAGCTTGATGCATGTGTTCACTTCTTGGTGTCGTTCAAAGTGAGGAATCTTCATGATGTTTAGCAGGGTGGACTGCAGAGGTTATGGGTCCATTGCTGAGGGATGATCTTTGATTTCTTCCCTTTAGTTATGGTTAGGTACTTATGTGGGGCTAGCATGTTGTAGAATTTTTGATCTCCAAGGTTGAAGTCACTAAAATTCAACATTACGATCTTATCTTGGTCAGCTCGCACTGTGCGTATCCCATTCCAGAGATATGCAGTGACCAGGGCGTACTTGAAATATCTAGGTATGTTGTCTCGATTTACTATGCTACTCAATGGTGGGATATAGGCAGGTAGTATGCTTGGGATCATCTTAACAGTAGTGAAATCATTTCTGAGCTTAGATTATCTTTCAAAGGATGGTTAGGATGGTCCTTCTCGAGCAGTGGATATGGAAGCTGGTAGTTCTCCTGTGGATGATGCTTATATACCTGTAGACATTGACATGACTCTCTCAGTCATTAAGTCAAGGAGTAATTATGTCATTGATTCTTCAAGTGTGTTGAACTCATCGGACATATGCATTCAAGATTAATTAGATTGGGGTCAATTTAACTTATATACTGCACCGGAATAATCAACAAGGTCACAATGATCATTGTATACAATAGAAACTTATTCTATGGGCTTGAAACTCTCAGTTAGAAAAAGTGTTCTCGGTGCATGGTGCGATGAGATAAATAGGTAACTTGACAACAGTTTACTTTCAACGGTTATGAGCCTTCATTAACTCTTGTTCGATCCATTATGGTGCGATCTAAAAGTTTGATGAAAAACCTTTATTACCTTTCTGCCCATTCGGAGCGTCGATCAAATAGTTATAATATCCCCAACGACTATATTTCTTCACCATGGAGAAGTGCCATGTGTCATTGTTCTGATATCCCATCGAAGCTCCAATTTTGAAATTTGTTTGCCTGTGAAGTTCCCTCTAGAACCTTTTGTAACTTATCTCTCTTCTTACTTTTCTTTCTAGCCTTCTTTCTAGTGAGCTTTGTCTCGATAGTTCGTTTTCCATTCTAATTCTTATCTTCTGTGGTCTTAGTCACTTCGCGTTGTTGATATTCTTTCCTAGGATTCAGGGGTAGTACTTCTTCTTTATTTGAGATAGGTACTTCAGTCTCCTATGAGTATTCTAATGTTCTTGCATCTTTGATATCTGGGTTTCTAGCGTTAAATAGCTTTGATATTCTCTTATGTTATTCAATCAAGTGTGCGATCCTTTTGGTCATGAAATCTTTTAACTCTTGTTTCTTCTGCTCCAAGACTTATTCTTCTTCCTTCCATCTGACTTGATCTCTGACAATCCAAGGTTTTCCTATTAACATGGTAAATGGGGCATTGTCTTCAACAAATCTAATAATCTCAAAATCTTCCTCTGTCAAAGTTCCATTAACATTCATAGGTATCTGAGCGAACTTCCCACATAGGTTTACCATATTTCCTATGAATAGTCATATTCCTCCTAATGAAGGGATCATAGAAAGCTTCCCTATAGCTTCCCAAGTTCTTTCTGTCATGATATTCATCGAGGTTTCATCATCTAGAAAATAGTCAATGTTGAAGTCTCCTATTCTTTCTTCGATGCATTCCTTTTTCTTAAAGATCTCTGATAATCTAATATGTCGATGGTCATTCAAGGTTTCTCTCATCTGTAGCAATACTTTCTCTGATTATTTCGGGGGTTCTGTTATAGCCTCTGGATCTACCATAGGGTCTTCTTGATTTAGATTCATTCCTTCAATCTTAGAAATCATTCTGGGGAAATCCAACACTTCATGGTCCATATATTTACAACAAAGACATCTAGGTCTTCCACCAGGGCATTCCTTAGCAAGATGTCCTGGTCTTCTGCAACTATAACAAAGGGTTAATCCTCTTTTTATTTTAAGTGATCCCCAACTTATTATGTACTATGCACTATGGTCATGGTATCTAACATGTAACAAATTCTTTCTTGGATCCTGCATCCATTTGTTAGTCTAAACATTCTTTCTATGCATAGATATAACATATTTTTCACTATTCTTATCAGATCTACTCATATCAAACCTTCTTTCATCTAACAATACCCTAGTTTTCAAGCTAGGATAGAACCTATAAACCATACCTAGATCCATACTTTAGAAACAAAACATTTCTACTTATCTTACTTCTACAAAGAACAAATCTTCCAGATCTAAAACTTTTAACTATTATTACCTTTTATCAGAGCACAAAGCTTGTATATCTTACCTCTTTTAATCAGAAATTATTACTTTTGCCTTTCTTAGAGTGCAAAGATTTTAGATATTGCTTCTTTCCTTCAGATCCGACCTCCTTTCTTCAGATCGGGCTTCTTTCTTTCAGATCTGATGTTCTTTATTCTGATCAGGCTTCTTTCTTTCAGATTTGATCTTCTTTCTTCAGACCAGGCTTCTTTCTTTAGCACAAATATTTATAAGTCAAGTAGAATAATGCACACTAGGGCAACAGATCTATGCACATATCTTTCAAATTTTCAAGTCAAATTTTTGCACAAAGATTCTTCTCTCTCAGTTCCCAGCGATCACGATTTCAAGTCCCAGCAACAGAACCATTTTGTGGCACAGGGGAAGACCCAGGGATCAATGCTACAACAATGCACCAACAAAACCCTAACTACCGACCCTTTTGGCAACACCTGCGAAGCAGATGAAGTCTCACCTGAGGAAGAGGAAGGGGAGATTGCAGGACTAAAGTGTCTGCAACCTTAGCTGGGACACAGATCTTTGATTATACAAGTTAATAGAGAACTTAGCATTGTTAGTTCCACAATACATAACCAATAATCACTTCGTTAATAAAACAAAGCTTCACAGTATTCACACTAATCTAATATATTTAATCACTTAGCATCTATAGATAGGTCAAATCTAGAAGATCAAGCACTAAGCACATTCATATGGATCAAATCTAATATTCTCATATATCATTAGCACTAAGCATAAGAAGATCTATCTAATCATCTTAAAACACTTAGCAAAAGAAGACATAAACACATTAAGACAAGCACAAAGCAAGAAAACACAATGTTTACATGGTTCACCCCCACCCTAGGGCTACATCCACCAACTCTTCTTCTTTATTTCCTTCAATCAATTGGATACAAGAACAGAGCCTCAAATCCTTACTCCACACAGGAAAAAATATATGTGCAGCTCGCTAGATCCTTCTTCCTTGCGTTATAGCACTAAGCCCTTCACAATTTGTCACAATCACTTGCACTCATCTCTGCAAGCTCTCTTACAGTCATGCACACAACACTTACAGACTCTACTTTCACTTAGCATACATTCACATAGATCTAGCACTTAGTCATTTGTTCATACTTACTACATTGCTTAAGCATCTATTTATACATGCAACTAGGCCTAAACATGGGTAAACCCATGGGCCAACATCCCATACCTATTACATTATCCCAAATCCCAAAAGGGGTCAAGATCCTATGATCTCTCTTTGTCTTGCACTCCTCCTTCGATAGGCTGTTGAAGTCCCAAAATAGGTCAACATGACCAAGAATCTCCCAAAACTTGGTCAAGTGACAACAAGCCCCCAACACTCACCCGTGACTTGTCTCGAGTCACTCTGATCTAACCAGTTCTTCTTCGAAGGCTTCAAGCTTGGCTTGAGCTGCTTCAACCTACTGTTATGCGATGACCTCTTGCTCGGTGAACTTCTGGATCACTGCATCATTTATGGTACCTTCTAGGCATTTTTCTGCTGTGATGATATCATGTTCTAGCTCTGCTTCTTGGATTTCAACCTCTGTGAATAATTGGCATGCCTTATCTTGTACTGGTTGAAGCCATTGAGTAACTTCCATTACTCTTATTTGAATCATATGGATCTGCTGCTGGGCAGTGCATTTCTCCTGAGAACACTTCATTCTTTCTACGACCGACGAGGCCTTCAACTGCACATGTAGTGTGTCTGCGTGTTGCTTTGCTTCTTGGAGCTACAACTCAAATTCCTGTAACTTTGGGTTCTTAGTGAGGTTTTCGTATGTCTGGGTGCTATGGTTACTCAACTTCTTGCACTCCAAAGCAAGATATTTTAATCGGGCAACTACACTGCGAGCAGTTGCTTCCCTTAGGTCTTTTACATCTTGAGGGGTCTCGGGCACATTGCGGAGCTCCAAGTCTTCTATGCACTATTAGAGCTGTTGGATTACCTCTTCAAGTTGTGCCACATGCTCTGGAACTCTCTCTTCAACCTCTACTTCGACTACTGTCATAGAGCAAAGTCCTCTGTGAAGCATTTCCTTCACTTCAAGTTTCCCGACAAGCAATTGTTCCTTTTCTTTATACAACTGGGCTTTTTCTTCACCAAACTTTTCCTGGAGAGAAATATTCTCTTGTTCTACAGTACTTCATTTCTCTAGAAGGTCTCCCTATGCTTGTACTAAATCCTAGGTGACTTGCGTTGTCTCTTCCTAAGCTCGTCGAAGGTGAGCTTCGACTGTATTAGCAATCTGATGGAGTTGAGCTAGTTCATCTTCCAGTTTTGATGTTCTTGTTGATAGAGGCGCAATAGAAACTATGTGGTTGGACTGTAATGCCTACTACATTCCTTGGAGCTCATCCTTAATATAACTGAACACCTCCTCCTATTTAGATTCTTGCTTCTATGCTATCTCCAACGAGGCATCATTCAGTGTTGCGATGATGAATTAGAAGTCATCTGAGGTGAGGGTGGTCTGCATTTTAGTCATAGATTCTTTCAGTTTCTTCCTAGAAGAAGGTTTCAGAGGGGAAACCTTCCTTTTCTTCGAGGTTTACTCCTCATATCTAGGTAGTGTAACCTTGCCTTTCTTCTATTCATTTTCTATGCCACCTATCTCTCCGCCATAACCTCCTTGCTCAGGTTATATAGAAGCAGTCTTTGCTAAGGTAATTCTTACATCTTGGGCTTCTTCATTTTTCTTTGTCTTGCTAGGTCCATGTGTATCATGCGCTGCTTCAGGATTGTCAATATTGGACATCTCTGTAGGGTCTACTAGAATGAGGAGGTCTGCTAACCACTCCTTGGTAATTTTCTTCCAAGTCATCCTTCGTTAGCTTGTAGTAATGATTGCAGTTGTTGTTTATGTTCATCTGCACACATTGTGATGTAAATAAAATGGCGGTCCGCGCTGAATTTCATTAAGGGATGAAACCTGTGGAGGGTATTTGAGGTCATACAGGGTTGAGCCTAGATGGCTACCTTCAATTGGTTGTAATACGTATGGAACAAGGCACTTGACTGCCACTGTTTATGCATGTCGTTCGAGTACCACAGTGTATTGAACTTCGTGGATAGAGGTTCAAACCGTTCGATGTCCAGGAAGGTCGCACCTTCCTACATCTCCCACGCAATGAAAGTGATCATGATCAATAGCCAACTGAAGTGTAATTAATATCCTTGATCTTGCACTTCCCTGTAGTCAAGTTCTAGCTGGTTCATGAGGTACTTCACCCGATTCATTTGTAGGCCCTCCACGCACTTTCCTGCGAGGTCGACTACAAAACCAATCACTTGAGTTGGTCGATTCTTGTGAACTAATTTCCCTGCAATCATCTGAAAGGTGAGGCGTATTGTGCCATTATCAATGGAAGATACCTTGTACCCTCACATCCCTTTATCAACATATTTGTAGGTGTCTTTAATCTTCTGCACAAGGGCGCGATCCATGGATTTTCCAGGGTAGAAATTATGTGGGTCAAGGCCTTGCATGCTTAATCCCATGATCCGATGGATTAGCATCAGATCCATTGTGATACATTAGTTCAACCATAAGTATCTGCCATAGTAATAGGAAAACAATAGCTTGAAACATGCGCTCACTTCTTGGTGCCATCCGAAGTGAGGAATCTTTATGAGGTTCAACAGGGTGGACTATGCGAGGTTATGGGTCCATTTCCGAGGGACGATCTTCAAGTTCTTCCCTTTAGTTATGGTTAGGTACTTATGTGGGGCTAGAATGTTGTATATTTTTCGATCTTCGAGGTTGAAGTCGCTAAACTTCAACGCTGTGATCTTATCTTGGTCATCTCGCACTACACGTATCCCCTTTGGGAGGTATGGAATGACCATGGCGTACTCAAAATATCTAGGTACATTGTCTCGATTTACTGTGCCACTCAATGGTGGGATATAGGAAGGTAGTATGCTTGGGATCATCTTAATAGTCATGAAATCATTTCTGAGCTTAGATCATCCTTCAGAGGATGATCGGGATGGTCCTACTTGAGCAATGGATGGGGAAGTTGGCAGTTCTCCCATGGAGGATGTTTGTATACCTACAGACATTGACATGACTCTCTCAGTCATTAAGTCGAGGAGTAATTTTGTCACTGATTCTTCAACTATGTTGAACTCATCGGACATACGCGCTCAGGATTAATTAGATCAGGGTCAAGTTAACTTAGATACTGCACCAGAATAATCAACAAGGTCACAATAATCACTGTATACAATAGAAACTTAGTCTATGGGCTCGAAATTCTCAGTTAGCAAAAGTGTTCTCGGTGCGTGGCGCGATGAGATAAATAGGTAACCTGACAATGGTTCACTTGCAATGGTTATGAGCCTTCATTAAATCTTGTTTGATCCATTATGGCATGGTCTAATGGTCTGATGATGAACCTTTATTTCCTTTCTACCCATTCTGAGCATCGATCGAACAGTTATAATATCCCCAATGGCTATATTGCTTCACCATGGTGAAGTTCCATCTGTCATTGTTCTGATATCCAGTCAAAGCTCCAATTCTAAAAAATTTCTTCCTACGAAGTTCCCTCTGGAACCTTCTGTAACTTATCTCTCTTCTTACTTTTCTTTCTAGCCTTCTTTCCAGTGATCTTTGTCTCGGTAGTTCATTTTCCATTCTGATTCTTATCTTCTATGGTCTTAGTCACTTCGTGTTGTTGAGATTCTTTCCTAGGATTCAGGGGTAATACTTCTTCTTTATCTAAGATAGGTACTTCAGTCTCCTGTGAGTCTCTAATGTTCTTCCAGCTTCGATATATGGGTTTCTAGCGTTAAATAGCTTCGATATTCTCTTATGTTCTTCAATCAGGTGTTCGATCCTTTTGGTCATGAAATATTTTAACTCTTGTTTCTTCTTCTCCAAGACTTCTTCTTATTCCTTTTGTCTAGCTTGATCTCTGTCAACCCAAGGTTTTCCTATTAACATGGTAAATGGGGCACTGTCTTCAACAAATCTAATAATATCAAAATCTTCCTCTGTCAAAGTTCCATTAACGTTCATAGGTATCTAAGTAAGCTTCCCACATAAGTTTACCAACTTTCCTTTGAATAGTCCTATTCCTCCTAATGAAGGGATCATAGCAATCTTCCCTATAGCTTCCCAAGTTCTTTCTGTCATGATATTCACTGAGGTTTCCTCATATAGAATGCAGTCAATGTCGAATCTCCTATTCTTTCTTCGATGCATTCCTTTTCCTTAAAGATATCTGATAATCTAATATGTCGGTGGTCATTCAAGGTTTCTCTCATCTGCAACAAAAATTTCTCTGATTATTTCTCGGGTTCTGTTGTAGCCTCTGGATCTGCCTTAGGGTTTTCTTGATTCAGATTCATTCATTCAAACTTAGCAATCATTCTGGGGAAATCCAACACTTCATGGTCCATAGATTTACAACAAAGAAAACTAGGTCTTCCACCAAGGCATTCGTTAGCCAGATGTCCTAGTCTTCTGTAGCTACAACATAGAGTTAATCCTCTCTTTCTTTTAAGTGATCCCCAACTTCTTCTTTACTGTGCACTAGGATCATGGTATCTAACCTGCAACAAATTCTTTCTAGGATCCTGCATCCATTTGTTAGTCCAAACATTATTTCTATGCATAGGTATAACATATTTTCCAGTATTATTATCAGATCTAATCATATCAAACCTTCTTTCATATAACAATGCCCTAGTTTTCAAGCTAGGACAAAACCTATCAACCATACCTAGATCCATACTTTAGAAAAAAAAAAATCTACTTATCTTACTTCTATAGAGCACAAAGCTTCTAGATCTAAAACTTTTAACTATTCTTACCTTTTATCATAGCACAGAGCTTGCATATCTTACCTCTTTTAATAAAAAATTCTTACTTTTACCTTTCTTAGAGTACAAATCTTTCAGATCTTTCTTCTTTCGCTCAGATCTGACCTCCTTTCTTCAGATCGAGCTTCTTTCTTTCAGATCTGATCTTCTTTCCTTAGATCGGACTTCTTTCTTTCAGAACTGATATTCTTTCCTTAGATCAGGCTTCTTTATTTAGTACATAGCTTTATAAGTTAGGTAGAATACTGCACACTAGGGAAACAGATCTAGGCACAGATATTTCAAAGTTTCAAGTCAATGTTTTGCACAAAGCTTCTTCTCTCTCAGTTCCCAATGATCATAGTTTCAGGTCCCGACAATGGAACCATTTGTTGGCACAGGGGAAGACCCAGGGTTCAACGCTACAAAAATGCACCAAAAAAACCCTAACTACCGACCCTTTTAGCAACAACTGCGAAGAAGATGAAGTCTTGCCTAAGGTAGATGCAAAGGTGGTTGTGGGACTCAAGTGTCTGCAACCTCAGATGGGACACAGATATGTGATTATACAACTTAATAGAGCAGTTAGCACCGTCATTTCCACAATATATAACCAATAATCACTTTACTGATAAAACATAGCTTCACAATATTCACACTAATCTAATACATTTAAGCACTTAACATCTATAGATAGTCTAGATCTAGTAGATCAAGCACTAATCAAATTCATATGGATCAGATCTAATATTCTCATATATGATTAGCACTAAGCATAAGAAGATATATCTAATCATCTTAAAGAACTTAGAAAAAGAAGACATAAACACATTAACAAAAGCACAAAGAAAGACAACACAGTGTTTACGTGGTTCACCCCCACCCTCAGGCTATGTCCACCAAATATTCTTCTTTATTTCCTTCAGTCAATTGGTTACAAGCATAGAGCCTCAAACTCTTATTTCGCACAGGACAGAAGATCTGCGCAGCTCGCTAGATCCTTCTTCCTTGCGTTATAGCACTAATCCCTTCACAATCTGTCACAACCACTTGCACTCAGCTCTGCAAGCTCTCTTACAACCATGCACACAACACTTATAGACTCTACTCGCACTTAGCATACATTCACATAGATCTAGCACTTAGCCATTCGTCCGTACTTACTACATTTCTTAAGAATATATTTATACATACAACTAGGCCTAAACATGGGTAAACCCATGGGTCGAAATCCCATACCCGTTACATTATCCCAAATCCCAAAAGGGGTCGAGATCCCGTGATCTTCACTTTGTCTTATGCTCCTCCTTCGACAGGCTGTCGAAGTCCCAAAATAGGTCAACATGTCCAAGAATCTCCCAAAACTTGGTCAAGGGACAACATGGAACAATATTCCATTGATGGAGATTTTAAAGAAGTATATGAGAAGCTAACCCATGATGCACAGGTAGAGAACTATTGTCTGCAGGGAAAACTACTCTACCATTTTGCAAAGCTATGTATTCCTACATGTGAACGTGCCCATGTAATACGAGAAGATCACACTTCTCTTGTGTTTGGGAATTTTGGGGTAGGAAAAACTATGGCTCATCTGCAAAGGCTTTGTTACTGCCCTCAGATGAAAGCAATTGTAACTAAATAAGTAAAGTGGTGTGTGATGTGTTCTAATTGTAAGCCTACTAATAGAAAACTGGGGCTATACTCACCACTTCCTGTTCCATCCCATCCATGGGAAAGTATCTCCATGGATTTATTAGGGGGTTTACCAATGTCAAAAAGGGGTCATGAATATTTGTATGTTGTAGTGGATAGGTTCAACAAGATGTGTATCTTAATGCCATGTAAAAAGTAGATCACTTCTGAGAAGACTGCTAATCTGTTCTTCCAGTATGTTTGGGTTCACTTTGGGTTACCCACATCCATTATCTCAGATTGAGATGCTCGATTCCTTGGGGATTTTTCGACAAGTTTGTGGAGGATGATGGACACCAAGTTAAAGAGGAGCATTTCTTTCCATCCATAGACTGATGAACAAACATAGGTTGTTAATTGAACAATGGTAATTTTTCTTTGAGGCTACTGCAACAAGCATCCCAATTTACGTGATGAACATATACCCTATGTACAACATTCTTACAACCAAGCCTTACATTCCTCCACTCATTGTTCTCCTTTTGAGACATGTTTTGGTTATTTACCTAAGTTTCCTTTGGACTTGATGTATGGGAGATATGTCGATTGAAATGAAGACAGAGCCCACAAGTTCGTCTAGAGGATCCAATAGGTACACCAAGTAGTCAGGGAACAGTTGGAGAAAATTCAAGCACAGTATAAAAATCGGAATGAAAAACACAGGGTCAGTCATTAGTTCCAAGTTGGAGACCATGTATGGCTTCAAATCAATAAGGAAAGATTGAAGAGTGAAGGAAATAAAATCAAGCCCATCCATTATGGACCCTTCACTATTTTGGAGAAAAGTGGTACCAATGATTTTCGTCTAGATATTCCACCTTATATGCAGATCTACTCAATTGTAAATGTAGATAACTTGAAACTTTTTGAGCCTCCCATGATCATGGATCAGGGTGAGGAAGTTTCAATACCGTCATTTGATGAGTTTTCTCTTGATTACTTGGATGATTTAAAGGAAGCTATCATCTTGGACAGAAGAATGAGGAATTCATGTATGGGTGATGTATATTATCTTTGAGTAGGCTTAAAGGGCACACCTCCAAGCAAGGAAAAGTGGATTGAGAAGGACAAGGTGAGGGAAATATTCCCTCACTTATATGTTGATTGATGAAATCTTTTGGTGGTCCAAAAATCTCTCAGTGAGAAGGCATGATCCAAAAAGGATCTAGAGAAGACTAAGTATAGCTCAGAATTTGCAGAAGCAACTTAGGAAGCTTAGAATGGCCTCAACAGATAGAGAACGGGAAAAAATTCAAATTCCTCAAAAATCAGTGAAATTGGCATCATCATGAAGAGCACATCACAAGCTTTCCAATGATGTAAACAACTCATCAAACTTTCCAATGATGTAAATATATTCACGGTCAAAGTTTTGGTCAACCTAGCCCAATCAACAGGGATGAGTCAACATCCGTACTACTGACGTTAACATCAGTACGAATGACCTCAACATCCATACAATGTATGTGGCACACACAGAAGATGAAATGTGTCATTATGAAATCAACATGATGTCATCATGGTGACATGGCAACACTAGAGGCTGCCATGTGTCACTCATTTTTGGCATTTTCGAGTCAATCTGTGGACCAATGAAAAAGCACCACGTGATAGTCCGTACAACCACGTGGCATACTGTATGGTGATGTGGCAGGATTATGTGCCAGGATGATGTGGAAGTTGATGTGGCAGGTGACTATGCAAGTGGTTAGCATGGGCTAATGGTTGTCTACCACGTGGCCCAGTCATACGCTGCCACATTTTCAAAAATAAAAAAAAAATGGGCCCGCCAAATTTGGCAACCAAGCTATAAGCTCTGACGGATCCAAGTAGCTCTCTAAACTTGGCAAAGTTCCAAACCATATATATATACATTTTTATAACAATAACCCAAAAGGGGAGGCTCGTGGGCTCGACCCTGGGACCTCCCCCTATCCAACGCCTTAATAATGACATTTTCCACCATTGGGCCAACAGACTCTATTGGTTAGTCCACCCCATTTTTTTCTTAAAATTTGAGTCTTCACACGAACGGGAAGAGGAGGACGCTCGATGGTACAAACGAGCATGTATTTTGAGACGTAGTACAGAGAATTAATTATAGTGAGCAGACACAAAACCAAGATGATATTTATCAAGAGCCTGGGAGTGCCATAATCAGATTGAGGCACGAAGATAGTCATTTTTGGGTAATTCGACACCATGAATTCAATCTTGTTGTCTATTTTTTTATCTGAGCAACGATTATGCAACTTAATTCCAGAATGAGGTATACTTATGTATTTTTCCAAATTCTTTTATTGAGTTAATAAAAAGGCCTACCCATTTGAGAGCAGGATCCAGAGACGTAGTCCACCAGGGACGAACTCCGTTATCAAGTTTTTGTGTTCATATTTGATGCTTATGTATTTTCATTATTGATATTTTCCTTCTTTATGGTGCACTTTAATTTATTCTCATTTAGTACAATTATTTATAAGTCACCTCAATGAAAAGGTCTTGGATCAGTGGGGGACATCACTTCTAGAAGTCCACTACATATAAGATACTTAGGGATGGGTATTATTGGACTAGTCTATTTTTTGATGTTTTTGTAAAGGTTAGAGCATGTGAGGAATTCCAAAGGTTTGCTGGTAAATATAAGCGTAAGTCTTTACCTCTCAAGCCTGTAAACGCTTTTTCACCTTTCCAATAGTGGGATTTGGATTTCATTGGCGAGATCCACCCTCCATCTAGTGGCCAACACAGATGGATTTTGACAGCTATAGATTATTTCATAAAGTGGATTGAATTTGTACCTACAAGGAAGGAAGTTGATAAGGTAATAATAAGTTTCCTTGAAGATCATATTTTGTCCATATTTGGTTTTCCATAAGTGATAATCATAGATAACACTCCAACTTTTAAATCCACCAACATGGTAAAGTTCTCTGAAGACTATGGCATCAAGATTAGGAATTCTTCTGCCTATTACCCACAAGGTAATGACCTGGCTAAATCATCAAATAAAATTATGGTCAAGATCATTAAGAAACTTTTGGAAGACAATAAGAGAGATTGAGATTCAAATTTGAAATATTCTTTGTGGGTTCACCATGTTATCACAAAGATAGAAATTGAAACTTCATCGTTTAAGTTAGTATATGGAATAGAAGCAGTCTTTCCAGTACAATTTTTTTTTCCAGTTGTAAAATTTATACATGAAATTGAAGCTGAACCTAATGATGTTGTCAGAAGGATTTTCCAGATTGTAGAATTGCAGCAAGGAAGAGAGAAATTTATAGAAAAGGCACATTAGCATCAACAAAAAGTTAAAGAGTCTTTCAACAAAAAATAAAAAACAGAGCAGTTTCTACCCAGGGATCTAGTTCTGAAATGGGATGCTCATAGAGAAGACCATCATGGGAATTTTTATATCCTGTGGTCAGGACCATTTAGGGTGGAGAAGGTCTTGGATAACAACACTTTCCTATTGCAAAATTTGGAATGTGAAGAGGTTTTTGGTGGCCTAGTAAATGGGCATTTTCTGAAGAAATTATTTTACTAAGTTCATTGGTGGCACGAATATCATTGTACATATCGTTTTGGTGTGGTAGCTAGACAATAAAGGACTCCATATCCCAATGGAAACATGCTACTAATTATTTCTTTTAGTTTCCAATTTAGTTTTGGTTTTTTTGTTTGTTATGCTTTGAATAAAGTTTCACCAAAATTTTGAAGCTGAAACAATTACACTCTGCAGAATAACATGGTAAATAACTCGAAGGAATAGAAGGCACAAGTCTAATTAAAGTTCTTGGAATTCCACAAGGAGAAATCCATCCCCCATGGAGCCATTGTTATCACCTATTTTGTTCTGCTAAGTCTCATCTCTCATCTCTTAGTTTCTACATTTAAAATTATTTTGTATAAGCTATAAATCCTTATCATTATTTTGATTAAGAGTTCAAAATATTATTAGGGGGTCAAATTAGTATTATGCTGAGAGAAAATGAGGGACAATTAGCCTTGTAAAAGGGGGATAGAGGAATTATACACATGTTTGTATGATTGTTTAATGACATCATTAGATTTAAATATTTTCATTTGAGCTATATGTCATATCATGATCTATGCTTCATGATTACCCAAGTTAGTAAGTTTCATATTCAAAGTCTAAATCCACCCAAGAAAGAAAAAGGACAAATCTAGTTCAGTGCTACAGGAACTTCCACATGTCCTTGGTCGTGATCATTTTGAGCACTTTGGGTAGTCGTGGAAGTTGTGGATTGTACTACAAAGATCATGGGTATGAAAAAATAATTAGCAAGTAACTGATGTCATCCATAGCATGCGAATATGGGTTGTCTCTTCATTTGTACATGTTAGTCCTCGAGAAGGTCACACAGATAAGGTTTTTCAAAACATATTTTCACAACTGACGCATTATTCGTTACCTACAATAGCTGGTTGATTTGAATTTGCATCCATAGAGCTAGCATATCCCCTATTATTCTCATTACACATCAGACATATCCCTTATTTATATCCAAGAGTCTAGTATTTTGGTTGCAACTGTTCAGATGGGTAAAGGTGGACATGTGAATAGGAAAGAGCCTGGAGGGCCCAAGATCATGGAGGCTTATGAATAAAGTCATTAAATTTTTGATCGGGCATGTTGGTTTCTATTATGTACTAAACTGGATGGTCATCATTACACTGCAACCAGAGCATTTTCTGAGAGTTTCAATGGAAAATGGGCCTGAATTGCAAACCTAGTCATGTAGGTTATAGAAGAATCCATAGAAGCTACTTCCAACCTCTTAACTGATGGAAAAAAGTGGTTTAAAAATAAATTGATTACAGGAGGAGATGTAAATCATTTTTTGAATCCCAAACATAGAGACCCTAATTCGGCCAAAGGAATTCTTAGGGATTGGATTGCTGATGAATGAATGGAATCCTTACTCATGGTCAAAAGATTCATCACTTATGAGGGGAGTTATTCTACTATATTTTTATTTCATCTACGATTTCTGCTTCATCTGGCATGAATTAAGAGGATGAATCTACCTTATTACTTCTTGAGGGATCTCAACAAGATGGCTATGAAGGTCTAAGAAAACCCAAAAATACCTCCTCATGGAATTTATAATCAAAGCTTGATTAAATTACTTGTCAAGGATGAGTTGGGGAAATTGTAGAAGGCTTGGGATAAATTTTTGATCCAGTCGGGTTTTGAGAAAGAAGTGCATCCTCCTGTTTCACAATCACATGATAATGTTGTTAGTCTGAACAAGAAACTCCACCTGGCACCAGCCGATCAACTAATGCAAATAAGGGTAAAGGAATAGGTTGCTTAAAGACTCCAGACGAGCTTGTAAAATATACATCATCCAATCAACAAGCAGACGTAGGGTCTTCTCGCATAGAAGAATTATTCTAAAAGGGCCAAGAGGTTAGTTAATCCTAGAGATTTCATGGAAGACCATCAACCTACAAAAAAAATGGAATTCAAAGATCTCGCACATCCTAAAGAGCCTATCCCAGAGGTCACTCCTCATGCCTCAATATTCTCTAAAGATAATATTGCTAAGTATAGAATTTTGATAAGGAAATGAAGCACAAGGCCTAGAAATAAGTTCAGGCTAAAGTCTAAAGCAGTGTATAAACTTGTTATCATAGAGAAGGCCATTATTATCCATGAAGATCCTACTAAACCTATGGAGAAGCCATATTCTAGTAAGAAAATCCCTGTAATCAAGACTGAGAGGAACAAATCTCAAAAGGGAAGTCTGACAATGAATAAAAAACACCTATAGACACAAGCACAGTCCCTGCCAGAAAACAAGGTAAGAAGAATGTGAAAGGCTCAAACCCTAATATTGTATTTGAAGGGGATAATCCTACCATAATGAAAACTAGATATAAATCCAAGAAAACAAGAAGGAACAATTTGGATTTACTAGCTAAAGCAACTTCATCTATTTTTCATGGAGATCTGACAGTTTGAGAACTTCACCTCTTATACATTTCCTAAAACTATGATTTATGATGATGGAGTATGGGATAAAAATTTTGTTTCTCGTTTCTAAGGTATCATGCTTCGTTTTGTTATGGTTAGTTGTAGAATGGGCGAAGAAAGGCATAAAAAATGTGCAAAGTTAGTTTTTGTATGTCGCTACAGGAATTTCCTGCAGTCACACACACAGAAAAATAGGGGCACTAGAGGAACACCTGTAGCAACCAATTTTGTTGCTAATCTCACCCAGTTTCATATTTTTGTAACAGAGGAAGGCTATAACTATGCTAGCATATTATGGATCATTTTATGAATCCTTAAACCTTTTGTGGATCTAAAAGGCTATATTGGGATACGAAGATAAATGCAGATTGGTCACTAGGACTGAGTTGTCAAAGGCTAGATTCTTATGGATTTTTGAATATCATATATATATGGGAAGGATAAAGAGGACACTGCAGTTTTATCATATGAATGGAAAAAAAGTCAATCAAAGATTTTTTTATGCAAGGTTGTTGCCTTGATCCTAGGAAGCTTTTTGTAAAATTGTTATTATTTTGTATATCAACAGTCAAAGGATGAAATTCATTATAATTTTTTGTAGGGATTGGTTTTGAGTTGTCCATGATCATCAAGATTGACCATAAATACATGTAACTAATTCAAAACACTATATATGAAATAGTGTAGAAGAAGAGAGGGTTGGATCCATGGTTTTTTACTTAAAATTTCTTATTATTAAACTATTTTGATCCATCCTACCTATGTAAAACTTTTAGTTGTTAATGAAGTTGATAGTTGGTGTGTATCTCTCATCTTTGTTTATCACTTATATTTCCTCATATTGAACATATCATTACTTTTATATGCTATATGACTGTATGTATGTGATGGAAACATTTATCTATTTTATGTAGTGAAATATTTTCCACATGTATGTTTGAGTCTTTTAAATCCTGTTCAGAAAGGATTTCTGATTGTAGGTTTATTCTTCTATTGGTCAAATATATTAAAGAACAGATTCTTTTTGATGATTTTCATTTTTGTTTCATTAATTCTCGTTAGTCATACCTTATACTCTTTTTACTCCAATTGAATTTTTGTTAACCTGATATGTTGCACATAGGGAAGTGGTTCTAATATCTCATTCATCTAGCTACATTGAGATCAAGAGTGTGATACCTCCACCTTTCTAAAACTATTTTACTCAAAACATTTTGAAACAAGGTGTACTAGGACTAGCTCAATAACAGTCTTGAGTTGACTTCTAGTGCTAACAATACCACCATTCAGCTAGGGGTAACCATTGAAGCCAATGATGTTGACTTCCAGGTGCAGAACACCTCAAATATGTTTCCAAACACTTGTTGACCACTTCCATTTGGCAATCAGTATGAGGATGATAAGCTATGTTGATATGCAATTGAGTTCCCTAGAGCCTGAACATTTATTTCCAAAACTTGCTAGTAAAAGTGGGATCATGGTAAGAAACAATAGAATAAGGCATTCCATGGAGTTTGAAGATATTATCCATAAAAAAATGATCCATTGTGGATGTTGTGAACGAGTGTTGAAGATCATATAAATGAGTGAATTTGGGAAGAAGATCCACTACCACCACCATGATGACTGACTTATTACTTGATTTAGGTAAGCCAACAATGAAATCCACGGAAATATCCATCCAAATAGTAGGTTTAAGAAGAAGTGGTTGGATTGTACCATGAGTTTTGGCAGTCTCTCCCTTATTGCATTGACATGTATAACATTCAACCACAAAGGTGTAGATTTATTGTTTCATACTATACCAAAAGAAAGACCGTTTTATGCATTCATAAGTTTTGTTAAATCCTGAATGGCCCGTTGAAGGTGAAGCGTGAAACTCAAAGAGTACCTTGGGTTTGACGGCTAAATGTTTTCTTAAATACAAGTGACCTTTATAGAGAAACTCTTCATTGTGGCAAGAGTACCCTGGAGAAACTTGTGGATCATGTTGAAGTTTTTGGATTAGGATGGAAATGTTGGGGTCTTGAAACCATTCCTGTCGAAAAAATTGAAGTCAGTCTACTACAATGAATGACAGGGAAAAGAGGAACCCTTCATATTCATATTTCCTAGAAAGAAGATTAACCACCACATTTTATTTTCCCTTCTTGTAAACAATATCATAATCATATCCAAATAGCTTGGTCACCCATTTTTATTGTTCTAGGGATGAAATGCAGTGTTATAGGAAGTACTTGAGGCTTTGATGATCCGTTTTAATTTGGAAGTGTTTTCCTAGTATATAAAGGATCCAAAGATCCACTACATGCAAATATCCAACATTTCCTTTTCATAAATCGATTGGCCCAAATTTTGGTCTTACAATTGTTTGCTGGTGAAATCCAAAGGTTGTCCCTCTTGAATAAGGACTTCCCTGATTCCTCTCTTGGATGCATCACATTCCAGAACAAAGGTCTTGGTGAATTCAAGTGGGGCAAATACAGGAGTAGTGCACATAGCTTCTTTCAAGTCTTGGAAGGATTGGTCAACTGCTGGAGTCCAACTGAAAGAATTCTTTTTGAGAGTTGTGAGAAGAGATGGAATTTTCCCATAATTATGAACAAACTTGCATTAATAGTCTATTAGAACCAGGAAACCATCTAGACATTTAAGAGTTTTAGGGAGAGGCCAATTCTACATAGCTTCAATTTTCTTGGGATCCACCCTTACACCATCCTTTCCAACAATATGACCTAGGTACTCAACTTCTGAGGTGCCAAAATCACATTTAGATTGTTTGAGGAAAGGTTGGTTCTTGGAGAGGAGATGGAGAACTTGATCTACATGGGATATATGGGCTGGATAGGTTTTAATATGGATGAGAATATAATCAAATAAAACTAACAAAAAGTGATGGAGGAAAGGACGAAAGACATGATTCATGAGACTTTGAAAAATGTAGGGGGAATTACAGAGAATGAAGGGCGTGACCAAGAAATCATAGTGGACCACATGAGTGTGAAATGCAGTCTTGGTGGTGTCTTCCTTTTCATATGTATCTGGTGGTAGCCTAAATGTAGGTCAAGTTTGGTAAAGTATTTATCCCCATTGAGTTCATCCAGAAGGTCATCTATGACACAGATGGAAAATTTGTCCTTGATGGTAAGTTTGTTAAGGGCACGAAAAATTAGGACACATGTGCCAGGTTCCTTCCTTCTTGAGGACTATGACAACAAGGGAATAATAGGGGCCAGTTCTAGGATGGATAACAACCGCTTTTAACAATTCTTGGACAATGTTCTCAATTTTTTTTTTTTAGCAAAGGGATGAAAATAAGGGTGAACATTGGGAGGAAGACTACCCGGGATTAAAGGAATGGAATGGTCATGGTCTCTGCGGGAGGGGGAAGGACCTGGGGAGTTTGGAAAATAGTGGAATTGCATGAAAGGACTTCTTGAAAGTCAAGGTGTAATAGGAGTGTCTCAACTAGTTGAATGTAATGGAGTTGGGAAATGATGCCATAATGACCTTTTTTGAGTAACTTTTCCATGTAGTGGGAACTGTTGATCTCTGAAGACCTTGTTGTAATTCCTTGGAATTTATATTATTGTGCTTCTTGTTGGAATTGCATGGTTAATTCCTTTAAATCCATGGTGATGGGGAAAAGAGTGTGTAACCATTCAAAACCAAACATGATATCACAACCACCCATGTCAATAGAAAACATGTGATATTTTAGGTTATACTAACCAATTTGTAGGAGCACATTTTCACAATTCCCCCCACATTTCATGGAACAACCATTGCCAATCATGATTTGAAAATTGTTGACAACAAAGATATAGAAATTGACTTCTTGAGAAAGGCAGCACTGGATGAAATTATGAGTGCTGCCACTATCAACTAGGATGATGAATTTCCCGTGATTAATGTAACCAATCAATTTGAGGGTTTGAGGAGAAAAAAAACTAGTGAGAGAATTCAGTGAATTCAATGGCTCAACTTTAGGTGGATCAGAGGGACACGTAGGACAATTTGTTTTAGGTAGCTCTACTTCAAGTGAAACCTCAACCTCTTCATCAGAAACATCCTCTAAAATGGCCATAAAAAGTTTTTGTTCTTTACACTTGTTCTTGGGAAAGTATTTATCATCACAATTGTAGAAAATACCCTTGAGTTGGCATTCAACCATTTCTCCCCATCTTAAATTTTGGACCTTGAAAGGAGGGACTTAAGGAGTAGGGGTGGTGGGTTTTGGGAGGGAAACAAAAGTGGGTTTTTTTCTCTGGGCCAAGATGACTTGTTGTGCCTCTTGTCATGCTTAGTTACTTCCAACCAATTCTACAGGTGAGCCATGATGAACTGGGCTCATATTTCATTCTTGAGGCCACTGATAAAGTATTTCTGGAAGAAGGCATCAATCATGCCCTTTGTTCGAAAATCCAAGTGCTCAAAGCCAACGATAAAATATTCCATTGTGCTAGTTTGTTTAAACTTGGTCATACATCTTAAATGGTGGGTGTTTGTGTCAAAGCATTTATACAACTTAATAAAAAAATGTGTCCAAGAAGCATACCCTTGGTGTGCATTTAGTGACATTTCCACCATTGTCATCGTTCTGGATCCAAATATAGAATGCCATAATGAATCTTAGTCAACTCATCAATAATTCCATGGAGGGAGAAATAGTTTTCCATCTTAGTAACCCATGATTTCATATTTGAGCCATCAAATTTGTTCACCTTAACTCGGGGAGAACAGGGTTCATGAGGTAGGGAATTAGAATGAGATTGCAGAGGATGATTGGAGTCAACACCTTCAGTATATAAAGGTGGGTCAGAGGAGGAAGGGCGCTGAAATTTGTTCATGAATTTTATGAGAGTGGAATTGACTTAAAAAATTTGGTTACTGTGTTGTTCTTGGATGTGGTCCATTTTGGCATGAAGGACAGGAATTTCATTATGCACTTTGTCCTGAAGGAAGGTAATGTCATTGCTCAATTTCTGATTAGTTTCTTTTTTGCGGGTGGGAGCCATGAGGGAATGAGGGGTGGATCCATGGAAAAAAAAATAGATAAGTGATATATACCACTATGATCATGGAAACAAGAGGAAGACAATGGGATAAGTGGGAAATAAGGGTAGCAGGAAGGGTATGGGTCCACAGGGTAGAAAAAAGGTTAATAATGATAGGTATCACAACGATCAAGGTAAAAAGGTGAATTAAATGAGATAGGTCTCAAATAAGGGTGCAAGAAGGACTGAGACTTTTTTTTTTATATACACCTGTGGAGTTATACTCCTATCTGAATAATATTGTAGTGTCAAAAGGCCCAAATTATTAATAGAAAAAAATGTGTAGTAATTTCACAACTAGAATGTAGGAGACAAGGTTGCACAACAATATATATTGTATGTTCTTCTTCTGTTATGTTCTCGTCCCAAGGGTTAGGGTTTTTAGGGTTCATATAGAAAAGAATTTTCCCTGTTCTATATCTCTTTGATATGCATGCGAGGTCAAATAATAGTACTCGACCCAATATCCCAGGGCACCAACTAATTACCATACCCTTAGTCGTACTACCTAATTACTCAAGTATTAGAGAGTATCTTCCCGAGTGTTCTTCTCGATGAAAATATAGAATTTAGGTGACTGATCGGTTCATCTATAGTGGGGTTTGGGATACCTAGGCCAGTCTGTATAGAGGTTATGTCTAATGCACTACCACTCGAAGGGGTACCAACAAGGTTTACAAGAGTGTCCAACAATGTGAGATTAAAAACATCGTGTAGTTCCTATGCGTATGCTTCCCTAACCATGGATTTATGAGTTGAATGATAGATATTTGTAGTTTAAAGACACTAGAACATGTCTCTACCCTAAAAAACAATTAACCCACAATTCCTGCCAAGGAAAGAGATACCACTTGTAAGGTACCAGATGTTATATAATATGAATAAACATGAATTTTCAGGAGATATCAATGGAACAACCAAATATGAGAAGAGAAACACCAAAAATAATACCTTTATTCAAAGAAAGCAATGTTCACTTGCCTCTTGAAGGGGGAAACCTCTAGTAGAGCAAAGCTCTATTACAATAATTCTCAAGACAATATTTTTCATGCCTCCTACTCTTATTTTTACTAATTATATCCTCTAAACAACATTCTAGAGGAAGATTGTAATGATCCAAATGCTTACAAATATCATAAAATAACGGAAGTACACACCATGTGCATAATGTGAGCATGGAGAAAAACTCCAAGATAGATAAGTTACACAATAACTCCTTAAATAATATGGGAACCCCCTCCAAATAACCACATACCATTCATACTTCACAATTCACATGTCTCCAACAATGAATACAAGACCTCTATATATACCTATTCACACTTGCACATGAGGCCCATTTACCATTAGGTCGGTCTTATTACATATATATTTACACATTAAAAGTACATTTAGGCCCATATATTCCCCCCCTTAGGGTCATATCATATACAATTAGCTCCATATATTCTCCCCTTGGGTCATAACATAGTACCCTCCTTCAAAACGCTTTGTCCTCAAAGATTTGCAATTAAAGGCTTCACATGTGATGAAACCAAGTAATATGATGTTCTTATGTTTCTAGTTTCTTCCTTCCACTGATGTTCCCCTTGGGTCATAAAAAAGATAATTTTAGAAGAGAAAGCTTCAATTATGTCTTCTTACATTGACTTGTTCACATTTATTAAATATGCCCTACTAACTGATGTCGGCCTTTATTACATGGAAAATATATTTAAGCCTTATTAACTAATGTTGGCCTTTATTACATGGAAAATATATAATTCTATAATTACATGGAAAATATATAATTAGAGTCTTTTATGAATGCAAATGCAAAACTGTGTATGAGACCCGGGAATGCATTTTAGTGTATCTTGGCATGCAATTTTCACCAAGGAAAAATTTACACCAACACAAATTTTTCTCGCTTTGTCCTACAAGACAATTTTCAGTCTTTTTGCACAACAAAGGGTTTGAAGTTTCCAATTGCACAAACAAAGGTATAGACAGATGTACAACTTTTCTACAACCATGTAACCTGTAATACAATTTGTTGTAGGTATACAAACTGAAATATCATACTGATATAACTTGTAATATAATTTTGATTTAGGTAAATTCAAACATTATTATAAATATTCATTAAATATCCCTTCAAGATTGCATATAAACACTAAATATCACAACAAACATCACATATAAGACAAGTATGATTCAAAATAATATTGATCATCCTTAAATTCCTCACAATAGTACGATATTTACTTGACATACATCACAGTTACAGTCCCCATTACAAATATGGGCAAAGTGTAATATAGATTATACACCTTTCTTCTCTTTGAAAATTCCTCCTAAGGTCTCTCTAACAAGCTTTGCTGATCCGAAAAGATATTTTAAGGACTATGGTTAAGTTTTAAAGCATGATTTCATTAAACATTTAGGAATTTAAGAAAGAGGATGAATGAATGATATAACATAGAAGCAATAATAAGATATGCAGATCTGAAAGTAATCACAAAGAATCAGCAAACCATAACAACAAAGTTGTTAATGGAGTTCGACAATGTTTCCTAGGTCCATGGGCTTTTGTCTCGGTGGGGAGGATTTCTTATTAATTTCTTTAAATTCTCAAAATGTACATAAAAATTGCATCAAATTCATCTCATATTGGTCTCACTATGTTCTGCTCGACCTCAAAAATTCAACACAACTGAAAGCACTGAAAAAGACTGAGTGTAGCTCCCGGAAATGACCTCCAAAGTTTGTTTGGCTCACTGATTTTTCCTGCATAAAACGAACTGTTCTACATGATTTAACATAACTCAACCTATAGCTTCATTGGTAAGACTTTTAATTTAAAAATAAGTAATCTAGGTATCAAATCCCAACAGACTCTCTCTTCTTGGACCCAAATATACTCCAAATCTCATAAAATATGGGGAAAAAACATAAATATGGCCACAAATATTTGGAAGATTCTAATATGGTTTTTAAATAAACCATAACTCAAAGTGTAAGACCCACTTTTCTCGAAGTTTAAGACCCACTTTTCCATTATATGGGAGCTCTTTGTTCCCACTG
>ML798504.1:43540-55446 GCA_009831015.1 Picea engelmannii | reverse complement strand
AGTGGACCCAACCCTAAAATAAGGAAAGTGGGCCAAGTGACCTAGAAGATGTTTTTAAGGAAGCTACTTGGAGAGTATAAATAAGAGGCAAGGCTCTCTCATTTGAATTAAACTTGAGAATATTAAATATCTATATGTGTCTGAGGTAACCAAGGATATCTAAGCCAAAATTCTTAGGAAAGTGAAGAAAAGAAGGCTGAAATGAAAGGAAGGATAAATTCTTTTGATGGTGCTTTCTAAGGTATGTTATTTACAGGTCATCTCACCATTTTCGCTATAAATTTTTTTCTATAATGATTCAGATCCTGAACTTTCTATTCCATTGATAAAACATATCCAAGTATCTGTGGTAAAAAATTCATCTTGTGGGTCGTTGTATTTTTGGATTTACACTCCGTGGAAAATAGAGTTTGTGTCTAGTCCTGAAACTAGTCAAAAATAGGTGTTTCGGGTAAAAATGTCATAACTTATTCATAAAAGATCCACATTCAATGAGAATAAATTTTTTGGTTAGGGTACATTATTTAGTATTCTATGTAATAGTTTCATATCAATTCATTAAAATTTTTGTGCGGGGCACTCTCTACAAGGTCACTCTCTAGAATAAGCCAGAATTCCGCAAGGTATACCATTTTTACTATAACTCCTTTTCTAAGAGGTTCCAAGTAGTGAAACTTGGAGGAATTGCATACAACACATTGAAGAACATTGTGTACCAGTTTCATATATTCATACAGTACAGGTTAAAAGTTATGATTACTTCAAGTTAGGGTTGTTGACTAATCCATAACTAGTCTTGTGAGACTAAAGAAAAGTTTGATGAAAATGATAGTCTCTTGTTGTTAAAGTTAAGGAAGGTTTGTAGGAATGTTATCATATACACCAGGTCTATTACAAAGATAAAAAATAGATTTGGATGATGAAATTGATGAGGGCTTTTGGTTGAGGTACATGTTGAGTACATGATTGAGACAAGTAGTTGATGAGTTGGCACATACATGAGGTGTATAGTTGATGACGTTGGTACATATTGATGAGTCATAGTTGATGGGTAGTTGAAACATGATTGGTAAATACTTGGTACATGGTTGGATGCACATGTTTATGGTACATGTTGATTACAGGTTGGTGCATGGTTGATGCACTTGTTTACGGTACAGGTTGATTACAGGTTGGTGCATGGTTGATGCACTTGTTTATGATATAGGTTGATTACAGGTTGAGGTACAGGTTGATGAATGGTTGATGCATGGTTAAGATTTATTGGTACAGGTTTACAGTGGTGTATCTCACAGTGATAGTCTGGCAGTGGTTCCATCATTCTACTTCTACTTTAGGGTGGTAAGACGGGGCAAGGAGAGGTGGTTGTAGCCACCTTCAGGTTGTATCCAAAGAACATAGGGGGTTGTAGCCTTGTTTTGGTTGTAGCCAGAGAATTGGGGAGTTGGAGATTCCCTCAGGTTGTAGCCTAAGAAACTAGGGGGTTGAAACCTCCTTCCAGTTGCAGCTGGAAAACAAAGGAAGTTGGTGCTTCCAATGAATGTAATTCTTCAAGGCATATAAGAAAAAGCATTCCGTGGTTTTATCCCAATTTGGGTTTCCACATAAAACACTGGTGTAATGTGTATGTGTATGATTGTTCATTTGTTCATTGCTTATTTACTCTGTAGTTATTGGATGGTAATGCTTCATTGATATAACACTTGGATTATATGGTTAAAAGGGATCAAATTTCTCTATTACTGATTCACCCCCCCCTCTCAGTAATCCAATAGCGTCAATCTATCTTTGGGTATGTTTTGTGATGTTAATAAAGATAATAAACTAATGCATGTCACCTTCTAAGTGTTGCTAGAATACTCCGTGAAGTTTTATTATCACATATCTATGTCCCATCTTGGTTACAGACACTTGAGTTATGTAACCCCCCCTGCTTCTAACTTGGGTGAGACTTCGCCTGCTTCACAAGTGTTTTCGAAAGGGCTAGTAGTTAGGGTTTTGTTGGTGTATTGTTGAGTGTTGAACCCTGGGTCTTCCCCGGTGCCAAAAAATGGTTCCATTGTCGGGACCTAAAACTGTGATTGTTGGGAACTAAAGTAAAGAAAAGAGAAGCTTTGGGTGTATATCTTCTACTAAAGTGTGCATTACTCTACTTGACCTAAAAATCTCTATGCTAAGAAAGAAATCTTATCCAAAGAAAAGAGGTAAGGATCTTAAAAGAGGTAAAAATTTGTTCTTTGATAAGAATAAGATAAGTGAAAAATTTTATTTCGAAAGCATGAATTTACATATGTTTAATAGATTTTGTCCTAGTCTGAAGGCTAGAGCGCAGTTGGAAGAAAGAGTTGATCTAAGTAAAGCTAATATAAATGAAGAAAGATATGTTATTCCTATGCATAGAAATAATTTTTGGACTAATAAGTGGATGCAAGAACCTAGAAAGAATTTTTGCAGATTGCAAGTCCAACACTATGATCCTAGTGCACAGTATAGAAGAAGTTGGGAAAAATTTAAAAGGAAAAGAGGATTAACTTTGTTTTATAACTACAGAAGACCAAGACATCTTGTTAAGGAATGCCCTGGTACAGGTCCTATTTTTCTTTGTTGTAAAACTATTGGTCATGAGGTTGAGGATTGTCCAAGGATGATTGCTAAAGTTGAACGAATGAACATGAGACAAGAAAACTACAAAGAAAGTTAAGAGACTAAGAGAATTTTAGAGAATCATAAAGAGAAAGAATCAGAGAAAGCTCAGACTATGTTATTACAATTGAAAGAAATGATGGATGTTCACAAAAATGTCAGTTTATCAAAGATCTTGGAAGTAAAACAGTGCATAAGTGCAATAATAGAAGACTTCAACATAGACCGTGTCTTGGATGAGGAAACACAAGTGAATATTATGATAGAAGGCACTTGGGAAATTTTGGGAAAACCTAATGTGGTACGTTAATTGGGAAGGATGGCTTGTTCAAGAGAAAGACGATAACCCTATATGGAGGAGTTACTACTGTACCTATTATTGTTCATGGAACATCGATTAAAGAGGAATTTGAAGTCATTAAGTTTGTTGAGAACAATGCCCCTTTCCCACTTTTGCTAGGTAAGAATTGGATTGAGAAGGATCATATAAGAAGGAAAGTGGAGGAAGAAGCTACAAAAAATAAAAAGAAAGAACTAAGGGATTTCATAGCTAGAAAAATAGATCGACTCATAGAAAAACGAGAGGATAAGTTGAAGCAATAGAACAAAGTAACAACACAGGAGGAACATAAGGAAAGAGAATTAGCTATCAAGTTTGAAATAATGCAAAAAAATTTGAAGGACCTAGCCATTCAATAAAGAAGTATACCCATCGAGGAAGTATTAAGAGAAGGGATATTAACTTCATACTCATTGAGGGCACATCAATAGAGAAAATTCACCACGCTAGGAGAAGATAAGAATAAGAATGGAAAGAGGATTCCAGAAGCAGTTAGAGAGACGCATATCACAGGAAAGAAGGCAATGAAGATCAAGAAGAAGAAAGCCAAGTTGGAAAATCTACAAGGTAGCCTCTATCGAGGATGGCACAGTGCGCCTTGCTTGGAAACTCATAGCTAGCAAGCTCATAAGAAAGAACGTCCCCACATAGGTCACCAGGTTCATGGTAGACCTTGCAAGAAAATGTGTGGAGGGAATGGAGATGAATTGGGAGAGTTACCTCGTCAATGAACTGGAGAAGGATTGTCGCGAAGCTTAGAATTTGGGAAATGAATTCCACTTCAGTTGGCTGATCATTTTGATCGCATTTGTCACTTGGAAAATGCCTGAAGGAGCCACCTTTCTAGAGGTTGAACCAATGGAGGCATTGGCTGCTAGGTTTTCCACCTTATGGTACACTAATGACATGATGAAACAATGGCATTCAAATGTCGTGTTTCATGCATAATATCAACAACTGAAGGTTGTCATTTAGTCATTTTCATGCATGACACCACACACTCTGCACTAGTATAGAATGACAACAAAGTTCCGCGCAGATCCACATTTCATATATATCACTGCGCACAGATATGAGAACAAGGAAGAGTTACAATCGTACTATAAGATAACAGATGAAGACATGGAGTAGATCACCAAGGAATGGTCGAAGGAGTTCCTTGTAATCATTGTTGATGCATAACTCTCTGACACTGACACCATAGTAAGCCCCATGGTCACCCGAGTTGAGCATGTCAGACTGTCCAATGGGACAAATAAGAAGAAGAAGCACGAAGAAGTCTAGGATATAGAGACTGATGAGGAGGATAATGCCTCTGAAGAAAATGGATCTGGCTCACCAGGAGGAGGAGGATATGAAGAAGATGGACAAGGAGGAGGGGGTGAGTAAGGAGAAGGCGAAGCTACACCACCAAAAGATCCCCCTACTGAAACAATAGCATCGCATAATAAGAATGTTTCTCTACAGAAACCTTCAGCAAGAAATAAGATGCACACCAGTAATCCCCACCTAGAAGCAACACTCACAGACGATGACATTAGTTTGGTCCACAGAGCCATGGAGGATTCTTTTGAGGAAATATTTCAGAGATATGGAGCGAAGCAGGAGGAGTTGTATGGAAGGATTGAGAAGTAACTGAAGGAAATACAACAAGCTATTTGTTTTGTCTGTGATGTACCTAATGCGCCTTCCTCGTCACAGATTGTAGAATTGGAGGATGAACCGACCCAATTGAGAAGACCAGTAGATGTGACAAAGGCTCGAATTCATAAAATATAGGAAGAAAAGGAGAAGGCTACATAAGCCTTGAAACAAGAGAAATATGAAGTCTTAGAGAAATTACGTGTAGCATGGTATAGTGTAACCGTGTATGAAAGTGAGAGAGAAGAGTTTCAGGTGATTCTCTGGGAGGAAAATGCAAAGCTACAGAGATAAAAGGAGGGGTTTCTTGCAAAACAAGTCGTAGTCCAAGAGGTAGTGAGTAAATCATGTAACTCTGTTCCAAGATTGGCATAGGAGGAACAAGATTCGGTTGAGGTTCAAGTAGTGAAGCTCGCTGAGACCATCCAGTAACTTCAAGCAAGAATAACAGAGTTGGAGGTCCAAGAAGTACCGATCACCCCACTGGAAGTGCATGATCAGAGGGAGGAAACTACCAAGAACATAGTAATAAGGATAAGGGCCCTTTCCTCAGAGTGAAAACAGTTGAGCGATAGAAGCACGCAGACTTATGAAGGCCTCACAAAAGATCCTGAGCTAAGGAAACTGGAAGCATAGTTTCAGGAGCTGCAACAACAGGCATTCTCCGTGCAGGTGCAGATGAAGCTACTCACCACATTTGAAAGAATGAAGATATCTCAAGAGTAGCACGCAGTGCAACAATAGATTATTTCCATCCAAGGCAGGGTAATGGAAGTCATGCATAAACTACAACCTGTGCAGGATGAAGCATGCAAGGTGTTTGAAGAACTTGAAGGACAGGGCTCACAATTGGACCAAGTGGTTGCAACAGTGGAACAACACCTGGAAGGATCTGTTACAAAGTAGACAATCCAAGAGCTCGCTAAGCAGGAGGCTCATGTGAAGAATCAAGTCAAGGCATCTCGATTCAAGATCGAGGCATTCTAAGTGACATTGCCTCAACCTGAGTGACTTGGTATGATTCACAGGTGAGTGTTGGGGGCATGTTGTCCCTAGACCAAGTTTTGAGGAAACCTTGGTCAGGGTTGGACCACCTTTTGGACTTTGTCAGGGTAGTCGAATATGGAGTGCCCAGGCGGAGCTAAGATCGTGGATATCACTTATTTTGTGGGCTATGTGGACCTAGCAAGGGGTCTGTAGGGTTTTTGTAATGATTTATGGGATGCCATCCCATGGGTTTACCCATGATCATGCCTTATTGTAAGGGATTGTAAAAGTATAAATAAGTAAGAATGTATGAGTAGCGAAGGGAAGTAGAGTATTAGTGGCTAATTGCAAGCATTTTTGAGTTTCTTTGTGCAACATAATGTGTATGTGTTAAGGCGTTATTCTTGACAGAGGAGTTGGCTCTGTGCCTTGACCTAGTTTTGGAAGGAGGATATGGTGCTCGATGCACAAATATACTATCCTATGTGAAGCTCGACTATGTGGCTTAGTGCACAGGAGTCACTAAATGTAATATATTGAAGACTACTAAGGAAGATGAAGCAGTTGGTGGATGTAGCCCAACACTGGGGTGAACCACTGTAACACACACACGATGGGGAAAAATAAATAAATAAAATTATATAAATTTCTTCTTCCTCAATTAATCGATTTCTCCATTCATGGTCTCTAATCTTGGTCAATGGAAGTCATTGAAGAACCTCAAATATACTTAATGGGCCCTCTTTCCCTTAAAGCATAGGTTGTATGGAACTCACAACTTCCTCCTTTATGATTTTAAGCTTCAACATATTTATGTGCTAGCTCTCTAGGCTAAGTCCCTTCCTTGATGTGACCAAGGCTGTGACCAATCACCAAATTGAAAGGTGTGTCATGATTTTGCGCCTCGCATCTTTGCGTCTTACGAAATTCACTTGATCGTCCTTCCCTCAAAATGAGCTGATGGCCCAGATCTCTCCTCAATCCAACAGCTCATATCAAATCATGATTTTTTAGTTCACGAGTTCCCAAAACTCTACTTTTAGCTTCCTGAGTCGTGGCCTCTCGATAAGATTAGATCTACGGTCTATGATCTTCCTTCGATTGACGAATGGGGTCACGTCACAATTTCGCATTGCACGACCTTGGAGGTTGGTTCATCTTTGTTCTCTCGATTCTCGATGTCCAGATATTTTCAAGTGTCAGATCAATGAATCACCACTCCCCATGATCTAACGGCTTAGATCAAATCGCGATTTCATGTTTCGTGAATTCTCACAAGTCCACCCTTTGACTTACCTGAGTCGTGAGTTAGAAAAATGATGACCTATCACCACATGTCATCCTGGGTGGATGGTTCTGATGATTTTATGACTTTGGAACCCCATTCCTCTCACGTACCCTCGAGTCTTATAATTATTGCACTTTACCTTGGTTGGGCAGCCACAATTCTCTTATCCTTAGACCAAACAGTTGATATATGTTCTCCTCTGCGCTTACTCCTTGTTTTTTGTACTATGATATGATAGTTTGGATGTTTCACGATGATTGATCTAATGATAATTGTATCTCCTCCTCCTTAGCTTTCACTTTCTTCCCTGGATGGGAAGATCTCAAATGTTTCACATGTCTCAACCTTTGATTTACTCCCTATGAGCCCTGATGTATGGGTTTCGATTCCCACTTTCCCTTTTGAGCTTACGAACTTGAGATAAGTTCACCTCTTGGACCTCATCTGCGCTTTGAAAAGGCGATTATCTATTCTAATCTTGGTTCTTATGGAATTTCTAATTCCCACGTGCTCTTGCATTAATCTGCTCACATCGGATCGATGGTCCATGACCTTCCTTGATCCAATGGACCAGATTACATAGAAACTTTGGGTTTCAAGAGTTTAGTCGCACCAACGTGTGAATATTTCGATGTGAGAATCCCCGATCATGCCAATCCAATGGTAAGGGAGGGTCCTGATAAATCCTTAGATCTACAGCCCAGATCATGTCACAATTTCGGGTTTCAGGAGTTTAGTCATGCCAAGGTGAAAGTATTCTGATGTGTGAATCCCCGATATCTCCAATCCGACATTTAGGGAGGTTCCCGATAGATCCTTATATCTACGGTCTAGATCATGTCATAATTTTGGGTTTCAGGAGTTTAGTCGCAACAACGTGAAAATATTTCGATGTGGGAATCCCTAATCTCGCCAATCTGACAGTCAGGGAGGATCTCGATAGATCCTTAGATATTCCCGAATGAATCTCGTTCGTTCAAGTTACAAACTAAAGGATACTCCCTTTTGATACTTGAATTTCTCACTATCCCTCCCGATCTTCATCGGTTATGAAGTATTTAAGAGCGTTACGCTCTTTCTCATGGACTTAACACATAGAGGGATCTTCAACGCAACTATTTCTCTCCTTCATTAGGTCTAGGACTTAAGTGGTTATGGGTTTCTTCTTACCTCGCAGAGAGCATGTGCATATATAAACTACCCCTCCTGAGCTTAATAGACTCTGTCTTCACAGGGATTGTGGGATTAAACCTCCGCATTCAGGGAAGTACTCACTAGAATCTAGAACAATGAATAAATTCCATGGGGACAGATCCTTTGAGTGATTAAACTGGGGCACATGGAACTCCAAGCAGAATTATAGGCTCTCAAAGAAACAAACGCATATTCATAAATTAATCATTTAATATAGAGAAAGAAACCGTTATAGACATGTAAATACTCCCATGCATCCATTATTTGCAATTCAAAAGAATAAGAAAAGAAAACACTTATCAAAACCATAGAGTGTGATGTGACTGCTGAAAGGGGTGCTTATTTCCACCCAACCATAGGCTCAGTCACTCCTAATGGATTTATCACTGGCCACCCCCGATCTTAAGCCACAATGCTTTGAGATTCAATCTCTTACTTCCAGCTCAAAGGAGGTTAGGGATGAAGGTTACTCTCCTTCTCCCAATACATAAAATATATCCAGACGAAGGTTACTCTCCTTCTCCTTGTTCAATCTCTAATTTATGTGATAAGAACTCATTGTTCCCCTTCATTCCTTCCTCAGACCCAAGAGTTTCCTCTCTCATCTCTGCATTTTTCCTTATCCCCCTATCCTCCGTCGACCACACTTCCTTACTTGCCTTCCTTGGAAATATTGTGTGTGTCTTGAATCCCACAGTATGTGGTCAGGTCCAGAAGCCTTACTAATGGGCAGTCTACCCCATCCCTCATTAACTCTTGAGGAGGCCTTCCCACCTACCAACCTGACGGGAATTCATTCTTGGTCAGAGGGTTGTTTTGATATGAGAAAATTAATTCCATCATGGTATTGGTTCGATGGAGTTTAATGCAACAATTCTTGGTCCCCTCCACCACCTTTTGCAACATTTCATGGTCTCTCTCTTAGCACATCCCCTCTTTTAGAAGTCATGCAACACGTAACCATTTTCTATTAAAATAATCAGAATTTACATTCATCGAACTTCTACACAAGTTCCATCAAATCAAACATTCACATTTTTAAGTTTGCCATAGTTCCTCGGCCCATATAGTTATATTTACAGACTGGGGGAAACAGGGTGTTACAATTCCCTCCCCCTTAAAGGAATCATCATCCTCAATGTTCTATCTATCAACATGATATGTATATATAGAAGTAAACAAAATCAGATATGCCTGTCTCATGGCATCTTCCATTTCCCATGTAGCCTCATTTGGGCCAAAGTGTTTCCATTGCACCTTGACCTGTGCAATGGTTCAGTTCCCGAGTGAGGTTTCCTTCCTGTCTAATATGCATTAGGGTTCTTGCAGGTATTCTCCCTCCGGCTCCACCTGGATCACAGACCAGTCAATTATATGATTAGCATCATGTACATATTTCTTCAATAATGAAACATGAAAAACATTATGTGTCTTTATAGTGGGAGGAAGTGCTAGCCTATAGGCTACAAGTCCCACTCTATCTAATACTTCAAAGGTTCCACAATACCGAAGTTCCAACTTGGCACAAGCTCCCATTCTTGGGGAACTCTTCCTAGGTATAACTCTGAGATAAACATGGTCTCCGGTATTGAACTCTTTGGGAGTTCTTTTTCTGTCAACGTAAATTTTCTGTCTATCATGAGAAATCTTTAGATTTTGTCTTATCTAAACCACTTGTTGTTCCATTTCTATCAGCATGTCGGGTCCGATTGTAATTATGTCCACTGGATTGATCCAACTGATTAGAATCTTGCACTGTCTACCATAGAGGACTTCAAAAGGGATCATCTTCAAGGATTCTTGATTACCGTTGTTGTAGGCAAACTCTACCAATGGTAGGTAGTTTTCCCACTTCTTAGGTTGATGCATTACATGCATCCTTAGCATGCCTTCTACTATTTGGTTCACTCTTTCTGTCTGTCCATCTATTTGGGGGTGGTAAGTTGTTCTGAATAACAATTTTGTCTCCAAACTGACCATTAGGGATTTCCAAAAACTTGAAGTGAATTTCGTATCTCGGTCAGATACAATTTCCTTGGGCATGCCATGCAGTCTGAATATATCGTTCATGAAGATGTTGGCAATATGTTAGGAAACAAATATCAATATAACATAGTAAAACCTCAAAATAAGTGCTCAACGCCTTGAAAAGGAGAGAAATTCAGATAGTAAGCCTCTTCGAGGGGGAAACCTCCTTATGCCCACATAAATGTACAATTACAAGATGATTCAAAATGAAAATGTATCCTTGGTATATATAGGAGACTAGGAGGTATAATTAAAACTAATGGACTAAATCCGACATAAATAAAATAACATTACTAATATAATATGCCCCAATTAAGGGGTAATGAGCCACTATTTAGGGCTTAACATTCCCCTCCCCTTGAGACAAGTGTTGTCTACAACACTTGAGTAAATATGGATGCTTCTATATAAAAGAGTCATCTTCCCAAGTGGAATCCTCACCCAATAGTTTCCTCCATTTAATGAGATACTCTGAAATGGATCTATTCCTCAGCTAGTGAATTCTTGTGTCAATGATGGCTTCAGGATCCAATATGATTTTTCCTTCCTTGTCAAGTTTTGGAAATATAGTTTGAACTGGGATATTGCTGCCTATAACCTTCTTTAAGCATGAAACATGGAAAACTGGGTGTACTCATGAAAATGCAGGCAACTCTAATTTGTATGCCATAGTACTAATCTTTTGCAACACCTTATAAGGGCCATAGTACTTTGGTGATAATTTATTATCCTTCTTGGCTTTCTTGAGGGACATCTATTTGTATGGTTGTAGTCTTAAAAACACCCGATACCCTACTTCAAAACTTCTTTCACTATGATGTTGATCTGCTTGTTGTTTCATATGATTATGTGCCATGATCAGGTTGTCCTTTAATATTTGGAGAACTTGTTGTTGATGCTTGATGTGATCTTCCACTACTTGAACCTTAGAATTTTTTTTAGAGACGAAGTGATGGAAGGAGGGTGGTATCCATAGAGTTCCATAAATGGTGTCATTTTTCTTGCAGTATGAAAGGAATTTTTATACCACCATTTTGCCAAGGGTAACCATTTGAACCATTGTGTTTGTTTATCAAATACAAAGCAACGAAGGTGGCCTTCCATACATTTGTTCACTATCTCGATTTGTCCATCAGATTGAGGATGATAGGATGAGCTATGAGCCAATTGAGTACCCAAACAACAAAATAATTATGTCCAAAAATGTCCAGTGAAGATGGGATCTCTATCACTTACAATAATCTTTGGGCTGTCATGTAGCTTTTGAACTGTCTCCTTGAATGCGGTGGAATTTGTACTAGCTTTGAAGGGATGAGAGAGTACATAAAAGTGTGCATACTTATTCAGTCTATCAAGAATCACCATGATGACACTCTTTCCTTCAGAATTTGGTAACCCTGTGATGAAATCCATGGAAACCTCCTCCCAACACTGACTTGGGATGGATAATGGTTGTAAAAGACCCGGGGTCTTAATTGTTTCCACCTTGTTTTTTTGGAAAACCAAACATTCTGCCACAAACCTTTGAACATCATTTTTAAGGCCATCCCCAAAAAAATCCGTCTTGACCCTATGGTAGGTTTTTAAAAATCCCGAGTGCCCTCCTACTGGAGAGGTGTGAAATTCCATTAGTACCTTTTGTTTGAGTTTGGATTTATTACATAAATATAAGTGATCTTTGTACCATAGTGAATCATTTTTCCATGTAAATGTATCTGATGTACTGGAATCCTACTGCAACCTTTGAATGAGAGTCCACACTTTTTCATCATTCTTCCATTCATC
>ML798504.1:13449-38005 GCA_009831015.1 Picea engelmannii | reverse complement strand
AATGGTTATATGATATTTTGGTGTCTTTGATCAAATTCTTGGTGTAATGATTTTATTGAACATATTAATTTTGGATCAAATCCTTGGTGCAATGCTCAATGTATTGGTTTCTTTTAAATCATACAAATGCTATTGTTTATTTAAACATTCAGATCAAATTTTGGTTATGTATTTTATGGTTTTCAATGATTATGTGATAATCCATTTGACATTTGGTTTACAATGCTTTGGATTGTGATTTGAATGAAACTTTTACCAAGGCGTCATCGATTGTACATGCCAACATGATATTTTTGCATGGTTTCAATTTACTACACCACCCTCACACGCATAAGCATTAACGTTTGATCATGAATTATGGGTTGCCTTTGTATGTTTTGGGAAAACCTGCGGGAAAATGGTTTTGTGTCTACCCTGTCAAACCCCCTCACCAATTACCCTGTTGAATGTGTGCTATCTATTATGGCTCCTGTAGTGCGAATTGAACCCAACGACGTTCAAGCTTTGTTGTTATTTGATAACGCCCAAGAGGACCTTGAGAGGAATGGGTGGAAGTTTTTTATTGAGAAATTCAAGGGTTTCAACCTCACATTCGCTCAACAATTTTCCCTCACATTTGATGGATGCAGGGCCAAAGTTGGGGACATCCAACTCGAATTGAATGAGGATTTCCTTAGCTCAGCCACTGGTCTGCCAACCGAAGGGAAAAAATGGTTTAAGAATTCGAAGGTTGATGAAGTGCCATGGCCTCTCCTGTTTACCTCAAGGAAAATCAATAGTTGTGACAAAGGTATGCCGGTTATAGCCCTTAAATCTTGATGGCATGATTTTCTGGCTATTATTAAACAATTCATTACATGCGAAGCTAGATACGGTTTAGTTTTCCTTTACCACCTACGTCTGCTCATGGATTTCATAGATTTCCCTTTGAATATGCCACATTTCCTCCTTCACAGTTTGTATAAAATGGCTAAACGATTTAAGAGGGAGAAGGCCGACTCCAGCCTCTTCCACCACTGTTTAATTAAAATCGTTATTTTCCATCATTTGAGGTTGATTGGCAACTGTTGGGAAGATTTCTTGTTGAGGAATGGCTTTTCCAGTCCTGAAGTTGGTCAAGTGGACAAAACCGTGGTCACCGAAACCCTTGTCGGGCCTATCATTCCCCCTCCTACACTCTTACCCTCTGTTGAACCCTTGACCTACCCGAATGATAATCTACCCGACACCCTGCCTGACTCATGTTTAAAATACAGTGTTAAGCCTGTTAAGAGGCCTGCAAGGAAAAAAGGTAAGGGTAACAACGATGTCAATTGAAAGGTAAGAAGGCTGGGCACTGGGTATCAAGGTGTTCTCGCAATAAGCCTAAACAAAACACAGATTAGAAACCACTTGTATTGAGTGAAGATTATGATTCCGAAATCGAATGGTTTCTAACCGAGGAGTATCCATACTCACACAGCCTTTGTTCAACCAAGCCCTATGACTACGTATCAAACCTCCCACCGTGCCTTAGAGATGACCCTAATTTCCCCAGGATTAATCTCGACAGTGGAACTACTGGTAATTTGAGAGATCCCTCACCTGTGATTACACGGCCTGATTGACCACAGTGCAATGAATGCAACTCTTGGCTTGAACAATATTATACAGATGTTCCTCTGCTCCAATCCCAAATCAAGTCCTTGGAGGACCAAGTAACTGTGTTAACCAAAGAAAATGACAGATTTTTGGCTAATGATAAAAGGCAGAAGACTACAGGCTCTGTGGTTTTCAAAAATGTAGAGGTGGCCACTGCCATTGTTAACTCAAAAATAGCTTGATCGGATCGTATCCCTGAAACCAAGGTATGGTATTTCAAAAGTGATTTTAAAATGATTTTGTTGGCTTTGAATTAGTATAAAGGATTTTTTTTATAAATCGAATATATTTATGTTTTGATTGAATTGATTCAATACTATTATGTTTGTAAATAATAACTAGCTATAGAATCGTGAGATTCTATAGCTAGTCATAAAATTTGAATTTGTTGATTTTACAAATGAACACAATCTAAACAACATGTATTTTTGTGTATCTACAACTACACACAAATTTCAAAGGGAATTGGATCGATTGTGGAATTTTCAACATGCTTTTTTTACACAGTTTTGGATTAGGTTGTTAGTCTTAGATAGGAATAGGAATTTGGGGGATTGTTCCCATATTTTTTGCAAACCGTTTTGATAATTTCCACAAGGAATGTTTTCATCCTGTGGACTTTATATACCTATTATTTTTGTAAACAATCCATGACTGCTGGGAGAGAACAGACTATGGACTGATGATTATACAGACTCGAATGAAAGTGAATTTTTTGTACGGCTTTAGCTTCAATTTATCATACTTTTGTTCAAGTTTTTTTGTGCATTTCAATTTGTAATCAAATTATTGACTACTTTAGATATCAAAATTTGTTACAGGTTGATGTGATGTGATTTAAATATTGTCCATATTTGATGCTTTTCATTTTACTTACAACAATTACCCTATTTTAATTTAATGAACAAAAGATTAATCTTCTTTGTTAAATAAGCAGTTATCTACAAATCTTTGTAGAGGGATTTATCTTGATGTGATTATTTGTAAAATATAAAATTGTTGTTGCTGCATCCTTTACCTGTTCTGTGTTAGCATCCAAGAGCATTGTTTCTTCGCATTTACGCAAGGTATTGGAGAACCTGATGCGGGTTGTCCCCATCAAGCAGTGAGCACAGATGCCCATGCACAGGACAAGCAAGAGATGATGATTTCAAGTCAGTTTGTTATTTTAATATTAATAGTTTAATTAATATGAGAATTCTCTGTAGTTAGATAGATATACAGTACAGATTACTATTTTTATTGCTTAGTTAGATAGATGTTGTTTCATTTCTTTTTCATGAAAGTTATAAAAATAAAAAATAATAGCTTCACTGTCGTAAGACAATTCACATATGATTTTGCAGATTTCGATCAAAATTTGTATTTTGTAAATACTGTATATATAATGGAGATTTAATTATATTGATAACTGAACATTTAATAAGTAGAATTATTGTTTTATAATATTAGTTAGCAAACTGTATATATATATATATATATATATATATATATATATATATATTAGATTTGTATATAGTTTGCAGAAGTTGTTTTTCACTTAGATTAGTTTCTTTAGCTTAGTTTTTTCACTTTCCTAGGACTTAGATTGGCCAACGAAGCCACTATACCTGTCGGAGTGGATTAATCCAAACGGCTTGGGTTATTTAGAAAACCCCGGACCGGATTCACTCCTCCAGTTGACGAGCGATTAATTTCGCCCGTCAACAAATGGCGCTAGAAGGAGGGCCTGAAAATTATTAATGGCACAAGGCGGTCGTAAAACTCGTCCACCACCCAACCGATCACCTATAGTGACAAGAAGTCATTCAAACAAAAAAATCATCCCTCAAACAACAACCACATCAAACGATGATCTACGGATCACAGTTGAACCAGTAACCCCAAATCCTACAGGTGGTGACGTACAAGAGATTTTCCACCAATCTCTCATAAGAACACATAGTGCCTTCACTCGTTTAAGGCAACCAAATCGACCTTTGCACCAACCATTAGATTTCTATGATATCAAAGAACAACTCAGAGGCAATAACCTCACTTTAAACCCCACAGATCCAATCCTCGCTCCTATAGCAGGAGGATTCGGTATACCACCCTCACCACCTCCATCATCCCTTTCTTCTTCTGGAGAAGACTCTTTTGACGAAGGCAGTTCCTCTTCCCATACTTCCACACCGTCCACACCAATGGCCAACCAGAAAAATCTTGCCAGACCCTAGCTCGACCAAGATGCATTAGCCATACCCGGGTCTCAGCATCCCTTACCCAAACATCTGGAAAAGTGGCTCCCCAAGTTTGACTCTGACTCTAAACAGATTGCCGAAGATCACATTAAAAAGTTTATGTTAGCCATTAGACTCCATAATGTCGAGCACGAAGATGTATTCTGTAGATTGTTCCCCTATACTTTCAAGGGCAATGCCTCTACCTGGTACTTTTCCCAACAACCCCATACGATCGTGTCATGGGAGAAGTTTGAATCATGCTTTCTTGAGAAGTTTGGAGACGATAAGTCTCCAGAATTTCTAGTCATGGAGCTTTCTAGTTTAAGAATGAATCCCAAAGAGAAAATCAAAGACTTTAACCAAATATTTTTAACACTAAAGAACCGAATCCCTACGGATTCGATGCCTGCTAAGAATCTTATCATAGCATACTATACTAAAGCCTTACATCAAAGTATAGCCATCTGGGTAAAGCGATCTAAGAAAGCCACATTGTTAGAGGCCTTCGAAGAGGCCAGTCAGATTGAAAAAGAAATCCTTAGCTTAAAAGACACTACTAGCAACAAAATAGAGACTAATTCGTCTTCCAAAAAGAAAATCGAAATCCTCCCTAGACTTGCCTAAAACAAAACGCAACCTGAAAGCTCAGATTTAGAAAACTTAACCAAATTTGTTCAAAAAATATCAAATCAAGTTATAGATTTGAAAAGGACAGTCGAAGAAGCTTCTTCAAGGAAAGGGCCTTACAAACCCCCATTTAGGAAGCCTTTTCCCACCAACCGACCTAATTCAAATACCAAGGGCCTAAATCTAGAAAGCCTGCAATTCACTCTTCAAACGATTCTAGAAGCCCAACATAACTTGATGCCTCATGAGATTCCTGAGGAATTGGTTGAAAAAGAGACAGTTGAAGAAGATGAATCTTCTCTGAACATTTTTGGACATTTCTTGAATAGCATTTTTCAAGCTAATTTCGAGACAGTACACCCCTACAATACTAGGAGTAAGACAGCTAAAAAACCTTCATCTGAAAACACTACGACTTTACACCCAAAATAGTCTAAATCAGCTGAGACTAAAAAGAATCATGTAAACCCAAACTTAGATTATGATTTAGATTAAGATCTAAAAAAGTTAAGGGCTAACATTTATGTTTATGAATTATTAAAATTTCCGTTTCTGCTACAAAATATGTTACAGAATATCGCAGAGAATAGAAAAAACAATAATCCAAGCAGTAACAATGTGTTTCAGAATAACCCGAAAGTTCCTCAGAAGGCCTCCTCTAAGAATAATTCTGATTCTCACGAGAAGAGAGACCTTCATGTAAATAATGTAAGAAATATAGATAAATTAGCTTTAGAGGCTGCTAGTAAAAAGCCACAAGCTTCCACCATTAGTACTCGCAGAAATGTACCTCCATTTTTGTTAACTTTTGAAATCTTTAATAAGAACGTGCACAATTGTATGGTAGACTCAGGAGCGTCATACAATGTAATGCCATGGTCTGTGTGTCAGAAGATTAATGTTGAAGTTGAACTATCCACCTTAAAGATCATCCAACTTGATCGAACTAGTGTTAAGGTTATAGACGAATTAAGGAATGTGCTTATAAGATTATCGTCTAACCCCAAAGTTCACCAAGTAATTGATATTATTGTTGTGGATATTCCAAAAGTTTATGGATTGTTTTTATGCAGAGACTACTCAGAGAAGCTACACGGCTATTTCACGACAGTTTGGTCTCACCTATGGCTGCCCGAGAACGGCAAGCCCAACAAAATCAAGGTAAATCATGAACGTTACCTAAAGTTCAAAGTGACAGATTTAAATGATCCCAATGAACCATTTACACCTTCTGTCGATTCACCCGAAATACAAGGGATGGATACCTTTTTCGGCAATTTCATGGCCGAGACTTCAGCTATCACTAACCCAGAGAAACAGTACGATATTATGGCATATATGCAGCCAACAGTTTGTACCCAATGGTCTCATGCACCCGACAAAAATCAAATATGGTATCTTTACTTTGACAGGTCAAAGTCCAAGGAAGGAGCTGGTGCAGGCTGCATTATTATTGATCCAGCAGGTAACAAAACCCTGATTGCATGTAGGTTAGAATTTGAATGTACAAACAACACAACAAAATATGAGGCTTTATTGCAAGGCCTCAGAAAAGCATTAGATATGAACATTCAAAATTTGACTATCTTTGGCGATTCGGAAATCGTGGTTAGACAGGTAAGAGATTATATCCACTGTTTATCCCGGCATCTCAAAAGCTACCAATTTGAGGTATGGAATTTGATGAATAATTTTTTTTCTTTTAACATAAATTCTATTCCTAGATTGAATAACTCGGAAGCCGATTTATTAGCTAATGTAGCTTCGAAACTCTTTCTTGCAGAAGGCTTGTCCCCGAATGCATTCTCCATCGAACTGTTGTTCAGGCCATCCATTCCGGACAACATCACGAATTGGAGAGTCTTCGACGATGATCAACAAATTATTAGTTTCCTTCATATGGAAGAAACTTTCCAAGGCGCAGTAATCGACGAATGCACTCATGACGAGAACCTTTGCGATTTCACAGTAATACCAGATCCGAGATCTCATGAATCTTCATCGGACATGGTAAATTCTATCCCTAATTATGTAGTTAGATTAGAAAAAATGTATGATCTTCCAGACAAATTCAAAAAATCGGTCAACTGTAAAACAAATAGTTTCTCTTTATCGTATGAAAAAGTAAACTTGGGAACTAATGATAATCCACAGTGCATTAATTTAGGGGTGGGGTGTTTTAAACAAGAGAAAGACACGTTTATTAAATTTTTTAACGAATTCAAAGATGTTTTTGCATGGATGTATGATGACCTAAAGACCTTTGACCCTAACATCATACAACACGTCATTCCTATGGAACCCCAAACCTTGTCGTTCCAACAAAAGTTAAGAAAAATGCACCCTAAACTCGAACTGGCCGTCAAAAAAGAACTAAATAAACTCCTGAATGCTAAGATAATTTTCCCAGTCAGGCACATGCAATGGGTTTCTAACCTTGTCCCTGTCTGGAAAAAGAGTGGTGAAATCCGACTATGCGTTGATTTCCGAAACCATAATCGAGTGTCTGATAAAGACAACTACCCTGTCCCACCCATGGAATAGATCGTTCAACAGGTATCTGGTTCTAAAAGACTATCCTTATTGGATGGTTTTTCAGGGTAGAACCAAGTCCTGATGTCTCCTCCAGACCAACTTGAAACCACCTTCCGCACTCCATGGGGCACCTACGCTTACAAGAAAATGCCCTTTGGTCTCATTAATGTTGGTGCCACTTTCCAGAGAGCGATGGACATCACTTTCTGAGGCTTAATCAATCAATCCTTCATATTTTACCTAGATGACATTACTGTATTTTCGAAAAACAAAGTTGATCATCTAGCTCATTTGAGATCCGTTCTACAGCGATGTTGTAAGTACGACATTTCCTTGAACCTTAAAAAATATATCTTCACAGTAGAACAAGGTAAGCTCTTAGGATTTATTGTATCAAGCAAAGGGATGATTATAGACCCTGAAAGGACTCAAGTCATCTCGAAATTCCCCCCTCCCTCGTCAAAAAAGTCTATGCAGTCTTTCTTAGGCCAGATAAACTTTGTCAGGAGATTCGTCCCCAGTTTCTCAGAAATGGTGAGCCCTTTACAGAACTTGATAAAAAAGGACGCACAATATCATTGGGGACCCTTAGAACACCAAGCTTTTAATTCAATAAAACAAGCCATAATAGACAATCCTTCTCTCATGAGCCCTGAATTTTCGCAAGACTTCACGCTCTACACATTTGCTTCTGACCACTCCTACGCTGTTGTCCTAACTCAAAAGAACACTGACAATAATGAAGTCCCAATTTCCTTTATGAGCTCTACTTTCAAAGGCGCATAACTTAATTACCCAACGTTAGATCAGCAAGCCTATTTTTTTTTTAAAGAAGTAAAGCACTTTCGACCTTATCTTTTGAAATCTAGGATGAAAATTATTGTCCCTTACCCAGCCGTCAGAAATCTGTTAGTGCAGAAAGAACTAGGCGAAAAGAGGGTGAACTGGGTCCCCTCCTTACAAGAGTATGACATATAAATCACCCCAGCACAAATAGTGAGAGGCCAAGGGCTATGCAAGTTAGTCGCTGACTCAGCGTCAGGACAGAAAGAACAAAACGATATGTTAAACCAAGGACAACACAATCAAAATTCAATCTGTTGTGCACAAAACTCTGTCAGTCCCTGGTATGACGATATAAAATTCTATCTTGAACATGGGTCAGACCCCTGTCACTTGGATCCCACTAAAATAAGAGCATTAAGATTAAAATCTTCCTCCTTTCAGTTGATTAATGGTATTATGTTTCGTCAAAATTTTGATGGAGTACTAATGCGCTGTCTTGAGAAAGATGAAGCAGAAAAGCTCTTACTAGAATTGCACGCAGGAGAAGCAGGTGGGCATTTTGGTATGGATACCACAACCCATAAAGTATTAAGAGAAGGTTATTACTGGCCTACACTTTTTATAGATGCTCATGCCCTGTGTCGTAAGTGTATTATTTGTCAAAAAATATCTGGGTGGATACAGAAACCAACCTTTCCTTTGCAACCTGTTTCAATAGACTCCCCTTTTCAACAGTGGGGTCTTGATATTATAGGTCTAATCAATCCTCCATCCTCACAGCAGCATAATTTTATCATAAAAGCCACAGATTACTTCACTAGGTGATCTGAAGCTGCCCCATTAAGACCTGTAAATACCAGTCAGGTAATTGCCTTTTTAAATTCGAATATTATTACTCGTTTTGGTATCCCTGACTGTTTAGTATTCGATAACGCTTCTTATTTTTTCATCTCTTAAGATGAGTGAGTTTTCTCTATAAAAAGAAATTAAATTAAAATATTCTTCCAGCTATCACCCTCAAGGCAATGGATTGACAGAATCAACTAACAAGAATCTGATTAAAATCATCAAGAGAACGGTATCTGAAAATCACAAAAATTGGCATAATGCACTGTTAAACGCAATCTGGGCTAATAGATTGACTCCAAAAACTATTGTGGGTAACTCTCCCTTCTTTCTCGTCTATGGCAGAGAAGAAATTCTTCCACCACATATTCTTCTTCCCTCACTATAGCTTTCACAGAAAATACAGGAAGAGGACTGCCCCCCTTTGGAGAATCGAATTAACGCATTATTAAAACTAGAAGAGGTGAGGGCTCAAGAAAAACGAAAGCTAGATCAGCATCAACTTGTGGTTAAAAGTTGGTTTGATTCCAACTATGCCTCTGACAGAAACTTTGAAGTAGGTGACCTTGTCTTGAAATGGGACAAACCACATGAGGGAAAGGGAGAGCATACAAAGTTTCAGAACTTATGGCTAGGACCGTTTTTAATTGCTGAGAAATTGGGTCCTAGCTCTTTCAGATTACAGAATCTAGAGGGACATCCAGACACCTATCCGGTGAATGGCCAAGCTCTAAAAAGGTATTTCGCTTAAGGACAACCCTATGCACACTTTGTAAATATTTTTCCTTTGTTTGTTTTTCATTTTCTTTTGCTGTTTTGGTTTTGATTTCTCCCTTACGATTATTAGTATTTACTTTTGGAATACACATACCTGCATTATGAACTGTTCAGAAAAAGAAAACAAAAAAACAATTCCTCTGAAATGATTGCTGAAAAGTTGTCTAAACATCAATTGTGATATTCTTCTGAAATTTACAGCCATGTTAAGGAAATCCTGTTGTTTGAAAGAAGTTTATTGATTTCAATCTGTAATTGAAGCCTATCACGATCATCCATTTTCTTCTTATGTTGTCTTTGTTCCTTAAGGGAATAACTCAGAAGATGTCTCCCTACCTTTGAAGGTCAGTTTTGTAAACAAACCATCTCTAGATCTTAATGGAGGATAGTTAAAAAAATCTCTCAAGGTCTGTAATTTATTAAAGTATGTCCAAAATATCATAATTTTCAGCGTCACCCCGCTCAATTATATATCTCTAAAAACCAAATAAATCATTAAAGAGCTGTGGGAAGTGCTTGTAAACCTGTCGAGATACTGAACAGGTCTACTGGCAGTGGGTAAATGCGTGCATGACGCTAAGATAAATTCATCGGGGTACTGAACAGGCCCACTGGCAGCAAAGCAATGTTGGGTATATGAAAATTTGCAAGTATGGAATCTCTTGACCTTAAAATGCCCTTTATTTTTATTTGGAACTTCTTGGCAGGATACAGATATCAGAGTGGGTTAAATGGCAACACTGTCAAGGCTATGGATGCCTGCTGGCCGCAGTGGATCTGTCAATAGTATTGGAGATTTTATCCTTAATATTGTGACTCACTTTTATTAAGACTGTTATCAATTTTCATCTTCTAAAATAACCAGCTGGAATTTTTATGATTGATGACGATGTTTAAACAATTTTATGGTTGTTTTTGAGTTAGATTTATTCTCATTATCCTAATATGAACTTGTTAGTTTGGCAGAGATAACTGATTCTACCAGTGTGTCGCAATTGTTGGCAGCTATTTTCATTCTTATCTTTTCCTTATAAGCCGCCCACGCAAGGGTTTTGAACCCTTAATTCTCGTCGCAATTATTTAAATAAAACGACACTATTATCTTTCACTTTCACATACCTGCTTTTCGTTTTCATTTTCACGACTGCAAGCGTGAAAACCTTGAGTTGGAATTCATGTTGATTGCATTAAAATCATCTTTGGATTGTAATAAATCTTTTTGTTTATATGGTCATAACTCTTTTACCTCCAACTCACTACTGGTCATACATTTATTGAGACGCCAAACCTCCACTCCCTTTGCATTTGAACATTGTCAATATGGTTTTGATTTAGCAATGGTTATATGATATTTTGGTGTCTTTGATCAAATTCTTGGTGTAATGATTTTATTGAACATATTAATTTTGGATCAAATCCTTGGTGCGATGCTCAATGTATTGGTTTCTTTTAAATCATACAAATTCCATTGTTTATTTAAACATTCAGATCAAATTTTGGTTATGTATTTTATGGTTTTCAATGATTATGTGATAATCCATTTGAAATTTGGTTTAGAATGCTTTGGATTGTGATTTGAATGAAACTTTTATCAAGGCGTCGTCGATTGTACATGCCAACATGATAGTTTTGCATGGTTTCAATTTACAACACCAACCTCGCATGCATAAGCATTAACGTTTGATCATGCATTGCGGGCTGCCTTTGTTTGTGTTGGGAAAACCTGTGAGAAAATGGTTCTATGTCTACCCTGTCAAAACCCCTGACCAATTACCCTTTTGACCGTGTGCTATCTGCTATGGCTCCTGTAGTGCGAATCGAACCCAACGACATTCAAGCTTTATTGTTATTTGATAACGCCTGAGAGGACCTTGAGAGGAATGGGTGGAAGGTTTTTATTGAGAAATTCGAGGGTTTCAACCTCGCAGTCGCTCAACAATTTTCCCTCACATTCGATGGATGCAGGGCCAAAGTTGGGGACATACAACTCGAATTGAATGAGGATTTCCTCAGCTCAGCCACTGGTTTGCTAGCCAAAGGGAAAAAATGGTTTAAGAATTCGAAGGTTGATTAAGTGCCATGGACGCTCCTGTTTACCTCAAGGAAAATCAACAGTTGTGACAAAGGTATGCCAATTACAGCCCTTAAATCTCAATGGAATGATTTGATGGCTATTATTAAACAATTCATTACATGCGAAGGTAAATACAGTTTAGTTTTCCTTTACCACCTACGACTGCTCATGGCTTTCGTAGATTTCCCTTTGACTATGCCACATTTCCTCCTTCACAGTTTGTATAAAATGGCTAAACGATTTAAGAGGGAGAAGGATGACTCCAGCCTCTTCCACCACTATTTAATTAAAATCGTTATTGTCCATCATTTCAGGTTGAGTGGTGACTGTTGGGAAGCTTTCTTGTTGAGGAATGGCTTTGCCAGTCCTGAAGTTGGTCAAGTGGACAAAACCATGGTCACTGAAACCCTTGTCGGGCCTGTCATGCCCCCTCCTACACTCTTACCCTCTGTTGAACCCTTGACCTACCCGAATTGAATTTCTGTTGATTTTACAAATGAACACAATCTGAACAACATGTAGTTTTGTGTATCTACAGGTACACATGAATTTCAAAGGGAATTGGATCGATTGTGGCATCTTTCAACATGCTTTTTTTACACAGTTTTGGATTAGGTTGTTAGTCTTAGATAAGAATAGGAATTTGGGGGATTGTTCCCATATTTTTTGCAAACAGTTTTGATAATTTCCACAAGGAATGTTTTCATCTTGTGGCCTTTATATACCTATTATTTTTGTAAACAATCCATGACTGCTGGGAGAGAAGAGACTATGGAATCTCTTGACCTTAAAATTCCCTTTATTTTGATCTGGAACTTCTTGGCAGGATACAGATATCAGAGTGGGTTAAATGGAAACCCTGTCGAGGCTATGGACGCCTGTTGTCAACAATGGCTCTGTCAACAGTATTGGAGATTTTATCCTTAATATCGTGACTCGCTTTTATTAAGACTGTTATCAGTTTTCATCTTTTAAAATAACCAACTGGAATTTTTATGATTGATGACGATGTTTAAACAATTTTCTGGTTGTTTTTGAGTTAGAGTTATTCTCATTATCCTAATCTGAACTTGTTAGTTTGGCAGAGATAATTGCTTCTACCAGTGTGTCGCTATTGTTTCCAGCCATTTTCATTCTTATCTTTTCCTTATAAACTGCATACACAAGGGTTTTGAACCCTTAATACTCGTCGCAATTCTTTAAATAAAACGACACTATTATCTTTCGCTTTCGCATACATGCTTTTCATTTTCATTTTCACGACTGCAAGCGTAAAAACCTTGAGTTGGAAGTCATGTTGATTGCATTAAAATCATCTTTGGATTGTAATAAATCTTTTTGTTTATATGGTCATAACTCTTTTACCTCCAACTCACTACTGGTCATACATTTATCGAAACACCAAACCTCCACTCCCTTTGCATTTGAACATTGTCAATATGGTTTCAATTTAGAAATGGTTATATGATATTTTGGTGTCTTTGATCAGGTTGTTAGTCTTAGATAGGAATAGGAGTTTGGGGGATTGTTCCCATATTTTTTGCAAACAGTTTTGATAATTTCCACAAGGAATGTTTTCATCCTGTGGCCTTTATATACCTATTATTTTTTTAAACAATCCATGACTACTGGGAGAGCAGAGATTATGGACTGATGATTATATAGACTCGAATGAAAGTGGATTTTTTGTACGGCTTTAGCTTCAATTTATCATACTTTTGTTCAAGTTTTTTTGTGCATTTCAATTTGTAATCAAATTATTGACTACTTTAAATATCAAAATTTGTTACAGGTTGATGTGATGTGATTTAAATATTGTCCATATTTGATGCTTTTCATTTTACGTACAGCAATTACCCTGTTTTAATTTAATGAACAGAAGATTAATCTTCTTTGTTAAATAAGCAGTTATCTACAAATCTTTGCAGAGGGATTTACCTTAATGTGATTATTTGTAGAATATAAAATTGTTGTTGTTGCATCCTTTACCTGTTCTGTGTTAGCATCTAAGAGCATTTTTTATTCGCATTTACGCAAGGTATTGGAGAACCTGATGCGGGTTGGCCCCATCAAACAGTGAGCGTAGATGCCCATGCACAGGACAAGCAAGAGATGACGATTTCAGGTTAGTTTGCTATTTTAATTTTAATAGTTTAATTAATATGAGAATTCTCTGTAGTTAGATAGATATACAGTACAAATTACTATTTTTATTGCTTAGTTAGATAGTTGTTGTTTCATTTCTTTTTCATAAAAGTATATAAAAAATAATAATAGCTTCGCTGTCGTAAGACAATTCACATATGATTTTGCAGATTTTGATCAAAATTTGTATTTTGTAAATACTGTATATATAATGGATATTTAATTATATTGATAACTGAACATTTAATAAGAAGAATTATTGTTTTATAATATTATTTAGCGAACTGTATATATATATATATATATATATATTAGATTTGTATATAGTTTGCAGAAGTTGTTTTTCACTTAGATTAGTTTCTTTAGCTTAGTTTTTTCACTTTCCTAGGACTTGGGTCGGCCAACGAAGCTGCTAAACCCGTCAGAGTGGATTAATCCAAACGTCTTGGGTTATTTAGACAACCCCGGACCAGATTCACTCCTCCATTTGACGAGCGGTCAATTTCGCCCGTCAACAAATGGCGCTAAAAGGAGGGCCTGGAAATTATTAATGGCATGAGGCAGTATTAAGACTCCTCCACCACCCAACCGCTCACCTATAGTGACAAGAATTCATTCAAATGACAACATCGTCCCTCAAACCACAACCACATCAAATGACGATCTACGGATCACAGTTGAACCAGTAACCCCAAATCCTACAGGTGGTGACGTACAAGAGATTGTCTGCCAATCTCTCACAAGAACACATAGTGCCTTCGCCCATTTAAGGAAACCAAATTGACCTTTTCACCAACCATTAGATTTCTCTGATATCAGAGAACAACTCGGAGGCACTAACCTCACTTTAAACCCTACAGATCCAATCCTCGCTCCTGCAGTAGGAGGATCCGGTATACCACCCTCACCACCTCCATCATCCCCTTCTTCTTCTAGAGAAGACTCTTCTGACGAAGGAAATTCCTCTTCCCAGCCTTCCACACCGTCCACACCAATGGCCAACTAGAACAATCCTGCCAGACCCTAGCTCAACCAAGATGCAATATCCATACCCGGGCCGCAACATCCCTTACCCAAACATCTAGAAAAGTGGCTCCCCAAGTTTGACCCTGACTCTAAACAAATCGCCGAATATCACATTAAAAAGTTTATGTTAGCCATTAGACTCCGTAATGTCAAGCATGAATATTTATTCTATAGATTGTTCCCCTATACTTTCGAGGGAAATTCCTCTACCTGGTACTTTGACCAGCAGCCCCATATGATCGTGTCATGGGAGAAGTTTGAATCCTTCTTTCTTGAGAAGTTTGGAGACGATAAGTCCCCAGAAGTTCTAGTCATGGTGCTTTCTAGTTTAAGAATGAATCCCAAAGAGAAAATCAAAGAATTTAACCAAATATTCTTATCACTAAAGAACCGAATCCCTACGGATTCGATGCCTGCTGTGAATCTTATCATAGCATACTATACTAAAGCCTTACATCAAAGTATAGCCATCTGGGTAAAGAGATTTAAGAAAGGCACGTTGTTAGAGGCCTTCGAAGAGGCCAGTCATATTGAAAAAGATATCCTTAGCTTAAAAGACACTACTAGCAACGAAATAGAGACTGGTTCGTCTTCCAAAAAGAAAATCTAAATCCTCCCTAGACCTGCCCAAAACAAAACGCAACCTGAAAGCTCAGATTTAGAAAACTTAACAAAATTCGTTCACAAACTGTCAAATCAAGTTATAGATTTGAAAAGGATGGTTGAAGAAGCTTCTTCGAGTAAAGCACCTTACAAACCCCCATTTAGGAAGCCTTTTCCCACCAACCGACCTAATTCAAATGCCTAGGGCCTAAATATGGAAAGCCTGCAATTCGCTCTTCAAACGATTCTAGAAGCCCAGGATAACTTGATGCCTCCTGAGATTCCCGAGGAAGTGGTTGAACAAGAGACAGTTGAAGAAGATGAATCTTCTCTGAACATTTTTTAACACTTCTCGAATAGCATTTTTCAAGCTAATTTCGAGACAGTACACCCCTACAATACTAGGAGTAAGACAACTAACAAACCTTCGTCTGAAAACACTACGACTTTACCCCCAAAACAGTCTAAATAAGCTGAGACAAAATAGAGTCATGTAAAACCAAACTTATATTATGATTTAGTTGAAGATCTAAAAAAGTTAAGGGCTAACATTTCTGTTTATGAATTATTAAAATTTCCATTTCTGCTACAAAAATTGTTACAGAATATCGCAGAGAATAGAAAAAACGGTAATCCAAGCAGTAACAAAGTGTTTCAGAATAACCCAAAAGTTCCTCAGAAGGCCTCCGCTAAGAAAAATTCTGATCCTCACGAGAAGAGAGACCTTCATGTAAATAATGTATATAGATAAATTAGCTTTAGAGGCTGCGAGTAAAAAGCCACAAGCTTCCACCATTAGTACTCGCAGAAATGTACCTCCATTTTTGTTAACTTTTGAAATCTTTAATAGGAACGTGCACAATTGTATGGTAGACTCGGGAGCATCATCCAATGTAATGACATGGTCTGTGTGTCGGAAGATTAATGCTAAAGTTGAACCATCCACCTTAAAGATCATCCAACTTGATCGAACTAGTGTTAAGGTTATAGGCGAATTAAGGAATGTTCTTATAAGTTCATCGTCTAACCCCAAAGTTCATCAAGTAATTGATATTATTGTTGTGGATATTCCAGAAGTTTATGGTTTATTTTTAAGCAGAGACTGGTCAGAGCAGCTACACGGCTATTTCGCGTCAGATTGGTCTCACCTATGGCTGCCCAAGAATGGCAAGACCAACAAAATCAAGGTAAATCGTGAATGTTACCTAAAGTTCACAGTGACAGATTTAAATGATCCCAATGAACCATTCACACCTTCTACCGATTCACCCAAAATACAAGGGATGGATATCGTTTTCAACAATTTCATGGCCGAGACTTCAGCTATCACTAACCCAGAGTAGCATTCCGAGATTATGGCATATATGAAGCCAGCAGTTTCTACCCAATGGTCTCATGCACCCGAAAAAAATCAAATATGGTCTCTTTACTTTGACGGGTCAAAGTCCAAGGAAGGAGCTGGTGCAGGCTGTGTTATTATTGATCCGGCAGGTAACAAAACCCTGATTGCATGCAGGTTAGAATTTGAATGTACAAACAACACAACAAAATATGAGGCTTTATTGCAAGGCCTCAGAAAAGCATTAGATATGAACATTCAAAATTTGACTGTCTTTGGCGATTTGGAAATCGTGGTTAGACAAGTAAGAGATTCTATCCAATGTTTATCCCCACATCGCAAAAGCTGCCAATCTGAGGTATGGAATTTGATGAATAAGTTTTTTTCTTTTAACATAAATTCTATTCCTAGATTGAATAATTCAGAAGCTGATTTATTAGCTAATGTAGCTTCAAAACTCTTTCCCGCAGAAGGATTGTCCCCGAATGCATTCTCTGTCGAACTGTTGTTTAGGCCATCCGTTCCCGACAACATCACGAATTGGAGAGTTTTCGATGATGATCAAGAAATTATTAGTTTCCTGCATATCGAATAAACTTTCCAAGGTGCAGTAATCGACGAATGCACTCATGAAGAGAAACTTCATGATTTCACGGTAATACTAGATCTGAGATCTCCTGAATATTCATCAGACATGGTAAATTCTATCTCTAAATCTGTAGTTATATTAGAAATTTTTTATGATCTTCAAGACAAATTCAAAAAATCGGTCAACTGTAAAACAAATAGTTCATCTTTATCGTATGAAAAAGTAAACTTGGGAACTAATTATAATCCACAGTGCATTAATTTAGGGGTGGGGTGTTCTGAACAAGAGAAAGCCGCACTTATTAAATTGTTTAAGGAATTCAAAGATGTTTTTGCATGGCTGTATGATGACCTAAAGAACTTTGACCCTAACATCATACAACACGTCATTCCTATGAAACCCCAAACCTTGTCGTTCCAACAAAAGTTAAGAAAAATGCACCCTAAACTTGAACCGACCGTCAAAAAAGAATTAAATAAACTATTGAATGTAAGATAATTTTCCCAGTCAGGCACACGCAATGGGTTTCTAAACTTGTCCTTGTCTGGAAGAAGAGTGGTGAAATCTGACTATGCGTCGATTTCCGAAACCTTAATCAAGCATCTGATAAAGATAACTACCCTGTCCCACCCATGGAACAGATCCTTCAACATGTATCTGGTTCTGAAAGACTATCCTTATTGGATAGTTTTTCAGGGTAGAACCAAGTCCTGATGTCTCCTCTAGACCAACTTAAAACCACCTTCCGCACTCCATGGGGCACCTACGCTTATAGGAAAATGCCCTTTGGACTCATTAATGTTGGTGCCACTTTCCAAAGAGCGACGGGCATCGCTTTTCGAGGCTTAATCAATCAATCCGTCATAGTTTACCTAGACGACGTTACTGTATTTTCAAAAAACAAATCTGATCATCTAGCTCATCTGAGATCCGTTCTACAGCGATGTCGTAAGTACAACATTTCCTTGAACCCTAAAAAATATATCTTCACAGTAGAACAAGGTAAGCTCTTACGATTTATTGTATCAAGCAAAGGGATGATTATCAACCCTGAAAGGAATCAAGTTATCTTGAAACTTCCCCCTCCCTCGTCAAAAAAGTCTATGTAGTCTTTCTTAGGCCAGATAAACTTTGTCAGAAGATTCGTCCCCAGTTTCTCAAAAATGGTGAGACCTTTACAGAACTTAATAAAAAAGGACACACAATATAATTTGGGACCCTTAGAACACCAATATTTTAATTCAATAAAAAATTCCATAATAGACGCTCCTTCTCTCATGATCCCCGACTTTTCGCAAGACTTCACGCTCTACACATTTGCTTCTGACCGTTCCTACGTTGTTGTCCTAACTCAAAAGAACACTGAAAATAATGAAGTCCCAATTGCCTTTATGAGCTCTGCTTCCAAAGGCACAGAACTTAATTACCCAGCGGTAGATCAACAAGCCTATGCTATTTTTAAAGCAGTAAAGCACTTCCGATCTTATCTTTTGAAATCTAAGATGAAAATTATTGTCCCTTACCCAACCATTAGAAATCTGTTAGTGCAGAAAGAACTAGGTGAAAAGAGGGCGAACTGGGTCACATCCTTAAAAGAGTATGACATAGAAATCACCCCAGCACAAATAGTGAGAGGCCAAGGGCTATGAAAGTTAGTCACTGACTCAGTGGCAGGACAATAAGAAAAAAACGATATGTCAAACCCAGGACAACACAATCAAAATTCAATCTGCCTTTGCCCGTTTAAGGCAACCAGACCGACCTTTGGACCAACCATTAGATTTCTCTGATATCATATAACAACTCGGAGGCACTAACCTCACATTAAACCCTACAGATCCAATCCTCGCTCCTGCAGCAGGAGGATCTAGTATACCACCCTCACCACCTCCATCATCCCCTTCTTCTTCTGGAGAAGACTCTTATGATGAAGGCAGTTCCTCTTCACATCCTTCCACACCGTCCACACCAATGGCCAACTAGAATAATCCTGCCAGACCCTGGCTCGACCAATATGTAATAGTCGTACCCAGGCCTCAGCATCCCTTACTCAAACATCCAGAAAAGTGGCTCCCCAAGTTTGACCCTGACTCTAAACAGATCGCCGAAGATCACATTAAAAATTTTATGTTAGCCATTAGACTCTGTAATGTCGAGAACAGAGATGTAGTATGTATATTGTTCCCCTATACTTTCAAGGGGAATGCCTCTACCTGGTACTTTGCTCAGTAGCCCCATATGATCGTGTCATGGGAGAAGTTTGAATCCTGCTTTCTTGAGAATTTTGGAGACGATAAGTCCCCAGAAGTTCTAGTCATGGATATTTCTAGTTTAAGAATGAATCCCAAAGAGAAAATCAAATACTTTAACCAAAGATTCTTAACACTAAAGAACCGAATCCCTAGGGATTCAATGCCTGCTGAGAATCTTATCATAGCATACTATACTAAAGCCTTACATCAAAGTATATCCATCTGGGTAAAGCGATCTAAGAAATCCATGTTGTTAGAGGCCTTTGAAGAGGCTAGTCAGATTGAAAAAGATATCCTTATATTAAAAGACACTACTAGCAACGAAATAGAGACTAGTTCGTCTTCCAAAAAGAAAATCGAAATCCTCCCTAGACTTGCCCAAAACAAAACGCAACCTGAAAGCTCAGATTTAGAAAACTTAACAAACGTCGTTCAAAAACAGTCAAATCAAGTTATAGATTTGAAAAGGACGACCAAAGAAGCTTCTTCGAGGAAAGGGCCTTACAAAACCCCATTTAGGAAGCCTTTTCCCACCAACCGACCTAATTCAAATACCAAGGGCCTAAATCTAGAAAGCCTGCAATTCACTCTTCAAACGATACTAAAATCCCAGGATAATGTGATGCCTCCTGAGATTCCTGAGGAAGTGGTTGAGCAAGAGACAGTTGAAGAAGATGAATCTTCCCCGAACATTTTTGGACACTTCTCGGATAGCATTTTTCAAGCTAATTTTGAGATAGTACACCCCTACAATACTAGGAGTAAGATAGATAACAAACCTTCGTCTGAAAACACTACGAATTTACCCTTAGAATAGTGTAAATCAGCTGATACTAAACAGATTCATGTAAACCCAAACTTAGATTATGATTTAGTTGAAGATCTAAAAAAGTTAAGGGCTAACATTTCTGTTTATGAATTATTAAAATTTTCATTTCTGCTACAAAAAATGTTACAGAATATCACAGAGAATAGCAAAAACGGTAATCCAAGTAGTAACAAAGTGTTTCAGAATAACCCAAAATTTCCTCAGAAGGCCTCCGCTAAGAACAATTCTAATCCTCACAAGAAGAGATACCTTCATGTAAATAATGTAACAAATATAGATAAATTAGCTTTAGAGGCTGCGAGTAAAAAGCCACAAGCTTCCACCATTAGTACTCGCAGAAATGTACCTCCATTTTTGTTAACTTTTGAAATATTTAATAGGAACGTGCACAATTGTATGGGAGACTCAGGAGCGTCATCCAATGTAATTCCATGTTCTGTGTGTCAGAAGATTAATGTTGAAGTTGAACCATCCACCTTAAAGATCATCCAACTTGATCGAACTAGTGTTAAGGTTATAGGTGAATTAAGGAATGTGCTTATAAGATTATCGTCTAACCCCAAATTTCATCAAGTAATTGATATTATTGTTGTGGATATTCCAGAAGTTTATGGTTTTTTTTTAAGCAAAGACTGGTCAGAGCAGCTACACGACTATTTCGCGACAGATTGGTCTCACCTATGGCTGCCCGAGAATGGCAAGCCCAACAAAATTAAGGTAAATCGTGAACGTTACCTAAAGTTCACAGTGACATATTTAAATGATCCCAATGAACCATTTACACCTTTTGTCGATTCACCCGAAATACAAGGGATGGATACCTTTTTCGGCAATTTCATGGCCGAGACTTCAGCTATCACTAACCCGGAGAAGTAGTCCGAGATTATGGCATATATGCAGCAAGCAATTTCTACCCAATGGTCTCATGCACCCAGCAAAAATCAAATATGGTCTCTTTACTTTGAAGGGTCAAAGTCCAAGGAAGGAGCTAGCGCGGGCTACGTTATTATTGATCCAGCAGGTAATAAAACCTTGATTGCATGCAGGTTAGAATTTGAATGTACAAACAACACAGTAGAATATGAGGCTTTATTGCAAGGCCTCAGAAAAGCATTAGATATGAACATTCAAAATTTGACTCTCTTTGGCAATTCGGAAATCATGGTTAGACAGGTAAGAGATTCTATCCACTGTTTATCCCCGCATCTCAAAATCTACCAATTTGAGGTATGGAATTTGATGAATAAGTTTTTTTCTTTTAACATAAATTATATTCCTAGATTGAATAATTCAGAAGCCGATTTATTAGCTAATGTAGATTCGAAACTCTTTCCTGCAAAATCCTTGTCCCCGAATGCATTCTCCATCGAACTGTTGTTCAGGCCATCCGTTCCCGACAACATCATGAATTGGAGAGTCTTCAATGACGATCAACAAATTATTAGTTTCCTTCATATGGAAGAAAATTTCCAAGGCACAGTAATCGACGAATGCACTCATGACGAGAACCTTCATGATTTCACGGTAATAAAAGATCTGAGATCTCCTGAATCTTCATCGAACATGGTAAATTCTATCCCTAAATATTTAGTTAGATTAGAAATTTTTTATGATCTTCAAGACAAATTCAAAAAATAGGTCAACTGTAAAACAAATAGTTCCTCTTTATCGTATGAAAAAGTAAACTTGGGAACTAATGATAATCCACAGTGCATTAATTTAGGGATGGGGTGTTCTGAACAAGAGAAAGACATGTTTATTAAAATTTTTAAGGAATTCAAATATGTTTTTGCATGGACGTATGACGACCTAAAGACATTTGACCCTAACATCATACAACACGTCATTCCTATGAAACCCCAAACCTTGTCGTTCCAACAAAAGTTAAGAAAAATGCACCCTAAACTCGAACCAACCATAAAAAAACAATTAAATAAACTCCTTAATGCTAAGATAATTTTTCCAGTCAGGCACATGCAATGGGTTTCTAACCTTGTCCCTGTCCAGAATAAGAGTGGTGAAATCCAACTATGCGTCGATTTTCGAAACCTTAATCGAGCGTTTGATAAAGAAAACTACCCTGTCCCACCCATGGAACAGATCCTTCAACAGGTATCTGGTTCTAAAAGACTATCCTTATTGGATGGTTTTTCAGTTTACAACCAAGTCCTGGTGTCTCCTCCAGACCAACTTAAAACCACCTTCCACACTCCATGGGGCACCTACGCTTATAGGAAAATGCCCTTATGACTGATTAATGCTGGTGCCACTTTCCAGAGAGTGATGGACATCGCTTTTCGAGGCTTAATCAATCAATCCTTCGTATTTTACCTAGATGACGTTACTTTATTTTTGAAAAACAAAGCTGATCATCTAGCTCATTTGAGATTCATTCTACAACGATGTCGTAAGTACGACATTTTCTTGAACCCTAAAAAATCTATCTTTGCAGTAGAACAAGGTAAGCTCTTAGGATTTATTGTATCAAGCAAATGGATGATTAATGACCCTGAAAGGACTCAAGTCATCTCAAAACTTCCCCCTCCCTCCTCAAAAATGTCTATGCAATCTTTCTTAGGCCAGATAAACTTTGTTAGGAGATTCGTCCCCAGTTTCTCAGAAATGGTGAGACCTTTACAGAACTTAATAAAAAAGGACGCATAATATCATTGGGGACCCTTAGAACACCAAGCTTTTAATTCAATAAAAAGGCCATAATAGACGCTCCTTCTCTCATGAGCCCCGAATTTTCGCAAGACTTCACGCTCTACACATTTGCTTCTGACCGCTCCTACGCTGCTTTCCTAACTCAAAAGAACATTGAAAATAATGAAGTCTCAATTGCCTTTATGAGCTCTTATTTCAAAGGCACAGAACTTATTTACCCAGTGGTAGATCAGCAAGCCTATGCTATTTTTAAAGCAGTAAAGCACTTCCGATCTTATCTTTTGAAATCTAGGATGAAAATTATTGTCCCTTACCCAGCTGTCAGAAATCTGTTAGTGCAGAAAGAACTAGGCGAAAATAGGGCGAAATGGGTCACCTCCTTACAAGAGTATGACATAGAAATCACCCCAGCACAAATAGTGAGAGGCCAAAGGCTATGCAAGTTAGTCACTGACTCAGCGATAGGACAACAAGAAGAAAAGGATATGTCAAACCCAGGACAACACAATCAAAATTCAATCTGTTGTGCAAAAAACTTTTTCAGTCCCTGGTATGACGATATAAAATTCTTTCTTGAACATGGGTCAGCCCCTCGTCACCTGGATCCCACTAAAAGAAGAGCGTTAAGATTAAAATCTCCCTCCTTTCAGTTGATTAATGGTATTATGTTTTGTCAAAATTTTGATGGAGTACTAATGCGTTGTCTTGAGAAAGATGAAGTAGAAAAGGTCTTACTAGAATTGCACGCAGGAGAAGTTGGTGGGAATTTTGGTGGGGATACCACTACCCATAAAGTATTAAGAGTAGGTTATTACTGGCCTACACTTTTTAGAGATGCTCATGCCCTGTGTCGTAAGTGTATTATTTGTCAAAAAGCATCCAGACGGATACAAAAACCAACCTTTCCTTTGCAGCCTGTTTCAGTAGACTCCCCTTTTCAGTAGTGGGGTCTTGATATTATAGGTCCAATCAATCCGCCATACTCACAGCAGCATAAGTTTATCATAAAAGCCACAGATTACTTCACCAGGTGGTCTAAAGCTGCCCCATTAAGAGTTGTAAATACCAGTGAGGTAATTGCCTTTTTATTTTCGAATATTATTACTCGTTTTGGTATCCCTGATTGTTTAGTATTCGATAACGCTTCTTATTTTTCGTCTCTTGAGATGAGTGAGTTTTCTCTAGAAAAAGGAATTAAATTAAAATATTCTTCCAGCTATTACCCTAAGGGCAATGGATTGGCAGAATCAACTAACAAGAATCTGATTAAAATCATCAAGAGAATGGTATCTAAAAATCACAAAAAATGGCATAATGCACTGTTAAACGCAATCTGGGCTGATAGAGTGACTCCAAAACCTGTTGTGGGTAAATCTCCCTTCTTTCTCATCTATGGCAGAGAAGCAATTCTTCCACCACATATTCTTCTTCCCTCACTACAGTTGTCATAGAAAATACAGGAAGAGGACTACCCCCTTTTGGAGAATCGAATTAACGCATTATTAAAACTAGAAGAGGTAAGGGCTCAAGAAAAATGAAATCTAGATCAACATCAACTTGTGGTTAAAATTTGGTTTGATTCCAACTCTGCCTCT
>ML798504.1:0-13349 GCA_009831015.1 Picea engelmannii | reverse complement strand
CAAGCCAAGAGTTGCATTCATTGCACTGTGGTTGATCAGGCTGTGTAATCACAGGTGAGGGATCTTTCAAATTACCAGCAGTTCCATTGTCGAGCGTAATCCCGGGGAAATTAGGGTCATATCTAAGGCATGGTGGGAGGTTCAATACGTATTCATAGGGCTTGGCTGAACAGAGGTCGTGTGAGTATGGATACTCCTCGGTTAGAAACCACTCGATTTTGGAATCAGAATATTCACTCAATACAATTGGTTTCTGATCTGTGTTTTGTTTAGGCTTATTGCGAGCACACCTTAATTCCCAGTGCGCAGCCTTCTTACCTTTGCAATTGACATCGTTGTTACCCTTACCTTTTTTCCTTGCAGGCCTCTTAACAGGCTTAAAATTGTCTTTTAAACGTGAGTCAGGCAGGGTGTTGGGTAGATTATCATTCGGGTAGGTCAAGGGTTCAACAGACAGTAAGAGTGTAGGAGGGGGCACGACAAGCCCGACAAGGGTTTCGGTGACCACGGTTTTGTCCACTTGACCAACTTCACGACTGGAAAAGTTGTTCCTCAACCAGAAAGCTTCCCAAAAGTCTCCACTCAACCTCAAATGATGGACAATAACGATATTAATTAAACAGTGGTGGAAGAGGCTGGAGTCGCCTTCTCCCTCTTAAATCATTTAGCCATTTTATACAAACTGCGAAGGAGGAAATGTGGCATATTCAAAGGGAAATCTATGAATGCCATGAACAGCAGTAGGTGGTAAAGGAAAATTAAACTATATCTACCTTCGCATGTAATGAATTATTTAATAATAGCCATCAAATCATGCCATCGAGATTTAAGGGCTGTAACTGGCATACCTTTGTCACAACTATTGATTTTCCTTGAGGTAAACAGGAGCAGCCATGGCACTTCATCAACCTTTTAATTATTAAACCATTTTTTCCCTTCGGCTGGCAGACTAGTGGTTGAGCTGAGGAAATCCTCATTCAATTCGAGTTGGATGTCCCCAACTTTGGCCCTGCATCCATCGAATGTGAGGGAAAATTGTTGAGAGACTGTGAGGTTGAAACCCTCAAATTTCTCAATAAAAACCTTCCACCCATTCCTCTCAAGGTCCTCTTGGGCGTTATCAAATAACAACAAAGCTTGAATGCCATTGGGTTCGATTCGCACTATAGGAGCCATAGCATATAGAACCTAATCAACAGGGTAATTGGTGAGGGGGTTTGACAGGGTAGACACAGAACCATTTTCCTGCAGGTTTTCCCAAAACAAACAAAGGCATCCCGCAGTGCATGATCAAACGTTAATGCTTATGCGTGTGAGGGTGGTGTAGTAAATTGAAACCATGCAAAACTATCATGTTGGCATGTGCAATCGACGACGCCTTGGTAAAAGTTTCATTCAAATCACAATCCAAATCATTGTAAACCAAATGTCAAATGGATTATCACATAATCATTGAAAACCATAAAACACATAACCAAAATTTGATCTGAATGTTTAAATAAACAATGGCATTTGTATGATTTAAAAGAAACCAATACATTGAGCATCGCACCAAGGATTTGATCCAAAATTAATATGTTCAATAAAATCATTACACCAAGAATTTGATCAAAGACACCAAAATATCATATAACCATTGCTAAATCGAAACCATATTGACAATGTTCAAATGCAAAGGGAGTGGAGGTTTGGTGTTTCGATAAATGTATGACCAGTAGTGAGTTGGAGGTAAAAGAGTTATGACCATATAAACAAAAAGATTTATTACAATCCAAAGATGATTTTAATGCAATAAACATGACTTCCAACTCAAGGTTTTCACGCTTGCAGTCGTGAAAATGAAAATGAAAAGCAGGTATGCGAAAGCGAAAGATAATAGTGTCGTTTTATTTAAAGAATTGCGACGAGTATTAAGGGTTCAAAACCCTTGTGTAGGCAGCTTATAAGGAAAAGATAAGAATCAAAATGGCTGCCAATAATGGAGACACACTGGTAGAAGTAGTTATCTCTGCCAAACTAACAAGTTCAGATTAGGATAATGAGAATAACTCTAACTTAAAAACAGCCAGAAAATTGTTTAAACATCGTCATCAATCATAAAAATTCCAGCTGGTTATTTTAAAAGATGAAAACTGATAACAGTCTTAATAAAAGCGAGTCACGATATTAAGGATAAAATCTCCAATACTGTTGACAGAGCCACTACTTCCAATAGGCGTCCATAGCATCGTCAGGGTTTCCATTTAACCCACTTTGATATCTGTATCCTGCCAAGAAGTTCCAGATCAAAATAAAGGGCATTTTAAGGTCAAGAGATTCCATACTTGCAAATTTTCATATACCCGACATTGCTTCGCTGCCAGCGGGCCTATTCAGTACCTCGATGAAGTTATCTTGGTGTCATGCATGCATTTACCCCCTGCCAGCAGACCTGTTCAGTATCCCGACGGGTTTACAAGCACTTCCCACAGCTCTTTAATGGTTTATTTGGTTTTCTGAGATATATAATTGAGCGTGGTGACGCTGAAAATTATGATATTTTGGACATACTTTAATAAATTACAGACCTTGAGAAATTTTTTTAATTGTCCTCCATTAAGATCTAGAGATGGTTTGTTTACAAAACCGACCTTCGAAGGTAGGGAGACATCTTCTGAGTTATTCCCTTAAGGAACAGGGATAGCGTAAGAAGAAAATGGATGATCGTGACAGGATTCAATTACAGATTGAAATCAATAAACTTCTTTCAAACAACAGGATTTCCTTAACATGGCTGTAAATTTCAGAAGCATATCACAATTGATGTTTAGACAACTTTTCAGCAGTCATTTCAGAGGAATTTTTTTTTTGTTTTCTTTTTCTGAACAGTTAATAATGCAGGTATGTGTATTCCAAAAGTAAACACTGATAAGCGTAAGGGAGAAATCAAAACCAAAACAGCAAAATAAAATGAAAAACAAACAAAGGAAAAATATTTACAAAGTGTGCACAAGGTTGTCCTTAAGCGAAATACCTTTTTAGAGATTGGCCATTCACCGGATAGGTGTCTGGCTGTCCCTCTAGATTTTGTAATCTGAAAGAGTTGGGACCTAGTTTCTCAGCAATTAAAAATGGTTCTAGCCATAAGTTCTGAAACTTCGTATGCTCTCCCTTTCCCTCATGTGGTTTGTCCCATTTCAGGACAAGGTCACCTACTTCAAAGTTTTTGTTAGAGGCAGAGTTGGAATCAAACCAAATTTTAACCACAAGTTGATGTTGATCTAGATTTCATTTTTCTTGAGCCCTTACCTCTTCTAGTTTTAATAATGCGTTAATTCGATTCTCCAAAAGGGGGTAGTCCTCTTCCTGTATTTTCTATGACAACTGTAGTGAGGGAAGAAGAATATGTGGTGGAAGAATTGCTTCTCTGCCATAGATGAGAAAGAAGGGAGATTTACCCACAACAGGTTTTGGAGTCACTCTATCAGCCCAGATTGCGTTTAACAGTGCATTATGCCATTTTTTGTGATTTTTAGATACCATTCTCTTGATGATTTTAATCAGATTCTTGTTAGTTGATTCTGCCAATCCATTGCCCTTAGGGTAATAGCTGGAAGAATATTTTAATTTAATTCCTTTTTCTAGAGAAAACTCACTCATCTCAAGAGACGAAAAATAAGAAGCGTTATCGAATACTAAACAATCAGGGATACCAAAACGAGTAATAATATTCGAAAATAAAAAGGCAATTACCTCACTGGTATTTACAACTCTTAATGGGGCAGCTTTAGACCACCTGGTGAAGTAATCTGTGGCTTTTATGATAAACTTATGCTGCTGTGAGTATGGCGGATTGATTGGACCTATAATATCAAGACCCCACTACTGAAAAGGGGAGTCTACTGAAACAGGCTGCAAAGGAAAGGTTGGTTTTTGTATCCGTCTGGATGCTTTTTGACAAATAATACACTTACGACACAGGGCATGAGCATCTCTAAAAAGTGTAGGCCAGTAATAACCTACTCTTAATACTTTATGGGTAGTGGTATCCCCACCAAAATTCCCACCAACTTCTCCTGCGTGCAATTCTAGTAAGACCTTTTCTACTTCATCTTTCTCAAGACAACGCATTAGTACTCCATCAAAATTTTGACAAAACATAATACCATTAATCAACTGAAAGGAGGGAGATTTTAATCTTAACGCTCTTCTTTTAGTGGGATCCAGGTGACGAGGGGCTGACCCATGTTCAAGAAAGAATTTTATATCGTCATACCAGGGACTGAAAAAGTTTTTTGCACAACAGATTGAATTTTGATTGTGTTGTCCTGGGTTTGACATATCCTTTTCTTCTTGTTGTCCTATCGCTGAGTCAGTGACTAACTTGCATAGCCTTTGGCCTCTCACTATTTGTGCTGGGGTGATTTCTATGTCATACTCTTGTAAGGAGGTGACCCATTTCGCCCTATTTTCGCCTAGTTCTTTCTGCACTAACAGATTTCTGACAGCTGGGTAAGGGACAATAATTTTCATCCTAGATTTCAAAAGATAAGATCGGAAGTGCTTTACTGCTTTAAAAATAGCATAGGCTTGCTGATCTACCACTGGGTAAATAAGTTCTGTGCCTTTGAAATAAGAGCTCATAAAGGCAATTGAGACTTCATTATTTTCAATGTTCTTTTGAGTTAGGAAAGCAGCGTAGGAGCGGTCAGAAGCAAATGTGTAGAGCGTGAAGTCTTGCGAAAATTCGGGGCTCATGAGAGAAGGAGCGTCTATTATGGCCTTTTTATTGAATTAAAAGCTTGGTGTTCTAAGGGTCCCCAATGATATTATGCGTCCTTTTTTATTAAGTTCTGTAAAGGTCTCACCATTTCTGAGAAACTGGGGACGAATCTCCTAACAAAGTTTATCTGGCCTAAGAAAGATTGCATAGACATTTTTGAGGAGGGAGGGGGAAGTTTTGAGATGACTTGAGTCCTTTCAGGGTCATTAATCATCCATTTGCTTGATACAATAAATCCTAAGAGCTTACCTTGTTCTACTGCAAAGATAGATTTTTTAGGGTTCAAGAAAATGTCGTACTTACGACATCGTTGTAGAATGAATCTCAAATGAGCTAGATGATCAGCTTTGTTTTTCAAAAATAAAGTAACGTCATCTAGGTAAAATACGAAGGATTGATTGATTAAGCCTCGAAAAGCGATGTCCATCACTCTCTGGAAAGTGGCACCAGCATTAATCAGTCATAAGGGCATTTTCCTATAAGCGTAGGTGCCCCATGGAGTGTGGAAGGTGGTTTTAAGTTGGTCTGGAGGAGACACCAGGACTTGGTTGTAAACTGAAAAACCATCCAATAAGGATAGTCTTTTAGAACCAGATACCTGTTGAAGGATCTGTTCCATGGGTGGGACAGGGTAGTTTTCTTTATCAAACGCTCGATTAAGGTTTCGAAAATCGACGCATAGTTGGATTTCACCACTCTTATTCTGGACAGGGACAAGGTTAGAAACCCATTGCATGTGCCTGACTGGAAAAATTATCTTAGCATTAAGGAGTTTATTTAATTGTTTTTTTATGGTTGGTTCGAGTTTAGGGTGCATTTTTCTTAACTTTTGTTGGAACGACAAGGTTTGGGGTTTCATAGGAATGACGTGTTGTATGATGTTAGGGTCAAATGTCTTTAGGTCGTCATACGTCCATGCAAAAACATATTTGAATTCCTTAAAAATTTTAATAAACATGTCTTTCTCTTGTTCAGAACACCCCATCCCTAAATTAATGCACTGTGGATTATCATTAGTTCCCAAGTTTACTTTTTCATACGATAAAGAGGAACTATTTGTTTTACAGTTGACCTATTTTTTGAATTTGTCTTGAAGATCATAAAAAATTTCTAATCTAACTAAATATTTAGGGATAGAATTTACCATGTTCGATGAAGATTCAGGAGATCTCAGATCTTTTATTACCGTGAAATCATGAAGGTTCTCGTCATGAGTGCATTCGTCGATTACTGTGCCTTGGAAATTTTCTTCCATATGAAGGAAACTAATAATTTGTTGATCGTCATTGAAGACTCTCCAATTCATGATGTTGTCGGGAACGGATGGCCTGAACAACAGTTCGATGGAGAATGCATTCGGGGACAAGGATTTTGCAGGAAAGAGTTTCGAATCTACATTAGCTAATAAATCGGCTTCTGAATTATTCAATCTAGGAATATAATTTATGTTAAAAGAAAAAAACTTATTCATCAAATTCCATACCTCAAATTGGTAGATTTTGAGATGCGGGGATAAACAGTGGATAGAATCTCTTACCTGTCTAACCATGATTTCCGAATTGCCAAAGAGAGTCAAATTTTGAATGTTCATATCTAATGCTTTTCTGAGGCCTTGCAATAAAGCCTCATATTCTACTGTGTTGTTTGTACATTCAAATTCTAACCTGCATGCAATCAAGGTTTTATTACCTGCTGGATCAATAATAACGTAGCCCGCGCTAGCTCCTTCCTTGGACTTTGACCCTTCAAAGTAAAGAGACCATATTTGATTTTTGCTGGGTGCATGAGACCATTGGGTAGAAATTGCTTGCTGCATATATGCCATAATCTCGGACTACTTCTCCGGGTTAGTGATAGCTGAAGTCTCGGCCATGAAATTGCCGAAAAAGGTATCCATCCCTTGTATTTCGGGTGAATCGACAAAAGGTGTAAATGGTTCATTGGGATCATTTAAATATGTCACTGTGAACTTTAGGTAACGTTCACGATTTACCTTAATTTTGTTGGGCTTGCCATTCTCGGGCAGCCATAGGTGAGACCAATCTGTCGCGAAATAGTCGTGTAGCTGCTCTGACCAGTCTTTGCTTAAAAAAAAACCATAAACTTCTGGAATATCCACAACAATAATATCAATTACTTGATGAAATTTGGGGTTAGACGATAATCTTATAAGCACATTCCTTAATTCACCTATAACCTTAACACTAGTTCGATCAAGTTGGATGATCTTTAAGGTGGATGGTTCAACTTCAACATTAATCTTCTGACACACAGAACATGGAATTACATTGGATGACGCTCCTGAGTCTCCCATACAATTGTGCACGTTCCTATTAAATATTTCAAAAGTTAACAAAAATGGAGGTACATTTCTGCGAGTACTAATGGTGGAAGCTTGTGGCTTTTTACTCGCAGCCTCTAAAGCTAATTTATCTATATTTGTTACATTATTTACATGAAGGTATCTCTTCTTGTGAGGATTAGAATTGTTCTTAGCGGAGGCCTTCTGAGGAAATTTTGGGTTATTCTGAAACACTTTGTTACTACTTGGATTACCGTTTTTGCTATTCTCTGTGATATTCTGTAACATTTTTTGTAGCAGAAATGAAAATTTTAATAATTCATAAACAGAAATGTTAGCCCTTAACTTTTTTAGATCTTCAACTAAATCATAATCTAAGTTTGGGTTTACATGAATCTGTTTAGTATCAGCTGATTTACACTATTCTAAGGGTAAATTCGTAGTGTTTTCAGACGAAGGTTTGTTATCTATCTTACTCCTAGTATTGTAGGGGTGTACTATCTCAAAATTAGCTTGAAAAATGCTATCCGAGAAGTGTCCAAAAATGTTCGGGGAAGATTCATCTTCTTCAACTGTCTCTTGCTCAACCACTTCCTCAGGAATCTCAGGAGGCATCACATTATCCTGGGATTTTAGTATCGTTTGAAGAGTGAATTGCAGGCTTTCTAGATTTAGGCCCTTGGTATTTGAATTAGGTCGGTTGGTGGGAAAAGGCTTCCTAAATGGGGTTTTGTAAGGCCCTTTCCTCGAAGAAGCTTCTTTGGTCGTCCTTTTCAAATCTATAACTTGATTTGACTGTTTTTGAACGACGTTTGTTAAGTTTTCTAAATCTGAGCTTTCAGGTTGCGTTTTGTTTTGGGCAAGTCTAGGGAGGATTTCGATTTTCTTTTTGGAAGACGAACTAGTCTCTATTTCGTTGCTAGTAGTGTCTTTTAATATAAGGATATCTTTTTCAATCTGACTAGCCTCTTCAAAGGCCTCTAACAACATGGATTTCTTAGATCGCTTTACCCAGATGGATATACTTTGATGTAAGGCTTTAGTATAGTATGCTATGATAAGATTCTCAGCAGGCATTGAATCCCTAGGGATTCGGTTCTTTAGTGTTAAGAATCTTTGGTTAAAGTATTTGATTTTCTCTTTGGGATTCATTCTTAAACTAGAAATATCCATGACTAGAACTTCTGGGGACTTATCGTCTCCAAAATTCTCAAGAAAGCAGGATTCAAACTTCTCCCATGACACGATCATATGGGGCTACTGAGCAAAGTACCAGGTAGAGGCATTCCCCTTGAAAGTATAGGGGAACAATATACATACTACATCTCTGTTCTCGACATTACAGAGTCTAATGGCTAACATAAAATTTTTAATGTGATCTTCGGCGATCTGTTTAGAGTCAGGGTCAAACTTGGGGAGCCACTTTTCTGGATGTTTGAGTAAGGGATGCTGAGGCCTGGGTACGACTATTACATATTGGTCGAGCCAGGGTCTGGCAGGATTATTCTAGTTGGCCATTGGTGTGGACGGTGTGGAAGGATGTGAAGAGGAACTGCCTTCATCATAAGAGTCTTCTCCAGAAGAAGAAGGGGATGATGGAGGTGGTGAGGGTGGTATACTAGATCCTCCTGCTGCAGGAGCGAGGATTGGATCTGTAGGGTTTAATGTGAGGTTAGTGCCTCCGAGTTGTTATATGATATCAGAGAAATCTAATGGTTGGTCCAAAGGTCGGTCTGGTTGCCTTAAACGGGCAAAGGCAGATTGAATTTTGATTGTGTTGTCCTGGGTTTGACATATCGTTTTTTTCTTATTGTCCTGCCACTGAGTCAGTGACTAACTTTCATAGCCCTTGGCCTCTCACTATTTGTGCTGGGGTGATTTCTATGTCATACTCTTTTAAGGATGTGACCCAGTTCGCCCTCTTTTCACCTAGTTCTTTCTGCACTAACAGATTTCTAATGGTTGGGTAAGGGACAATAATTTTCATCTTAGATTTCAAAAGATAAGATCGGAAGTGCTTTACTGCTTTAAAAATAGCATAGGCTTGTTGATCTACCGCTGGGTAATTAAGTTCTGTGCCTTTGGAAGCAGAGCTCATAAAGGCAATTGGGACTTCATTATTTTCAGTGTTCTTTTGAGTTAGGACAACAACGTAGGAACGGTCAGAAGCAAATGTGTAGAGCGTGAAGTCTTGCGAAAAGTCGGGGATCATGAGAGAAGGAGCGTCTATTATGGAATTTTTTATTGAATTAAAATATTGGTGTTCTAAGGGTCCCAAATTATATTGTGTGTCCTTTTTTATTAAGTTCTGTAAAGGTCTCACCATTTTTGAGAAACTGGGGACGAATCTTCTGACAAAGTTTATCTGGCCTAAGAAAGACTACATAGACTTTTTTGACGAGGGAGGGGGAAGTTTCAAGATAACTTGATTCCTTTCAGGGTTGATAATCATCCCTTTGCTTGATACAATAAATCGTAAGAGCTTACCTTGTTCTACTGTGAAGATATATTTTTTAGGGTTCAAGGAAATGTTGTACTTACGACATCGCTGTAGAACGGATCTCAGATGAGCTAGATGATCAGATTTGTTTTTTGAAAATACAGTAACGTCGTCTAGGTAAACTATGACGGATTGATTGATTAAGCCTCGAAAAGCGATGCCCGTCGCTCTTTGGAAAGTGGCACCAACATTAATGAGTCCAAAGGGCATTTTCCTATAAGCGTAGGTGCCCCATGGAGTGCGGAAGGTGGTTTTAAGTTGGTCTAGAGGAGACATCAGGACTTGGTTCTACCCTGAAAAACTATCCAATAAGGATAGTCTTTCAGAACCAGATACATGTTGAAGGATCTGTTCCATGGGTGGGACAGGGTAGTTATCTTTATCAGATGCTTGATTAAGGTTTCGGAAATCGACGCATAGTCAGATTTCACCACTCTTCTTCCAGACAAGGACAAGTTTAGAAACCCATTGCGTGTGCCTGACTGGGAAAATTATCTTACATTCAATAGTTTATTTAATTCTTTTTTGACGGTCGGTTCAAGTTTAGGGTGCATTTTTCTTAACTTTTGTTGGAACGACAAGGTTTGGGGTTTCATAGGAATGACGTGTTGTATGATGTTAGGGTCAAAGTTCTTTAGGTCATCATACAGCCATGCAAAAACATCTTTGAATTCCTTAAACAATTTAATAAGTGCGGCTTTCTCTTGTTCAGAACACCCCACCCCTAAATTAATGCACTGTGGATTATAATTAGTTCCCAAGTTTACTTTTTCATACGATAAAGATGAACTATTTGTTTTACAGTTGACCGATTTTTTGAATTTGTCTTGAAGATCATAAAAAATTTCTAATATAACTACAGATTTAGAGATAGAATTTACCATGTCTGATGAATATTCAGGAGATCTCAGATCTAGTATTACCGTGAAATCATGAAGTTTCTCTTCATGAGTGCATTCGTCGATTACTGCACCTTGGAAAGTTTATTCGATATGCAGGAAACTAATAATTTCTTGATCATCATCGAAAACTCTCCAATTCGTGATGTTGTCGGGAACGGATGGCCTAAACAACAGTTCGACAGAGAATGCATTCGGGGACAATCCTTCTGCGGGAAAGAGTTTTGAAGCTACATTAGCTAATAAATCAGCTTCTGAATTATTCAATCTAGGAATAGAATTTATGTTAAAAGAAAAAAACTTATTCATCAAATTCCATACCTCAGATTGGCAGCTTTTGCGATGTGGGGATAAACATTGGATAGAATCTCTTACTTGTCTAACCACGATTTCCAAATCGCCAAAGACAGTCAAATTTTGAATGTTCATATCTAATGCTTTTCTGAGGCCTTGCAATAAAGCCTCATATTTTGTTGTGTTGTTTGTACATTCAAATTCTAACCTGCATGCAATCAGGGTTTTGTTACCTGCCGGATCAATAATAACACAGCCTGCACCAGCTCCTTCCTTGGACTTTGACCCGTCAAAGTAAAGAGACCATATTTGATTTTTTTCGGGTGCATGAGACCATTGGGTAGAAACTGCTGGCTTCATATATGCCATAATCTCGGAATGCTACTCTGGGTTAGTGATAGCTGAAGTCTCGGCCATGAAATTGTTGAAAACGATATCCATCCCTTGTATTTTGGGTGAATCGGTAGAAGGTGTGAATGGTTCATTGGGATCATTTAAATCTGTCACTGTGAACTTTAGGTAACATTCACGATTTACCTTGATTTTGTTGGTCTTGCCATTCTTGGGCAGCCATAGGTGAGACCAATCTGACGCGAAATAGCCGTGTAGCTGCTCTGACCAGTCTCTGCTTAAAAATAAACCATAAACTTCTGGAATATCCACAACAATAATATCAATTACTTGATGAACTTTGGGGTTAGACGATGAACTTATAAGAACATTCCTTAATTCGCCTATAACCTTAACACTAGTTCGATCAAGTTGGATGATCTTTAAGGTGGATGGTTCAACTTTAGCATTAATCTTCCGACACACAGACCATGTCATTACATTGGATGATGCTCCCGAGTCTACCATACAATTGTGCACGTTCCTATTAAAGATTTCAAAAGTTAACAAAAATGGAGGTACATTTCTGCGAGTACTAATGGTGGAAGCTTGTGGCTTTTTACTCGCAGCCTCTAAAGCTAATTTATCTATATACATTATTTACATGAAGGTCTCTCTTCTCGTGAGGATCAGAATTTTTCTTAGCGGAGGCCTTCTGAGGAACTTTTGGGTTATTCTGAAACACTTTGTTACTGCTTGGATTACCGTTTTTTCTATTCTCTGCGATATTCTGTAACAATTTTTGTAGCAGAAATGGAAATTTTAATAATTCATAAACAGAAATGTTAGCCCTTAACTTTTTTAGATCTTCAACTAAATCATAATATAAGTTTGGTTTTACATGACTCTATTTTGTCTCAGCTTATTTAGACTGTTTTGGGGGTAAAGTCGTAGTGTTTTCAGACGAAGGTTTGTTAGTTGTCTTACTCCTAGTATTGTAGGGGTGTACTGTCTCGAAATTAGCTTGAAAAATGCTATTCGAGAAGTGTTAAAAAATGTTCAGAGAAGATTCATCTTCTTCAACTGTCTCTTGTTCAACCACTTCCTCGGGAATCTCAGGAGGCATCAAGTTATCCTGGGCTTCTAGAATCGTTTGAAGAGCGAATTGCAGGCTTTCCATATTTAGGCCCTAGGCATTTGAATTAGGTCGGTTGGTGGGAAAAGGCTTCCTAAATGGGGGTTTGTAAGGTGCTTTACTCGAAGAAGCTTCTTCAACCATCCTTTTCAAATCTATAACTTGATTTGACAGTTTGTGAACGAATTTTGTTAAGTTTTCTAAATCTGAGCTTTCAGGTTGCGTTTTGTTTTGGGCAGGTCTAGGGAGGATTTAGATTTTCTTTTTGGAAGACGAACCAGTCTCTATTTCGTTGCTAGTAGTGTCTTTTAAGCTAAGGATATCTTTTTCAATATGACTGGCCTCTTCGAAGGCCTCTAACAACGTGCCTTTCTTAAATCTCTTTACCCAGATGGCTATACTTTGATGTAAGGCTTTAGTATAGTATGCTATGATAAGATTCACAGCAGGCATCGAATCCGTAGGGATTCGGTTCTTTAGTGATAAGAATATTTGGTTAAATTCTTTGATTTTCTCTTTGGGATTCATTCTTAAACTAGAAAGCACCATGACTAGAACTTCTGGGGACTTATCGTCTCCAAACTTCTCAAGAAAGAAGGATTCAAACTTCTCCCATGACACGATCATATGGGGCTGCTGGTCAAAGTACCAGGTAGAGGAATTTCCCTCGAAAGTATAGGGGAACAATCTATAGAATAAATATTCATGCTTGACATTACGGAGTCTAATGGCTAACATAAACTTTTTAATGTGATATTCGGCGATTTGTTTAGAGTCAGGGTCAAACTTGGGGAGCCACTTTTCTAGATGTTTGGGTAAGGGATGTTGCGGCCCGGGTATGGATATTGCATCTTGGTTGAGCTAGGGTCTGGCAGGATTGTTCTAGTTGGCCATTGGTGTGGACGGTGTGGAAGGCTGGGAAGAGGAATTTCCTTCGTCAGAAGAGTCTTCTCTAGAAGAAGAAGGGGATGATGGAGGTGGTGAGGGTGGTATACCGGATCCTCCTACTGCAGGAGCGAGGATTGGATCTGTAGGGTTTAAAGTGAGGTTAGTGCCTCCGAGTTGTTCTCTGATATCAGAGAAATCTAATGGTTGGTGAAAAGGTCAATTTGGTTTCCTTAAATGGG